>CP139503.1:376251903-376795693 GCA_021014915.2 Artemisia tridentata subsp. tridentata
GGTTACACTTTTTTTACTAAGCTAGAGTAACTAACTTAGATTTTGACAACTTTTATAAATAAGTTGAAGAGTAAATTACATTGTTTCTACCAATATGATTTTTTTGAGTAGTTTTCTGGATAAGTTGAAGAGTAAATTATATTATTGTGAATGAATGGTTTATCTCGAATCACTAATTAGCCATTCAAAACTAATAGTAGAGACTGTACGAAAGGTGATCCTCTAGTTTTTGTAATTATTTTGGTCCCTAGATGGATATCATCCGGGTTGCGATTGGACATGTTAAATACCCGTTGAACATGTTACATTGTTTCTAAGAACAAATAACAGGCACATTCCCGCAACGTAAACCTTCATTTTTATTTTTATTTATTTATTTTTTCAGGTAGTTAGCAGTCCCGTTCATATGGGGGATGTTAACATGTTTGATTGAGAGACAAATAATGTTAATACTGTAAGGGTGCCTTTTGAACGTGAAAGGAAGGCGAGCAAGGTCTACCAAGACCCATATACGCAGCAACAGCCTACTACTCCAAGAGTTTTAAGAAGGCGTCTAAAGAGACATGTTCCAAACGTTACTCCTAAGATTTTAGGACCCGATGGTAAAGAAATCTCACTTAGACCCTGGAAAGAGGTACATGTGAAACATCCTTGCACCTTCTTAATGTACAATCCCCACCATTTAGCTTGTTATGTGTTTTTAACCCATAATTTTTTTGATGCAACCATTCAGAATCTGAATCGTAATCCTAACGCTGTAATGTTTAAAGCGTTTGTCCACCCTGAAATAACGTGTTGGATTGAAGCTCAGAAGAAGATTACGCGACAAGAGGACCGTCAGTTATTTCATTTCCCTTGGGGCAGCGGAGGTACGACTGCTAATCTTGACTTCTGGCTGGGATTGTTGGGCAGGGACGCCAAGTATAGAGGTTGGCTTTCTGATGCGGTATGTAATTCTTGCAAGCCTACAATTTATGTGTTAAGTGCACCGAATCATATATAAAATTTTGTTTGTATTCTTAAATGACAGCATCTTGGAGTATGTGTCGATTTTATGATGCATTTTAGACCTGCCAATGCTGATTGGGTCATGCTTAGCCCATTTTTCTGCTCCCATATGCTTAACTATGATGTACCGACATACTATGCTGACGGAGTAACGAATGGTATCCCGTGGTTTAGTGAACGGGTCAAGAAGGTGTGTATTTTAAAACTTCAAGTAATATATCTTATCATATATTAACAGTTTACACATGCAACTCTTACAATTGCCATAATGCAAATATTGTAGGTCTTCTTCCCGATTAATGAACCTGATGTTCATTGGAGCTTGGGGGAATTAACAATTTCAACCGGTGTTATTACATTGTATGATAGCCTTGGGAGCCGGAAAGATAATCAACTCTCAGAATGGAGTAGACAATTCAGGCAAATTTTTGAAAAACAGCTGCCCATATTACTTACCGAGAGTGAGGTTATGGAGAGGAAGAACTTGGATCGTAATTCATATTCTGTATCCTTTCGGTATGCACCTAACATCCCTAGACAAGGTGACAAGTATGGGGATTGTGGTGTTTGGGTCATTATATTTTTACACAGGTTGTCACACAACCTACAATTGAAGATAAAGAATCCAGTTCAAGCCGCTCTAGCATATCGTGAGCATTTGTCCGAGTATTTGTGGAAATACAAGATTCCGGTTACTCCAGTGCTTACCAAATAATCAGTTGTATTTGTGTGGATGCCTAACGGCTGGTTGTTGGTTGAAAACTCTAAACATTTGCAATCTATTATCTCTTGTGTGGATGTCTAACGGCGTGGTGTTGGTTCAGAACTGAAAACATTTGCATTCTAGTATCTCATGTGTAATGGTGTAATATATTTCATGACCAGATTTGTACAGTAGGCCTATCATGTATCCTTGGTAATATTTTGAACATTTGTAAATTTTATGCAGCATGGTGCCTATGGTGTAAGTTGTGATGATTGATATCCGTAAGTTGTGATTATGTATTTTGAACATTTGTATTATGCATGTAAATCATATGTGTAATGGCTTCCTCTTTTAATGCATTTGTTATATTCACGGCTTCGTTATGATGAATGGGAACAATTATATGGCTGTAAACTTTTGTTTCTTTTACAAGTGAAAGTGTTCCAGGAACATACATAGGACTATTAATTGACCGCTCGACTGGTGGTTGGGGAGATGGTTGATTTAATGTTATGAGATGGATGATAAATATAAATATGACACCACACCATAACATATGGAATTCACCCCAAAACCATTTAAGTATATTTATTCACCACCAAGATAAACGTCGAACATGAATTCACCACCAAATGATGAATGGGAACAATTACTTGATATAGATGACTCCGATTTGCGACTATCTGGCACCACACAGAAGAAAATGAATTCACCACCAAGTGAAGAATGGGAAAAATTACATGATATAGACGACGCCGATCTTAGACTATCCGCCACCACCCAGAACATATTCCCTAAAGTTGATAATTATGATGAAAAGCTTGTTAGGAAAATACCTGGTCCTTCAAGTATTGTTCAAGCTGCGAAGATCCGCAAAACTGCGGATATTCAAGAAGGTGTGGGGGGTGTTGTAATGATGACACAGGAATACATTAAGAGAGTTTGTGATGAGGTGGAGGATTCCGATTTTCAGAGTGTGCCATGGGTTAGAGCAGTTGAGTCTTTTCAAGTTGATGGCGGGGTCATTGTTGGTGTTTTTGCCGATATCCAAAAATTTATCAAAAATGGGAAAGTTGAGAAAGTTGTTGGGATAATCAAGTCTTGTACCAAGAATGTTTTGGGTGATCTCACAGTAACACTAAAAGATGTTTCAGGTTTAATCTCAGGCACAATTCATCACAAAGTGCTTAATGACGAGGATCTTGCAAAGGCGCTTACCGTTGGAACTGTTTTGATACTTAAAAATGTTTCGGTGTTTTCACCGAAACAATCTGGCCGCCATTACCTTAACATTACAATAAGGAATGTGTTGAAAGTTTTCTCCAGTGATGCAGTGTTGACGGTGACAGTTTAAATAGGTTTAACTCATTTGTGTTTTGTTGCTTGTATTCCTTCCTTTATTTTCAATCGCTACGTTTAAATAATGTAATGTCTTTTTTAGATATATTGTTTTAATGAACTTTTTTTTATGCAGTTGTTTTAATGAACTTTAAAACACTCAACATTAAAGAAGTAAAAGTCATAATAATTTAAAAACATTCAACATTAAAACATAATAATTAAAATTTTAAACATTAAAGCATACTAATTAATCTACCCTTAATTTTCCCATGTTGTCATAAAGATTGTCAAGTAATGCAGCAGAAGCATGTGTGTGGTTTTCTGGATTCTTGTACACCTGGAGTGTTGCCTTTAGTACCATTATCTGATTAGCCAACAACTTGCAGTTTGAGCACTCCCTGTTTCCAGATCTTGATGTTGGTGATACTGCAGAACAACATGGAGGTGTTGACGGTCTTCCAGAGCTTGGTGTTGACGGTCCACTCGAACGGGTCATTTGACGGATTCGTTCCTCCTTCCACAAGAAAAATTGACATCCATATTCTTCTGACCAAGGCTGTCAACGCATAAAAAATAAATATATCTTTAACAAATAACAAAAATTATTTGTATATTACAGAAATAACAAACCTTTGATACAGGACACGCGTAGTACAATTGACCACGTGTACGCGGCTTATGTGATTCTCGTAGAACCACATTTCCGTGTCCACAAGGGCATGGAAAAGCTTCATGTTCGGCCATCTTCATGAAGTCAGTAGTTAAAAAAAATATGGGTTGCTTATGCTTTTATTGTAAAGTAAACGGTCGACCGACGACGCTCGACTAGCGATGCTCGACCAGCGATGCTCGACCAGCAATGCTCGACCGACGGTGTACCATGTAATAGACTTAATAAATGTGATTGGTTGGTTTGGTAGACATAAAATTTAATGTGAGTTAATGCATGGTAGGTAATTTATAGGTGTTGTATTTAATGTGATGGGTAGATGGAAAAATTAATGTGGAATTTAATTACACATTAATTTTTCCATCTACCCATCACATTAAATATTGGCGCCACATTTATTAACTCTTTATTATAAAGTACACCGTCGGTCGAGCATTTCTAGTCGAGCACCGTCGGTCGAGCGTTTAATAAAAAACTGATCGACTAGGTGTATATATATATATATATATTCTGTCCTAAAAAAAATTTATGAAGGTAATAAAAAATGAGTTTCGAACAACAAATTCCGTTTATATCTGGTTTTCGAAGAAGTCTCCAGTTAATACTGCTATTATCAACAGTTGAAACTTTATGAAGGTAATAAAAAAATGAGTGTTTCGGACAACTAAATTGACACTCATAAGTTCATTGATTTCATTCAAAAAGCAAAGATTACACAAGATGATTCCATTAGACAGATGAAAAGTCCCAATACTTGTTTGTTTGGCTCTGGGCATTGTTGATTTTATTGTAAAGTAAACGGTCGACCGACGGCGCTCGACTAGCAATGCTCGACTAGCAATGCTCGACCAGCAATGCTCGACCGACGGTTTACCATGTAATAGACTTAATAAATGTGATTGGTTGGTTTGGTAGACAGAAAATTTAATGTGAGTTAATGCATGGTAGGTAATTATAGGTGTTGTATTTAATGTGATGGGTAGATGGAAAAATTAATGTGGAATTAAATTCCACATTAATTTTTCCATCTACCCATCACATTAAATATTACAGCTATAAATTACCTTAGTCACATCACCTTTATTAAGTCGAGCGCCATCGGTCGAGCTTCATAGTAAAAAATATTATTTTTGCTTTGAATTTTAGGCGGGAAAATTTGGCGCCATTTTTACCTACCAACTTATTGAAAATTGGCGCCACATTTATTAACTCTTTATTATAAAGTACACCGTCGGTCGAGCATTTCTAGTCGAGCGCCGTCGGTCGAGCATTTAATAAAAAACTGATCTACTAGGTGTACATATATATACAAAAATGACCAACTTATTGAAAATTGGCGCCACATTTATGAAGGTAATAAAAAAATGAGTGTTTCGGACAACAAATTCCGTTTATATCTGGTTTTCGAAGATGGCTCCAGTTATGGTGTTTCACTAATGAGAGATATTACATACAATGGGTTAGTTTCCTTTGTTAATAAAAAGTTCAAACTTAACAACGGATACGTTTTTAGTTTTTCTTACAAAATGGCACACGGACCGGTCCACATAGTTGATGACGACGATGTTCAGTTTTTCGCTAATGAAGTTTGTAGGCCAAAAGCTGCGTTGGCTAAACTTTTCGTTAAAATGGTTGTCAAAAACGTAAAGGTAAAACCATCTTCTTCCAAGTCATTAGATATTGACCTTAATGAATCTTTATTTCCTAATTATTTTGAACCACAAGCTTTTTACAATGATATTCAAATGCCAAAAAATGAAGAATTTGAAACCTACAACGAGTTTAATCATGAATTTGAAAATAATTCTAACCAACCAACATCCCTTTTGGAAAATAATTTGGCGCCATTACATAATGAACAATTTGTGCATAAATGGGAAACAAACACTTTTGAAAATATGCCTCCTATTCCCGATGAACCAATGCCCACCATTAAGGTCCCGAATAACATGAAATACAACAGCACTAGCTCTCGTGTCTTTTTAACTGGTGACGTATTTGATGATAAAGAGAGCTGCATGTATGAAATTGGTAAGAAAGCTATAATAGATGGATATCAATTTAAGCAAAGAAAATCAAATAAGTCTAGGTACGATGTAATTTGTTATCATCCGGGTTGCGATTGGAAAATAGTGACCGCAAAGATAAAAAATAGTGTTAAATGGAGGGTAGGAGCAGTCCACGATGTTCGCACTTGTCCCAAAACACAAGTTCTTCCTAATCACCGTAATGCTACTGTGAAACTTTTGGGACGTTTGCTAGCACCAAAACTGAAAGACAGCAGTCGAATCTACACGCCAAAGGACATAAAAGAAGATCTTGCTGAAGAATTCAATATCGACGTTTCTTATAAAAAAGCATGGGGTGGAAAAAACCGAGCATTGGAGTATCTCTCTGGTTGTCCTACGGAATCGTTTTCGCAGTTACCGTATTATTTTCATAATTTAAAGAAGGCAAATGACGGTACGGTAACTCATATTGATACGGATGATGCAGGAAACTTTAAGATGTGTTTTGTCGGCTTTGGTGTTGCGGTAAGCATGTGTATACTATATATCCATTGCACGTATATTTTGTTTTTTGACACTATTATTTTATCCTTCGTTTAACTAATGTTTTGTACATCAAACAGATTCAGGGTTTCTTACAATATTTACGACCACTGATAATAATTGATGGAGCGCATCTTAAAGGGAAGTATCTTGGAACAAATTTGCTTGTCGTTGGAATGGACGGTAACAACCAGATTGTACCAATTGCTACCGGTGTTTCTCAAGGTGAGACTGGGGAGTCATGGACATGGTTTTTGTCCAAGTTGAAAGAATGCATCGGGGAAGTTCCAAATTTGGCTATCATTTCTGATAGACATTATGCAATTGGACTAGCGTGTAAATCAATCTTCCCAAATGCATTTCATGGATATTGTTGTAGACATCTAATGATGAATTGTGCTTTGGGAGGTAGTAGGAAGAATAGGGCTTTGTATTGGAAGACATGCAAAAGTTACACTAAGGATGATTTTTGGGCCGCAATTTCTGCTATCCAAGGATCTAAACCAGAAGCTTACGAAAAACTTCTTGAAGCCGGCATTGAAAGATGGTCTAGGGCATACTGCCCGGCTAATCGATACAACTATATGACATCCAACAGCGCAGAGTCGGTAAATGCATTAACAAGGCATGTCAGAAAAGAACCAATAACAAGGCTAATGGAGTGGTATAGAGGGCTTGTACAAGAGTGGTTTTGTAATCGTCGAGACAAATATGAAGGTAAACTTAATTTTTTATTTTTTTGGTTTTTATTTCTTTATATGGGTTTATTTATTTTATATAAGTTGATAATTATTTTGTACTATGAAAATAACTGTAGATGCGGTGGAGGGGGAAATTAGTGATTGGGCTACTACAAAATTAAAGGGCAGGATGTTAAAAAGCGCCAATTGGATTGTCAAAGGCATTCAAGCTAACGTACTTTATGAGGTTGTTGATGGTCGAAAAACGCATACTGTGGATTATAGTGAAAAGACATGTACTTGTTGTCAATGGCAATTTTCCGGTATACCATGCGGTCATGCGATAGCGGTTAGTAGATTTCTTAAACAGACTGATTGTAATCATTTAGTTTTGTTTTGGTTTAAAACAACAACGCTAAAAGGGACATACCAAGGATTGGTTTACCCTATAGGAGAAGCCTCCAATTGGGAAAAACCTGATGGCTTGCAAAATGTGAAGCCACCAAGTGTGGTTAAGCCCCAATCAGGAAGACCGAAAAATATGAATCGTATTAAATCTCAAGGAGAGGTATCAAGTCCTTTAACATGTACAAGGTGCTGGAAGGCTGGACACAAACGTGGATCATGTAAGGAACCATTGCCAAAGAAAAAGGTAATTGAATTGTATTTTTATTCAACAAATACTTTTTGACATTAGAGTATAGAGTATAAGCTTGTTAAATTGCTTTAATGTTAAATGTAAGCTAACTAAAACCATGAATTATGATGGTTATTAACAGAAAAACGTGGGAACATCATGTTGGCGACAACCATCAATGGCAGGAACTACAAGTTGGGAAGAACCATCAATGGCAGGAACTTCAAGTTGGGAACAAGCATCAATGGCGGGAACCTCAACCTCCACACAAGACAATGAAATGGATTGGAGCTACGAACATTTCAACTTAGATGACCCGTAATTTGTACAAAAGTTACCAAAGACATTGGAGTGTTTTTATTGCAATTTGTAGTACGGAATAATTACATAAAATTTATGCTTGTAAGCAGTGGGACTGCTAAATGTTTTGTGGACTGCTAAATTCAATTGTCTTCCAAGTTAATTCAGGTTATATGCGAACCTAAATAAATGCAGGTGGAATTCAAATGATTCACACTTTTAGAGATTTTACTAAACTAGAATGCAACATTTCTCTTAGCGCTTGATAACACAATTAAACAACTAACATAGAGTTAAACACACGCACAAACATAATAATAGTACAACGTTATTCTACTAGCTATTTTCCTAACAAGCTTTTTTCTTGATAACACAATTAAACAACTAACATAGAAGGCAACACACCAGAATAAAACCAAACCCTTTCCCCTTCATTCAGTCATTTGGTTATAGACCTTTGCCATATAGCGACGCTTCTGACGAGCACCACGCTGCGCAGTCACCAGCATTGTCTTCAAAAGATTCTCTTGTTCCTCTTCAACCCCCACCACCGCCTTCAAATAAGTAACAGCGTTCGCAGCTGCAATGCCACTCACTGCCTCAAATTCTGTAATATAAGCTTTCTTTTTACGGATTTTCTCCGCCGCATGCGCACAACGCATCTCTAGATCAACCACAGCCTGTTCCGCCTCCAAAGTCTCCCTATGTAATAACACATAAAGTTGTTTGCTTATCAAATGAGAATCTGCAGCATTTGCAAGTTCTTCCAGTAACATTGAAGGGCCATCCATTTCTATACTATCTTTTTTAATTGAATTCAAATATATGGAGCAAACTAAGGAGAACCAACTCTTAAATAGGAAATAGAGAAGCCTACATTATAGTGTTAAAGTATGTAATAAATGTCAAACTACTTATCCATCTCCCCAACCACCAGTCGAGCAGTAAACCATGTTCCTAAACTTAAGATTCAGTCAAACGGCATAAAAGCAGGAGTCGACCATATTCCAAAAGTTAAGATTCAGTCAACATGTCATAAAAGCGGGGATAAATACAAAATGTTGGGTATGTATAAACCCAACGTTATCCCGGAGGAATAACTATCCCGCAACTACATGCTACTTCCCATGTGATTCCATCACTAACATGGTTTGCAAAAGGAACATACAAATGTTTACAAAATAAGTTTGATGCTAAAGACACGTTGGACTGCTGAATGTTTTGTGGAACATGCCAGACAACCTTCAAGGAACATGTAATTTATGCTTGTAATAAAACTGTATCAACCTCTCTCGATATGCCAGCGCTGTTTGAATAGGGTCTTCAACCTCCAAAAGCCTACCGTTTCCCAACCTGTAACATCGATAACAAGTTGTTAGAATGATTAACAAAATTATAATTTACCAATTCTAATAGGGTGGATAATATAGCCTTGTATTACATGAACTTTATAAACTTATATCAGTTTGTTTTAAAATACTAAACGAATTGGTATTTCCGTTACAAATTTTGGCTGAAAGGATCAAATGTTGGCTGAAAGTATCAAATGTTGGATCAAATGCGGGTGTATCTAACTTGGTGTTTTATTTAGATTACATCCTGACATGGCGTATGGGTTTCAACACGCCACTATATACGTAAATGGTACTACCCAAGTAAAACTTGAAAGAGGTTTCAACACACACTTTTTAAGGTTCAATTATTTTTATATTGTCCCGCAATGTACATATCATGACACGGGATCTTAACCATATAAAGCTGCCAACATGGAATCCCAACTTCTTAGTTCACATAAATTAATTAAGATTGCAGGACAACTTTTCAAATAAGAACTCATTATTATAAACAAATTGAAGTTAAAAAACTTTGGCGGCTAAAACCTCTTTAAAACCATTCTTGTGGACTAGATGAAACAATTGTGAAGCTAGATTACTACTATTTAGTAACATTTTCCATATTATAAACGATAGAGCTCCAAGATCATACAAGTAGATACCAACCATTTAAGTCTTGGTGCTATTGTTATCACACATTATTACGGAAGCTTAATTCACAACAAGAAGAACTAAACAACCCATACTAAATGACATACCTATATAACAAGATGCAGAGCCACACCCCACAGTCGTCAAACAAACCACCCTGCTTGGGAACATTTTCATCATTCATAAACGTAATCCTATAGGACAGAGGATCGATTCCCTTCTGCTCAAACACACATGCTTCTTTCATCACTTCTGGAAGCCTTGTCTCTAGACAATTCCTCATTCTCAGATAAAAATCACGCGTTTCAATCTCAGGATAGCCTTGGGTATCATACAATGTAACGTTACCAGTCCGGATGTGAAACACCGCAAGAGACCAATGTATTTCAGGTTCATTTATGGGGATAAAAACCCGTTCAACATCAGCCCATCCAAGAGGGTATTTTTCTTTGTTTGCATAAAACAAAGGCATCGATCCATTCATTAGTAGTGGTAGAAAAAAGCAGCTAACCATCGACCATTCCATATCGTCTGGTCTAGTATGCCACATGTAAGCAATCCATAGATCAATGTGCTGTAAAAAAAAAGAAGCACATTTTATATAAAACTGAGTAAAGTAAATAAAAGATTTTTTTACTTTACCTCGTCACGCAGCCATCCTTTGCGTTTATCGTCAAGGCCGATTAGAGAATCCCAGAAATAACGATCCACAACTATTTCACCGCACCAAGGAAACTTACAATTACGCCACCCATCCCTAGTGAGAAAACGATCAATTTCGTAGCAAACATAAATTCTGTCGATGTTTTGAAATGGTCGATGAAGAACCTGTAATCATAAATGGCCATTACCAAAAACATTACAAAATAATAAAAACAATAAGGTACACTAACGTGCTTATATTAATATAGAGGATCTTAAAGTAACTGTTAGGTTCAAGGTACACTAACGTGCTTATATTAATAACCCTGAGCCCAACTCTACAAGGTTAAGAAAACTAAAGCCTAGAGACGAAAGGCAAGGTTTTTTAAACGTAATGGCTGTCTAAACTATTATGAGTAAGAAATAAAGATAGCTGATCCAATTAGCTTGACTGCAAAAGGCCATTCAATGGAAAAGGATGATAGTCATAGGTTTTAGCAATAACTTATGTTGGTTGCATATGTCTGATCATTTTATTTTAAGTTACAAGTCAATCATTTTATTTTAAAAGTTTAAACTCCTACACATTTTTTTAAAACTTTCTTCCAAACAGACATTAATTTGACAAGAAAAGATAGCATATGGTCTTAAAATTTTTATAGGTTCACGTAGGGGGGAGTCGGTTGAACTATCTTAGGCTCTTGTACGATAAATAAAACTAAGATTATAAGAATCATGCAACCCCTACCTCATTTTAACATACGTTGTGGCCTGTGATTAAACTACATAATTAAGCTACATAATTAAGCTTATATTGTGGAAAATTAAAGTTCACAAAATTTTTCAAAAGATTTTACAAGATTGTGTGTACCGCCGATGCACTAAGTCTTCGCGACAAGCTCACAAGCTGTCAAAACAGTTGCCCGTGTAGTTTGAACCTGATCGGGAGTACAGACTACCTCCGCCGTGTCTTAATCACAAGCAGGATGAATAATCTGAGGCCCGATATCTTAGCCCAACTCTACAGGGTTAAGTAAATCGACTATCTATGGTTCAAGGTCGCCCGGAATCACCAGTCCATCCGTTTACCCTAGTTGTTTCCCATAGAATAGCCGATTACCACCGGTCCGATACAACACTTGGATCTTATGCAAAGACAAAAGCAAAGGTTTCCAACTCTCACACTTGAAAATTGTTTTGGTAAAATTGTGTGAACTTTGATTTTCCAAAAACACTTTGGTCACCCTAAATTAAACATTGTGCCACCAAAACTGAAACAATAACCTAAACGACAATTATTAAACTCCAACCCCTAAGCGCTTTTACAAGTCAATTAAAATAATCAAACACTCTAAACGCTAACAAGTAACCTTTCTAATACACTATCCATATCAACAGAGATAACTAAAAACTCTACGGCTATATATAAAACTATTAAACTCGATAAATAGCTAAAAATAGTTAAAACAATTGGACTAGATTAAAAATATTTTATAATACAGAAATTAAACATCTTACCTCTACCCAAGGTCTGACTTCCCGTAACATTTCAACCATAATCGGATCACGAATGTTCTTTCGATTTCTCAATTCATCTATGCTAGGAACTGTTGAAGGTTTTACTTCAATAAACGGCGGCCTAATAACTTCTTCATACCTCCTCTTCTGTATCCCGTAACGCTCATGAGGAAGTTTCTTGTGTGTTGAGTTTTTGAAGTTTGCTTCCTTAGGTTGACACAAATCCTCTTGCTTTTCAGCTTTTACAACATTTTGCTGTGGAAGTCCATCTTCCCCGGATGATTCAAGATAAACAAATTGCGACTGAAACATATTAATAAATTCATTGGGTTCACTGCAATACTCATCACCGAGATCAAGGTCCTGCGAATGATATCAAAAAATTTAGCCAGAAAAAATAAGAATCACAAATTCGGATTGATGTTCTGGTTTAATCCCACACGATATACAGAAAATTACCTTTTCACCATCAGGTGTGGTAACTTTGGCTTGTTGTTCTGGTTTAGAAGTATAAAACTGCATACACAAATAATTTACCACGTATTATTAGACACACATATTTACAAGTATAAAACTGTTCAAAAATAAATAAATTACCTTTTCATAAGTCTCCATGTTACTCTTGTCTTCCTGTTCTATTTTACAAGTATAAACCTGCATACCAAATTGTTTACCACATATTATTATAACATTTTAATTAAATCACAAATACATTATTAAAATGAATGAATTACCTTTCCATAATAATCTTTCTCCACTTTCTGTCTTTTATTGGTAAGTACCTGCAAATGAAAGTATTGTGGAACAAAACTAGCCTATTAGTGTATACCATGATAAGATTCTCAAAAGAAAATATCTTGGTAAAAAAGGTTTAAAAGGTAAAAAATTAACCTGAATTATAGTCTCGAGTTTGAATGTTCGGGCTTCCAAAGCATTGACAACAGCCTCAAGAGCAACCATATCCACATCTTTACATCTCTCCACTGAAGAATCATCTTGACTGATGTGTACTTCCTGACTCATTTTCTGCGTACCTCTCGCCACTTTCTTCCAGTAATAATCATAAGGTCCACCTTCTACAACTGGCCGCACTCTCGGGGTATACCACTTAAAAAACTCTAATGACAATGTATACCATTGAGATTGACCCTCAGCAGTGGTTGGGTAGAGAGCGAATTTTGTTGTCGATTCCTAGGAAAAATATAGAAATTAGTTTTGTATCCACCAATCAATTATAAAAAAATTATATTTACCTTAGCAAAAAGTTGGTGGAAATCATCAGATTTCCCAAATGATTTGTGTTTCGACCATGAAACTGCTCTTGGGATCACCCCTTCATCCTTGATCCACCAGAGATGACTTCTATCGGAAGTCTCAATAATCCATATCTTCAAAAAAGTAAACAAAACGATTATCAGTTACAAGGACTATAAATATAATAAATAAGCATTCTTCTAAAAAAAGTAGGCAAATAGTTGCAAGTAATAACCTTGAATGCACAAACAAATCCAGACAAGCAATAGGTCGGAACATCCTTGGATTTTGTGTTGCCCAATGTTCCACTGTCAACAGGTCGATGCTTCGAAGTAACATTTCTGATTGAATCATACAGCTGCCTCCAAACGTGTTCTCCCCATGGGAATGCATTCCATTCTTCAAGATCCTCGACCATCCTCAGTAACGTATCATCAATGACAGACCCCAAATCCTTACCCATGAATATAACCTCTAGGGTTAGCAACAGACACACCCTTACAGCATCTTCATCTGACAGATTTAACAAAACAGCTTCATCTTCAATAACAGATAGAAGATCGATGTTTTTCACATACTGGCCAACCTTATCCGGAAAAACACGATCACGAAAAGGGATATCACCACTTCTCCATTTACGAAAGCTGAGAAGACCAAATCTAAATCCAGTTATCAAGCAGAATTCGCGTCGACCAAAGCACTTGTTATGTCCATTCACACAATATACAATTGGAAGATCATAGCTATCATCATATTGGTGGACCTGTTTCTGAAGCATATACTGCACCAGAGATTCTTCATTATCAAGATAGGTAAGATCCAACCACGGTCCAAAACATGTGGCCTTAAACATTGTCTGTCGTGGCTGATCTAAACTATTTTTCATGAGTAAGAAGTAACGCAATTTACTTCTCACGATAAGTGTTGAATCATAGTCCTATAAAAAAGAAATATTGTACAACATGTTAGCTTAAGACTTACAGTTAAGAAAAGCTTGAAAACATTTTAAACAATAAAAAACATAAACACTATAATAATAACTGAAAAATGAGCGGTCAAGTAAGGAAAACCCTTAAGTAAGCTACTTAGCAATCCCTTAAGAACTTAAAACTAAGCATTAAGATTAAGTATAATAAAAAGAGACATAATAACAACCACTATACGCACTAGTTAACTTGAAAGCTTATAAGTACAAGGTGGATGTTTGATACATTTCAAAAGTACTAATTAAGCACTAAAATGATACTTGGATAATGAAGAATTTTATTGATAACTCATTAGTAAAGGGGACTTTGTTAAAGCTCTTTTTGTTATGGCGACTTTTTAAAAACTAAATAATACTTTGCTTTATGTAATAAAAAAGATAGACACATAACAATTGATTGTTCATGCTATTGATGCACCCTTCACCGCTTAAATTTCTGTAAGTGTCATAGAATCGCCGGTGACTAGGTTGATCCTTCCGCTATACTCCTAGTGTTTGTTTTGACTTGCTGAGTTTCTTTGTAGGCTGTTTCTACAATGATGCTTCTAATTGTTTTATGTGCTAAAAAAGCTGGATGAGACTCTTTTTGTACCTTGGATTACCTATCTCACGTGCTTTATGACGTGGCATATTAAGTGTTTCTTATGTTGGCATCACAGTGATTACTTTTCTAGTTTCTTTGTTTATTCATGCCAAACATCATCCTCTTGTATGCTTGCATTGTCCTACCTTTGCTTAATTGCACTTATCTTGTAGTATCCGTTAGTTGTTTCAACTTAGTGCTTTAGTTAACATTTTATGCTATCATTATTCTACTCAATTAACTTCTATTGTGCTAAAAGTTTGTTGGATAGTATTTTCTGCGTTTCGTTCTACTTTTCCCCAAGCTAAACTTTGTTGCTTAAGCTAAATTTATGAATTTTCACTGTATTATCATACTTATTCTCTCGTAATGCTGAATAGGGAATTCCACCTGTACCTAAAAATCTAAAGGACCCTGATGTTTGGGTTGTGGCACTCTCCAAGAAGCTTGTCGATTGGTGGCCATGGGTAGGTTAATTTTTCTGACATAATAACTTAACAATAACTAATGACATAATACATATCTTCAAAAAATTCGAACAAGTATATCAATAACAAGTTTAAATACTAAAAAAAGCTAATAATAACTTAACAATAACTAATGACATAATCATGAAAACTCACCATTTTGGGTTTCGATGAATGACCGAAAGATGTATACCAGATCCAAAGTATTTACGTCTCAGCTTCTTGAGTAACCATTTTCATCAGTCTCGGTGTGAAGTATTCTAACCCTTGATGAGGATTGGTTGGTCGATAGATTTGGGAGATAGTGTGTAGCAATGTGTGTGGGCGGTGGTGTTTGAAATGGTTTGTTGATAGATTTGGGGACTGGTTTGTTGATTTGTCTGCTTGATCGATCGGTTGCACTTATCCCAAAGAAAGGAAGTTAGGTTGCCGAGTATTAGTGTTATGATGCGTGGGTTTTGCAACCTTACAACAGGTTTTACCTCTCGAGGGACCTCAAGAGGCTTACAACCCCACCAGGCAGTGTACCTGACCGATGTAGTATAGTGTAGTGGTAAGTACGGGGGATTGATCGTTCTCCACAGGGAATAGTGTTCGTTAGGTGTGAAAGGCTACTCTAATTAGGTCTAAGGGTTGAGGAAGATTCTTTTTATGTTTTTATTTTTATGAAAGCAAGTAAAATCTCGGGTTTTGAAGGAGTGGGCGGAATTAGTTGCTAGTCAACTAACCCAAATTACTACAAATGCAAATAAAATAAAATAACAAAAATGAAAAGTGGTGAGAAACTTGTGTGTAGAGAAATGTGTTTACTTAGATTTCCTTACTCCCTAGCTATCTTTTACCGGTTAATTAGTGTGTATTAGTCGCGTGGATGACGGGTGTATTCCTTAATACCATTCGTGGGGTGGCGTACTTACTTCCCCAAACTCTACAAGCTCCTACTTCACTCCTATGTCGAGCCGGCTAGGAAGCTCCTAACATGGGATCACTAGAATTCGCTTGTGCATTAAATACAACCATAAAAACCTTTAGTACGCGTTTGGTTCATGTTTCTTAAGACGTTCAAGCAAGTTACCGAATAGGAAGTTAGCCAGTTTTCTTAAGCCTAACATAGATAAACAATCATCCAATACAACTAATAACACACTAACAACCAATAATCAATAGCTAGGTTTCATTAGATCTAAGCAAACACAAGATAAAATTAGCCTAACATGTTAAACAAAAGACAAGCATAAGATAGAATCAAACAACACATAGACATATTGAATGATTAATTGATAACTTATCTTTCAATGAAACATGGAAGATCTCAAGGCAAGAAGCCCTGAAAAAGTAGCTAAAATCGTCTTAGGGTTTTATCCCAAAATTCCACACACTAAGCTCTCCTAATGACAAAAAATTAGAAAACTATATATAGACTTTGACATCTGACGGCGTCACCTTATGCATTGTGACGCCGTCACCTCGCCGCTTTTAGGGTTCCCGGGTGACCATCTTGACGCCGTCCCTCTTTAGCTCTTCAAAAATCCATTCTGGCTTATCAAGGCTTGACGCCGTCGGACCTATAACGTGACGCCGTCCCCTTATGATTTAAGCCGTGACGCCCTTGATTTAGTTAAAGCGTGACGCCGTCAGAATTCTCATGCAAACTCACTGGCCCGTCATGAGTAAATTTCACATCCAACTTTTCTTGCCAAAGAATGACGCCGTCTGGAGTTAATGTTGACGCCGTCAAAGGTGACTTTCAGCACAATTTTGAGACTTTGCCGTTTTCTTCACTTTTATGCTCCAAAAACGTCCAAAATGCCTCCTTTTCCAGATTTCTCCTCAAAAGTACCTAAAATGACAAAAGGAACGATTTAGGGAAATATTTGATCAAATAAATACGATTTCGGGCTTAAATGACCCCTTAAAAGCGGTACACTTTTCGCCTCATCAAATACCCTTACACTTGAGATTTGCTTGTCCTCAAGCAAATGCGCTTTTATTCTAATCAAAATACAAGTTAGGGGTCATTTAATGCAAACATAAAAGTAATTACAACAAATAATCGTTCCACTTCAATCATAATAAGCACGGAGATTACATACTAGCACCTCACAAGTAGTGTTTAGATACTCACATCTCTCAAGTGTCATCAAAATAAATCTCATAAGTGAAAACGGAAAATATCTCTCACTACCTGTCATAGCAAATAGATTACCATAGGCTTGGGAAAGGATCGAAAACCTCCTCCACTAGGCGTAAGCACCTAAGATAAACTATCAAAGAGGGCTTTTAAATGGGTTATAACGTTAGGTGTAGGGAAAAGGAAAACACGGTTTGGTTGGATAAAGGATATTTTACTGGTGGCGAGTTAAAGATCTTGATCAATTACATGTACTATACAACGTTGCTAAGCCAAGACTAGACTCGATCTTAAGCTAGAAACAAAATAACATAAACATAAAATAAACATAAAATAAAACGGGATGGTAGTCCGTATGTTTTTTCTATTTTTCTTTTTCTCATTTTTTTGTATTTTTCTTGATTTTTTTTTTTTTTTTTTTTTTTTTTTTTTTTTTTTTTACATACACTTTTACCCTACCATCCAAAATAATACATCAAAGGGGCATTGCATCCCCTTACACTTGAACTTTTACATAACTTTACAAATAACTATTCTAATGACTCGAATTAAGATAATTGAAAAACTTGGAGTACTTTTAAAACATTTAGCACATATGGGGGTAATAAATGATGTTCTTCCCCATTACTCCATTACACTAGTACTTTACCCATGAGTCCCAATCGTCCCAAAACAATATGTACAAGGATATGACTCGACTTAGCAACCATGTAATCAACTAGATAATTAACTTGGGTTTAAACAAATGTTGTCACAATAATGCACTAAAAATGAGTGCATACAAGGTGGGCTAAGGCGATTTGGGTGTACATTTTAGTGGGGTGTAAACAAATTCTTCCTTTAAGTAAAATGCTTAAAGGTCGAAACGAAAAGATAGGCTCTGAGGGGTGTACTAGGGGTATCGTGTACTAAAAATGAGTACAACGCAAAGGGTGTGGGAGAATTACTTGACCAATGTAGCCAATGTAATTATAACAAAAACACAGGTGTAAAACATGGGTTAATCCTAATGCCTCTTATCATGTAGTAAATCTAACTACACGAATGTAGTCTCACTTGTGGCCTCGGAATGGTCCTAACGCAAGTTCTAGAATCTAAGTGCTACCGGTACACACATCATAGCATAAATGCTTTTCCTACCAATTCTAGGGGCGAACCTCACATATTTGGGGGTGGAAAATTTTTTAGTGGTACGTTTTTTTGTGCTAGTCATATAACTCCTATCCGTGAGACGCTCATTAAGATCAAAGTTTCACTCCTATATGTTGTAAAAAATTTTAAATTTGGCACTAAAGTTACCCTAATCAAGTATTTCTCTCAGTTTTATTACACATCTACCATCAAACAAACAAAAATCAAGCGCAATTGTATTCTCAAAAATCGTACTTTTACCCTCCCCTTACACTTAAGATGAACATTGTCCCCAATGTTCAAATAACAAGATGTAAAAGAATAAAGTAAAAGAATGAAATCAAATACTCCCCTGATTCGCTCGTTGGATAATGAAATTACACGGTTAAATCTTCCTCCAAAGAGAATGTTGAAGCTCCATGACTAATGCATCGCCATAAGCTTGATTCAAAACATTTCCTTGTCCAAAATAACCTGTTGAACCTGAGAAAACAAACACGAAAACCTGCATAACATCGGCGGGATAAAATCTATATATAAGGATATAATGCTTGTGGAATGATAACTTTGCAGATTCCTGGAGATTATAAGTTGGAGATTTTAATAAAAACTTTTTATGAAAACAAAATTTTCAAAAATTTCTGGAAATTAAATCTGACGCCGTCAGGTTATAACCCCTGACGCCGTCAGAAATGACCTGACAAAAATTTTCATTTTAAGTTTCCGGAAAATTTCTTGAAAAACCTTTACCTTACTTCCTGGAAATCCTGCAAAATATCATTATGACTCGATACAAGCATTTGACTCAAACAAATACTAATATGTACGTTAATTTAATATTATTATGATTCATGTTCATTTGTTCTAATAAACCGATTTGACTTTCCCTTACACTTAACTTTTGCAAAATACCTTTATATGTAGTTAAGACGAAGTTAAAAACAAAATAAAGCATTTTCACAATTTTAGTTTTGAACATGAATCAATAATAATAAAAATTAAACATACATACGGAAGCAAATAAAATCAAACAAACAAATAAATAAACACACAAAGCAAATAAAACAAATAAAGCTTGGGTTGCCTCCCAAGAAGCGCTTGTTTTTGTTCGAGTCATGAGCCTGACTCTACCCTTATTTAATGGATAAAGGAGAGGTTTTCCCTACACTTAGGATTAAGTGCGGGTGATAGTAGCGATACACACCAGCTCGGTAGGAGTATGCCACGTGAGGAAAGAGTGGTGGATGAATTATATGCTCAAAGGGGTGTGCTCCTTTCATTATAACCTTGCCTAGTTCACTTTGGTCAATGGGTGATTTTGAGTTTCCTCCTAAAAAGGGATCATCTTCTATCAACTTCGAGAGACTCCTAGTTGGGAATCCATCATGACCTAATAAACCCGGTTTAAACCCATAATGTTTCTTATGATCAATCATGAATGGGTGATGTAAGTATGTAAGGTTATGGTTCACTCCTATGTTAGCTTCCTCTCTACAAGGCTTAGAGTCTACTACCTTCAACATAAAACTACCCGGACTATATGGTTTGATGGGTGGGTCGGGTCCTAATTTAATTCCTAAGTTCACATCTAAGGATGGAAGATTAGGTAATGGTTTTGGTTTAGGCTCCGGTTCATCAAAACTAGGAACTTCCATAGAACTAAAAGAAAGGTTGTGATCACTAAAAGCATTCAAACCTATTTCTTCTAGTTGTGTTTGGTCCAAGGGCTCTACCTCTATTGGGGTTCCTATAGTCTCCT
Source organism: Artemisia tridentata subsp. tridentata (assembly GCA_021014915.2). NCBI lineage: Eukaryota > Viridiplantae > Streptophyta > Magnoliopsida > Asterales > Asteraceae > Artemisia > Artemisia tridentata. The sequence continues at coordinate 376,272,253 of CP139503.1, forward strand.
CAACTTCTTCCGGGTAAGTCACGGGTGGTGTGTGTGCCTCAAATGATGGTAGGACTTGTGGGGTACTTGGTGGGCTTATGTTACTTACCTCATCATTCCTTATGTCAAGATCACCTATATCTTCATCATGTGTTTTAGTAGGATCTAACCCTAACATTTTCCCAAGTATCTCAAGTGCTTCTCTAGGCATCTTAACTTCTATATCCGAATCATAAGGATCATCCTCAATATTATGACTGCTATATTCAAATTTCCCAAAAGATTCATCATGTGTTTCTTGAGATTCATCGTCATCGATCATAAAACCTAGGTCTTTTTGATCAATGTGATCATGTTTGGCTAAATCCTCCATCACATCAAGGTCACCTATGTGTTTGTTTTGTACTATGGCATTACATGACAACCACTTAGGTATCTCAACACTAACATATTCATCCCCAAACAAACTTGTTTCATGATCCTCGAATTTTGTGGTCAATTGACTTGTACTAACGTTTGTTGGGTTGTCTACTATATAATAATATTGGGCACACTCTTCAATAGCTTCCCATGCTTTCTCAGCACTTAATTCCCTAATATCCCTGCCGGCAATATGGTAAATGTACCTTTGGGCTTGTCGGTCGACATGATTGTAAAAGAATTGAGTTAGGGACCAAAAATCGAAGTTATGATGAGGGACTTTTTGGAGTAAATATTTAAAACGAGTCCATGCATCATAGAGAGGTTCATCTTTATGTTGTTTAAACATCAAGATGTCATATGGAGTGGGTGAATTACGTGGTTGGTAGTATGGTGGATTCGCGTTCTCCATAATGGTGAACGGAAGAGTCAATGGAAATTACGAACAAACACACAAAGAAATAAGATAGACTAAAGAAAACCTAGAAAAATAAAATAAAAATCTCACTAGAAAGGAATCTAGTGAGTAGACCTAATAGAAATAAAAATTCAACCTAAACAATAACTATTCCCCGGCAGCGGCGCCAAAAACTTGATGCGTGGGTTTTGCAACCTTACAACAGGTTTTACCTCTCGAGGGACCTCAAGAGGCTTACAACCCCACCAGGCAGTGTACCTGACCGATGTAGTATAGTGTAGTGGTAAGTACGGGGGATTGATCGTTCTCCACAGGGAATAGTGTTCGTTAGGTGTGAAAGGCTACTCTAATTAGGTCTAAGGGTTGAGGAAGATTCTTTTTATGTTTTTATATTTTTATGAAAGCAAGTAAAATCTCGGGTTTTGAAGGAGTGGGCGGAATTAGTTGCTAGTCAACTAACCCAAATTACTACAAATGCAAATAAAATAAAATAACAAAAATGAAAAGTGGTGAGAAACTTGTGTGTAGAGAAATGTGTTTACTTAGATTTCCTTACTCCCTAGCTATCTTTTACCGGTTAATTAGTGTGTATTAGTCGCGTGGATGACGGGTGTATTCCTTAATACCATTCGTGGGGTGGCGTACTTACTTCCCCAAACTCTACAAGCTCCTACTTCACTCCTATGTCGAGCCGGCTAGGAAGCTCCTAACATGGGATCACTAGAATTCGCTTGTGCATTAAATACAACCATAAAAACCTTTAGTACGCGTTTGGTTCATGTTTCTTAAGACGTTCAAGCAAGTTACCGAATAGGAAGTTAGCCAGTTTTCTTAAGCCTAACATAGATAAACAATCATCCAATACAACTAATAACACACTAACAACCAATAATCAATAGCTAGGTTTCATTAGATCTAAGCAAACACAAGATAAAATTAGCCTAACATGTTAAACAAAAGACAAGCATAAGATAGAATCAAACAACACATAGACATATTGAATGATTAATTGATAACTTATCTTTCAATGAAACATGGAAGATCTCAAGGCAAGAAGCCCTGAAAAAGTAGCTAAAATCGTCTTAGGGTTTTATCCCAAAATTCCACACACTAAGCTCTCCTAATGACAAAAAATTAGAAAACTATATATAGACTTTGACATCTGACGGCGTCACCTTATGCATTGTGACGCCGTCACCTCGCCGCTTTTAGGGTTCCCGGGTGACCATCTTGACGCCGTCCCTCTTTAGCTCTTCAAAAATCCATTCTGGCTTATCAAGGCTTGACGCCGTCGGACCTATAACGTGACGCCGTCCCCTTATGATTTAAGCCGTGACGCCCTTGATTTAGTTAAAGCGTGACGCCGTCAGAATTCTCATGCAAACTCACTGGCCCGTCATGAGTAAATTTCACATCCAACTTTTCTTGCCAAAGAATGACGCCGTCTGGAGTTAATGTTGACGCCGTCAAAGGTGACTTTCAGCACAATTTTGAGACTTTGCCGTTTTCTTCACTTTTATGCTCCAAAAACGTCCAAAATGCCTCCTTTTCCAGATTTCTCCTCAAAAGTACCTAAAATGACAAAAGGAACGATTTAGGGCAATATTTGATCAAATAAATACGATTTCGGGCTTAAATGACCCCTTAAAAGCGGTACACTTTTCGCCTCATCATGTTAGCGATGTTTGTGATTTTTTGTTGTTGATAGTGTGTAGGATGTGTGTTTGATAGTGTGCAGGATGTGTGTGTTTTTTTGAAAAAAAAAATGAAATTAGAGAAAAAAAAAAAAAAAAAAAAAAAGTACAAAACCAAATCTATACAAAAGATTTGGCAATCAAAAGTACAGATTTTCTGACAACTTTTTACTTTTCCAAGGACAAAAAGTACGCCGTCAGTCGAGCATCTTTGGTCGAGCGCCGTCAGTCGAGCATTGACTTTCTATAAAAGTACAAACGGTGTACAGTAACTAATATAATTGCATGTACTTCTGTGGGCCTGGAATATATTAATAAAATAATAAAAGAATGACACTTGTCGCAAGGTTTATGGGGTCGAGCAGTCGAGCGGTCGAGCGTGGACAAAATGGGAAAGAGGAGATGATTTTGGCTTCCTCTTGAAATAGGCCAAAATTTTTGGCCTAGTTTGGGAATTATCTCATAGATTATTTATGTTAAAAAGTCAACAAAGATTCATCTGACTTGGTTAATGTGGACATCGACAAACCACATTCTCATAGTTTAAAGTAAGGCGAAATAAAACAATTTTGCCCTTAGGAATAAGGATCATTTGTACTGTTAGAAAACGTGTTATACCAATTTTATTGATGCTGTAAGCGTGATTAAGATAAAATAGTTTGAGGAATAAACTTTTTTTTTCGTATCAACTTGTTTTAATGTTACTACGCGAAACATTATGATTGTGTTATATGATTTTTGAATTAGATGGTGGGTGGTGATTGTTAGAGATGGAGATATAGAAATAAAGAAGATAAAGTTAAAACAAAGTAAGAATGAATAGTTAGACCAGTCGGCAAGGAGGTGGTTGCTTCACCTAAATCCATACCTCACGTGCGAGTGAGCCTTGCCTCCCACCAATCATCACGCACGGCTCACAGGTTCCAAGAAGAAATAAGGTGAAGATTTCACCATTCAATATGCTTTTTTTTTTTTTTTTTTTTTTTTTTTTTTAAATTGATCCATTGCACCATGTAAAAAAAAAAAAAAAAAAAAAAAAAAAAAAATCAACACCCCCCATTTTTCTTCTATAAATACACACAAAAACCCATCATTTTTAAACACAATCTCAAATCTTTTACACTCTTTTTATAAAAAAAATGTCTCAAGAAAACACTCCCTGAAACATCAATCGTGCCCAACGAAGAAATAATCAAAGCAATCCCCCGACACCCGAAGGAACCTTCAATCTAGGAAATACTCCCCCGTCAAACCCACAACGCAACTTACGACCACAATCATTATATAACCAAACCTACCCAAACCGACCATACCGTAATCCATCCTTTAACCAATTCTCACAACAACACCAACAAAACGCGTTTAGCCAATTCTCGGGCCAACATAACTCGTTCCCGTTTGATATGTCACAAACCTAAATTGGTGGTTCATCATCACAACCTCAATTTGATGAGGATATGTACTTACCTCAATTCTCACAACACCACCAACAAAACACTCAACAAAACACTCATCGTGAAGAAACTCCACCACCGGTTACAGCAAGGACGAAAAGACGCCAAAAGAGGCCACAATCGACTTAAAACCGATGAGCAAACAGACTTGATGTTCTATATGCAACCATATGAACATTTGACTGGGGATGCACGCAAAGCCATGGACAAGATTAGAGTGGGGATCAAAGAGAAGTGGGGTTTAAACTTTTAGTTTTAATTTTGAAGTTTATGTAATGTTTTACTTTCGTATGTTTGCGTCTTTAATAATCGTAGTTTATGTATTGTTTTAATATTCCCTGTTTATGTACTATGTTTAATATTTGAAGTTTATGCAACGTTTTAATTTCGTACGTTGTGTTGTTAAATTTGAAGTTTACGTTTTTATATTTTTACGTTTACGTTTTTAATTGTGTAAGTAAAAAAAAAAAAAAAAAAAAGAGTTATGGTGAAGGATTGGTTTGCCTTGACTAGTAAATGGTGAAGTGTGGTGAAATGGTGTGAGAGGAGAGAGAAAACTGACGTGACGCGATGTGTATTGTGAAAAAAACTGGCCCTTGCCATTCGGCCTTAGTAAAATGATGTTAAGGGTAAAATGACTATTATATCTTGATATGAGAGATTTAAAAGACCAAAATACCCAATGTGGGGAGACTTAACGCAGTGAGAAAGAAAAATTATTCTAGTAATTTAAAAAAAAAAAATTCTTGGAGAGCAAGACAGTATAGTGTTTGGGTGGGGGTTTAATAAAATAAATTAGGGTTTCTTATTTCCTTTGATTGATTGAAAGAAAGAAAGAAAGAAGGAAAGAAAGGATGCATCGTGTATTGAGATCTCAAGGGGCGATGAACGCAGTGAGGCTGCTCAGCAACAACCTTCTTCATCATAATAATAAAACTAGTAGTCTTACTGCATTGAAGGCTATTTCTTCATCTTCAATTCTCAACAACAACCCTCAACCTTCTCTTTTCAATTCATCTGTTCGAAATTATCGTTCCTCTCGTGATCCACACATCAACAGGTAGTATTACTAGCACTAGTTTATTTATTTATTTATTTATTAAATTAAATTAATTTAAAAAAAATAAAAATGTAGTTTTGAGAGGCCTGTGGCGCCTCCTATGAATTGGGGGTTGCGGATAGTACCAGAGCGCAAGGCTTTCGTTATCGAAAGATTTGGAAAATACTCAAAGATATTGCAGCCTGGCCTTCATTTGCTCATTCCTTTTGTCGATAAGATTGCCTATGTCCATTCCTTGAAAGAAGAAGCCTTTTTCGTTGAAAACCAGACCGCCATTACCAAAGACAACGTCCACATCTCCATTGACGGCGTCCTCTATGTTAAAGTACTTTTTTTTTCTATTCCCCTACTACTACTTTTATTATTTCTTACTTACTCTTCCTACTACATACATACAGATCTTTGACCCCGTCCTCGCCTCTTACGGTGTTGAGAATCCTCTCTACGCTGTCATGCAACTTGCTCAGACCACTATGCGCAGCGAGCTTGGCAAAATCACCCTTGATAAAACCTTTGAAGAAAGAGACACTCTCAACGATAAGATTGTTGTCAGTACTACTTCTTTACCATTCTTTGTTTTCGTTACCAACTGTATTGCATTACTTTACCAGTTAAGCTGCTGCATCTCATATAGTAAAACAAAGAGGTATGCTCCTCTGAAAATAAGTATGAAAAACAAATACTAGCATTGTGTGATTAAAACATACTAGGAGGGTAGGTTATTGGGAAACACAATGCCATAATTGAGAGAGAATTGAAATGTGAAAAATGAATTATGAATTGATTATACTGGAATGACTAGTACAACAGAGTATTTATACTGCTACACTACATAACTATGCTACATTACTATACTATACTACTGTTACATTGACTTATTACATCTCTTGACAAGTAATTAAACACTTATAAAGCAGTTGACATGGCTTGCTTGGACTTGATCTCTTCACTGCAGTCACACTTGTTGCACAGTTCACTTGAGAAGCTTGAGCTTGTGTAGCTTGTAGCTTTGGCTGCATATATGTCTCTTTATAGGTGCAGTTTATACCTGAAATTGGTTAACTTTTTTGGATCGTTTGAGGCTATAATTATTCGTTTTCTTTTATTCTATTCTAAAACATTGTGAATTGGTTGTCCGCATTTTTAATGACCTTTATAGTACGCTATACACATGTATGTTTTCTTTACTATGGTGCACACTATATCACAAGTTTGTTCCATTTCTTCTTTTTTTAGTATACATGATAACAAAGAGTCAAGAGTTTGGATATTAATGTGCACCGAATTAATGTTTCTATAACGTGTTTTTTATGCAGATCGCAATCAATCAGGCTGCAAAAGATTGGGGACTGACATGCCTTCGTTATGAAATCAGTAACCTACATCATTTCAGTCACTTCGTTTAATTGGCTACTATAGAGTAAAATATTTCTTGTAGATACTTTACGTTTTCCATAATAATTACGTACCATCTCTTCTTTGTGTAGGGGATATAAATCCTCCTGCGGCTGTAAAAGTGGCTATGGAGATGCAGGCGGAGGCAGAGCGTAAGAAGAGAGCCTCGATTCTCGATTCAGAAGGTAATAATATTAATCTATTGTCTTGTTTTTTCTCGAGGTTCACATCGTACCATATATAATTTATCATATGTAAAGCCATTGGGACATAATTAAAGTATATTGGAAATCTTAGGAGCTATCAGTTTACCGAAATAATCTATATATATTTTGCATTCCTTGTTAGTATTACACAGAGGCTAATAATTAAATTCTCAATCCATTTCACGGGGTATCAAAATTGTAATCAATAGTTTGTCATTTGCACTCACATATATACATATACTGATATACATATGTATATATGATTAAAGTAGTTTTCTTTTACTTACAATTATTATTATTTTTTCAGCGGAGAGACAAGCACAGATTAATGTTGCTGAAGGAAAAAAGACCTCGGTGATGTTGGAAGCCCAGGGTAAGTTGGGATATAAACTAAGAAGCGTAAATTTAGATCTATTAGATAGATACCATCAGCCTCATGTCAATACTCAATTGTATGCCATGCAACTCTTAAACGTAAGACCATATGTGTCGAGCCTTGTGGCTTTGCTGGATATAGAATTTGAAATAAAACCAGGAATGGAAGGCCATTTTTATATTTAATCACGTTCGTTATATGGGAGCTCCTTCTCACCTGGTTGATGCCATAAGATTACTGAAATGTAGAAACGCAGAGACTATGCACTTCCGTTTTTTTATTATTCTTGGATATGCAAACTATTTTAACCTTGTTGTATGTACTATTTCAGCACAAGCAGAGGCTATTTTGGTTAAAGCTCAAGCAACAAACAAAGGACTTGCCTTGATCTCTCAATCCATAAAAGAAAATGGAGGAGCCGAGGTAAGCTTTTATGGTCTTTAATTTGTATATCATGTATGTACCTGATTTTTCATGTATATATAGACCTTTGGTTACGCTTCACCTTTGAAGTTGTATAAATGGTTCGTTCTTGTAATCCATAAAATTTGGCACCTTGGCCCAACTAGTAGAAATTGGGTACTAGTGTGGCTTCCAAATCTTTTAGAGTGGTGGGTTCACTTGGGCTTACAACCAAATCCGTTTCTCTCTGCAAACCAAGCTATCTGATTTCAGTATCTTGCGTCATCTGACAATGCCCTGTTCTTTTTTTAGCCTACAAATGATTCTTGCACTTGTAATTCTTTTTAGCATTGGTATAATATCTGGAGTTCATGATCCATATGCTTAAGGATCATATTAGTTTTCACTTGATTAAGCACCAATCCAACACTTAAGTTTTTGCTTGTCAAATCTCACATCTGGAATTTGTAATTCATCTATTGTAAAAACCAATCTATGTTGCACATTCTTTGTATTGAATCTGAAAGGTGATTGGGTTTGCAGGCAGCAAGCTTGCAAGTTGCAGAAAGATACATTGATGCCTTTGGAAAGTTGGCAAAGGAGGTGAGTAGTCATAAGCTCTCCTGCTTCTGATAATAAAACTTGCATTAACTATACTCATTGCTTACGACCTTTTTTTGGTCCATGTTTGCAGAGTACTACATTGTTGCTCCCTGCTAATGCTTCAAACCCTGCTAGCATGGTGGCTCAGGCTCTCAGCATATTTAAAAGCTTAAACGGTCAGGATACTGCAAAAACCCTCCTATCCAAGTCAACAACAGATTCCAAAAGTGACTCACATGAGAACCACTCGGTGAATTCTAGTCTAGGAGCCCCAGTGTTCGCACTTCAAGACAAAAGGAAGAATTGAAGATGATAATTTCATTGATGTAGTCATTCACTTACTGAGAATTGTTTTCCCGTTGTACTGCTCGGCTTTGATCAGATTACTTGGTTTTTAATTGGTTAAATTATGCCCAATCTGTTTTTTGCATATAGTTACACCCTTTTGTCTTAGGTAAACACTTTGGAGAACGATATTGTAATTTCTTTGGGTCTGAGACGGGTATTAGTAGAAAGTGGACTACTGGTTGGATGCGAGACAATAATTAAACAAGTTGAAAAAAAGTCAACCTTGTTAAATCTTGAAAGGTTTTGATGTGGTTGTTCATCATGATATGAAACCAAGTTTGTCTCTTATTGAATCCTGCTTGTTTTACTTTTGCAATTGCAACTGGAATGGCATAGTGGTTGGGGGATACCAGCAGCATTAATAAAGGGAACATGAAGCCTGACGCCTAACATGACAGGCTAATGAGGATGAATCCCCCTTTCATATATTAAGCATATGTATGCGGATTCCTAGTATCATAAAAAGGTGATGAGGTGAAAGATGCATTTGGTTTTTATGTTAATGATCGATCAACCTTGTCTGTCACACCAGGAGACATAGCCGTAACTGTGCTTTACATGTTTTGTGGCAGTTCAGTGTCTAATTCTTTCACATCCACATATAGATATTATAGTGACAAAATGCAAGACTGAAATGAATGAATGAATGTATATGCAAAAAGGAAAAAACAATCCTCAAGCCTTGAACCACAATTTACAATTGTAATAACGAATAATAAAGCCTATGAGACCGAAAGTGAGAATGGGAGAGGTTCAGAGGAGGCCGAATAAGACTAAGAAACCGAGGAGAAAAAGCCAAAGAATGTGAACCAAGAGAAGCGCCTGACCTGATATGGTCGGGATAGTCCCATATTCACAAAATCCAATGTTGGCGACACGTGTACCTGCGCATTTAGCCTCTGCACATCCGCACCAATATGTTACATTATTGACACCGCATACAGGAGTTGTCATGAAGCACTTAACGGGACATGGAATTAATGAGGAGTCGGATGGGGGGCACGCATTAGATGACGATGATGGAAGCTGCAAGAAATCTGGATTGGATCGGACGCAGGTGGTGATCATGATGATGATGATGATCATCATCATAGGTATTGGTCTCATCAACATGGTGATGGAGGAAAAGAGCTAAATGTTGGTGATATCATTGGTTACGCGCTTTTTTGTATTTTTGATTTTCATTCTCAATATTCTTTCATTGTTTCTTGTTGGCTAAACTGACCTTTTTGGGAGAAAATTCAATCACCAAAATTTATGGCTTATTGTCCCCCCTTCTAGCCTTTTGTTTTGATGAAATGAAATAAATTTTTATTTCACTTATACAGAAAAAGAAAAACTAACGATGAATAAGAAGCGTTTTAAGAAAGTATTTGTGTGAAAAAATATTATTCAAATTCAAGTATATGGGCATATCGAACTCGACACTTTGCTTAGTTGTGAAAAATTATTAGATGACTAAACTTTTCACTTTTTTCTTTGTTATGTAATGAATACGCTAACATAAGTAGTTTTGAAACCTTAGGGTGCGTTTGGATTGTCTATGGATTTCAAATAGGATTAGGCTTTAGGATCGGTATGAAAGAAAAAGAGCAAAGAGAAACTGAAAATATTTAATAGATTTCTTTTAGAGGAATTGAAATTACTTAACTATCTCATATTCTTGTGCCATTCATACATATAAGATAACATTCCAACATCATCAGTTTATCGTCTTGAAAACAATATAAAAACATGATTATTAAGTGCTAGTGATCAATTAACCTCAACACTGTTGGGAATGTGGTCAAGCAATAACACCTCCAAAACTTTGCTTTCAACTGAATCACAATCAAACCAATCATCTAGCTCCATCAAATTGCGGAAAGGGTATAAAGGTAATGTAACATACAAAACCTTCAAGTTTGATGGATAAAATGAGTGCAGGTTAGTCTGAATATGAGTCTTCATCTTCATCTTCATTGGGACACTATGTTTGATGGAAAAATGAGACCTTTAGCTTTCAAACGAGTGAAAACCTGCCAATAAAGAAGAGCAACGAGAAGAGAACAAAAATGAGAATGGTGCAATCCATATATAAATAAACTATTTAGAAGGCACACTGAAAATTGAACTTGCAATATACTCCAGGAATTAGTTTTAAGCAGCTAATTAACAAAGCATCCATGACAAAGACCATCAACAAGTAAGTACACACTCATTGTCTGTGACAAGGTATGATGGGACGGGTTCATAGTTTCTTGTGCAATATACAAATATGGTATGACGATTTTCAAAATAAGTCTAAGGTGGTGTTTGGCTTCTGTAAAGGATTCACCATGGGTATGAGGTTGATAAATGGGTGGAATAAATATGGGTATGATTATTCTAAAAGCATTGTTTGGTTTATAAAAACTCAGTTTAAATACTTTTGTAATTGTGTGTTGTGTTTTTAACCATCATCCTCACGTTAAGAAAAAACATTTAACCATCATCCTCACGTTAAGAAAAAACAGTAGAACAACTAAAATAAAAAATCATGCCCACATGGAATTAACAAGTTGTGTCCCCTTTGTGCAAGAATAAAAAATGTTAAAACATATTTACATGATTACACCATCTGGTTATGTGCTCGACATTGTGACAAGAAAGAAGAAACAAAACAAGCATTTATAACTCTATGTCAATATAATGAAACTTACACTACTGAACATGAAAATGTCTGTTAATAAACAGAAACCATGAATCATTAAATTAGAGCTAGTGTTGTGACTTGTGAGTTTCTGCAGGGAACATTCAAAAAAAAAAAAAAAAAAAGAATTGGTATAACTTATAGTCCTTTCTAACTTGTTTGATGTGTTTTTGCATGTAACCAAATTGTTTGTTTCCATACATACAAGTCACATTATTAATCACAATCAATGCATATCAACAACATAAGATGCAAATTCCAAGGTAAAAAAAAGTTTTACCTCTAAGCATTTTTTCCCAATTTTAACCTCCTTGACATTGCCAAGGCTTAGTATTAATCCTTCGAGCATCTCCTCCTGCATTTCCTCAGGCTTATCAAGTGGGTATTTGGAATAATCTAGTTCAGCTTTAATTCCGGAAGACACATTTAGCAACAAATCCTTTTGCAATACCAATTGTCCTTTGAATGCTAATGACAAAATATAAGGAGCATTGACTTCGACTACATCTCTTAAGTCGCCAATGAGCGCCAAGTTCTTAACACTTTCGTTAGTAACATCAATCCGCTTAAAACCATAGCAACTATCCAACTCCAAAGTTTCCAAGAGAGGACTTCTGGATAAAATATTTTTAACCACATCTTGGTCTATTTCGGCATGTTCAATATGCAAAGTCCTGAGGTTTTCCCAACTAACGACAACATCATTGGCTTGTTCAAATGAGCACCCACGCAAAGTGAGATGAATAAAACTTGAACAGGTGAAGAAAAAGTGAGGTAAAACAAACTTATACTCAAACCAAAAATAATCCAAGACACTCAAGTTAAAATCAAACTCTTGAACATTATGAGTAATAGCCTCCCGAATACAATCGTCGATTTGAGATTTATCAGTCTCAAAGTTGCAATAGGCCCACAGTTTGAATTTGTTGAGAGGGTTGTTGGATTGGCTTAAAATTCTTTGGATGGAGGAATAGAATGGAGTGTAATCATCCGAAGCTCGACGATCAATAAAAATGAGATTAGGAAGATGTTGAGGCCAAAGATGTTGCCATCTTTTGGAGAGTGTACCTGTTCTAATGGCGTGTTTTGTTTCAGGTATACGACAGATGATTTCATTAAGTAAGCAATCTGGTAGCAAACTTATTCGATCCTCCTCCTTTTCTTCTGATAAACTTCGTTTTCCATGCAGCAGCACCATTAATATTCTCTTTCTTTGAGGGATTCGATTGAATTGGCGGCTCGTTCCCACCCTCTCGTTGTTGGTTTTTACTTTATATATATAGCCAAAACATCAAATAAACTTTCGATTTTGCCCCTCAGCTTTCTAAAATTATACTTCACTCCTACAAGAGAATTATCTTATGTTTGATTCCCTAATAATTTTTTTTGAAGCTAAACTAACTAAAGTTGCACTTAAATAATAGCTAAAACTGATATTTTATATTTCAATACTAATTTATGTTGTTTTAATATGTTATATTATCGTTTCTTTAAAGATTTTTGAGATAAAAATTATCCGAAATAAGTCTAAACGAAAACAAACCTATAATGGGTGGCTTATAAGTTAATTTCGAGACCTAAAAGTGAAAAAATAATAATTATTGGTAGATGATAACGTTTGATTTATGTCTGGAAAATACTTAAGTAGTGGGCTGGGCTGGGCTGGGTTGGGCTGGGCTGGGCTAATATAGTGTAGATGAAATTGAATGGATATGGTGTCATTTCATTTGTTGATGATGATGATCTCCTGTTTCTCTTCATCCTCCTCCTGCTGGTGTCAAGTACCCTCCTCAATTGGTATTAGTATTAGTATTAGTTATCTCTCATCATTAAGTAGAAGTAGTAGGAAGTTGAACAAGATAAAACCAAGAGCAAGACTACTAGTATTGAATAATAGAGGAGGCAAGCCGACATCTTGTTTTTTTAACTCAAATTCTTCATATTTACCATTAGTGCAAGAAGAAGAAGAAGAAGTTGAAAATAATAATAATAATAATAAAGTAGTGTTGGAGTGGGATAAAGTGTGTGACTCGGTTGCTTCTTTCGCGGGTACCTCTCTGGGCAAAGAAGCCACTAAGCATTCACTACTAGCGCGTTTAAATGACTACTCGTATAACGATAGCTTGAGACTTTTGGCTGAGACCAATGCTGCCGTTGAAATGCACAACCATGGCTCTTGTATCATGGACTTCCATTCCATCCCAATCCCACTTGTATGTTTACTTTCTTTCTTTGTATTATTATTATTTTCAAATGCGCGCTGTTTAATTAATTTGTTTCTTATTAATAAAGGTCAAGTCTGGAATACAAGATGCCCGCCGAGGCTTCCCAGTGGATGGCAGTGAAGCAATCGCACTTGTCTCCATGCTCCAGCTGGCTGACTCCTTACAGACTAGTCTCAATTCCGCCATTAAGCAAGACTCCGTTTGGCTTCAACGCTTCATGCCTGTTGCCGATATGGTTTCCTTACTTCCTACTTCTTCTTCTTCTTCTTTCAGTTTTATTTTTAATTCAATTCATCATCTATTGAAAATGCAAATGCAGATCATTGATATGTCCATCAGTCGCCCATTACTCAAATTCATTCTCAAGCTTGTTGATCTAGACGGCTCTGTCAAAGATTCAGCTGTACCTACCTACAAACACTTTTATTATATACTCCTAAGTACTATCTTTCATCCCAGTTTCACAACTCCTTATAATGAAAATGAATGGTCCTTTTGCAGAGTCCAACCCTCAAACGCTCTCGTGAACAAGTGCGCCTCCTTGAGACCAAGGTTTTTAAAATCTTTCCATTTCATCAACATTCCTATTTACTTATTTGCATTTTGTCTTTGTCTTGCCAATTGCATTCATTCAACTTCCTCTTTATTCTATTTTTATTCAGTTATACCAATTGATGGAGAGTCTAATCAGTAATGACATGAAAGAGAAATCATCGTCTGCGGTAAGATGTCATAATAACTTGCTATGTTTCATTCTCTTGTGGTTTTCCCTCACAACCGATATATCTAGGAAGTAAGCAACACCGACGGAAGATGGTGTATAAAATCAGCAACTGACCAAAAAAGAACCTTTGATGGGCTATTGTTATCAAGCTAAGGTAAATCACATGCTCTACTTATGATTCCTTCACATGGCTATTTAAAACTGGATTTTTTGATTCCTTAAAATGTCATTAGGGCATGTAGCTTTATTTTGTGTATCAAGTAAGCTGTTAAACAATTATGTTCTCCCCTGCTAGCTCTTCTATATTTCTTTCCGTCCAACGAGTGTCGAGTGGACAGGTTTACTACTACAAAAATTTGGATGTTTGCCGGTGAAGATAATATGATGTACATGTTAGAACTTGCTACTGCCCTCTTTCACTCCATAGTGGTCCTTTAAACCTGGCTCGGGAGATAAAATACGCTTTTCTTGTAGCGGTTCAGGCACAGGAACCCTTGTGGAGCCACTTTCTGCTGTTCCACTAAATGATGAGTTGCAACAAGCAAGAGCTTCAGTAGCCAAGGCCGAGGCTGATGTGCTTTTAGAAATAACACACAAGGTAACTAACTCAATCCCATCCATTAGTTTTAGTTTTCTTGTCTTACTTTATGCATTTTCATAATGCTATTTCTGCAGATGCAAACAGATCTTGATGACATAGAAAATCTGTTCAATACAATAATTCGGTTAGATGTGGTGAGTACCTTTTGTGCATCGTTAATCTTGTTTACTATCTCTTTAGCAATCTTTCAGTGAATTTTCAGAAATTGACGCCAATATACATTATATATAGGTTAGTTATCCGAGTAGCTGTGAATGCTAATATGAGTATTATTTCAAAGAGCAGTTGTCTATTTCAAACAGCGAACAACGTATAGGGTCTGGAATTGAAACAAGATTTGTCATCTAACTAGTTAGCAGTAGGCAATCAACAAAAAATGAAGCAAATAAATACATTTAGTTATCTTCTATTTCTTCAACTTGGTGCTTTAGAGTTGTAAGTGAAGTCATCAATGCACTAGCCTCATACATGATACCTTTAAATTTGTTCATATATATCGATGCAATGGATTCTGTCACCAAAACTAATACGTGTTTCCCTTTCGGGGTTCTTTTACTCTTAATCATATACTACGTAGTAGTTATTGTGGCTGGTGAAACAATCCGTGTGTAAATTTCATGGCATAACCATTATTTCAACTTTGGTTCATTTCTACTGTAATGAATGCAGATTAATGCTCGGGCAACATATAGTATTTCATTTGGCGGCACTTATCCAGATCTTTTTTCTTCTGAGGACCCCTCAGTTGCATCACAACTTTCCGAAGTGAAATGGAAACTGTATCTGCCAAAAAGCTTATCACCCTATATTACTTCAACAACATCGAGAAAAGATGCACAAGGCTATGAAGGATGTCAGTGATGCTCGTGCCGTAAGTGACACAACTACATGTATTTTTATTGCTAAATCTAATACGTTTAGAAACAACTTTCTAACTACTCAAATTCACAGCTCCTTATCAGTTCTTAGTGTTATATTGTAATAGGAAATTCGAAGGAGAAGACAACAAATAGGCATTGTCACTCAGAGAGAAGAAGAAACGTCTACAAGCATCTCATTGTTAGAAGCACAGGTAACTCTGTGACCCGTGAGTGTACAATAAGCAGTTTACAGTTTTTGATCATTTCTGTACTGAACGTGAGCTTACTGCTCTAAATTTTCAGGTTGCAAAGTTGAAAGAAGCATCCCCTGTTCCGGTTGATATATTTGTTGCACAGAAAACTAGAGTCCTGGTTGTAACTGGCCCAAACACTGGGGGCAAAACCATTTTCTTGAAGACAGTTGGATTGGCTGCTATGATGCCAAAGGCAGGCATGTCTAAAAAATGACCTATATTCAAAGTTTGTACTGAATCTGCAATAACAAAATCACCCGTCTATATCGATTCTGATGTTGTCTCAATTTTCTGAAATTAGGAAACTTGGATTATAAAAAAGTAGCTAAAATATTTTTTTGTAGCTTCATATGAGATAAGGCCATAAGGGTAAATAGGGGTCTACATAAATTAGTCAAAGAACCGAGATCGAACTAATACCGGCTATATTTGGTTGGTTCTCGGATAGTTTCAAAAAACGATTCACGGTTCAATGCCGAACCAGAACTGAACCGGTTCTTTTCTAAAATTTTATTGTATCAAACTTGAACGACGTCATCATATATTTATATCTTAAAAATATGAAAAATTTTGTTGGTTTTCAGTCCGGTCCTTGGTTCCATTACTTTTTCACCTGAGGTCCGATGTCGTAATCAGGATATATTTGTCTGTTCAGAGAAGAAAGGTAAATTACTCGATATTCACTGGACCTGCATTCACTATTTGTCTATTCTGTGAAGGTTCCCTACTGTTTAATAGTTATTACTATTTCATACGCTATCTCTGTACCTGTTATTGCATCCCAATTGATGTGTCACCAATTGTTTTTCCAGGTCTTTATGTGTTGTCATCTGAACCTGTGAAGATGCCATGGTTCGATTCCATATTTGTTGATATTGGTGATGAACAGTCCTTGTCTCAATCTCTGTCTACTTTTTCTGGTCATCTGAAACAAACTAGCGTAAGTTGTAAACATTGATGAAGTTAGTGTGACATTTTATAGTCTAGACTGTTTCTGCATCTTTCGCTGCACCGTTATCAATACACTTCACACATGCTTTTCAAAGTTGCTATGGTCTGTTGAAAAGTGCTAGTAAAGTTTTCATAGCCCAAAAGCTTAGATCTATAGGAACTATTCCAAAATCGTGTTTCACAATGCTTTTTTACTTTCTTTATTCATATAACATATGTTGGCAATGGTTTCCAATAGGTAGAAGGCTAATCTGAAAGTGCTTTTTTCTGTATCTATTTCAGGACATATTGTCGCAATCAACAAGCCAGTCCTTAGTGCTCTTAGATGAGGTATATATCACTGCGAGTTGAATTCTTGATCATCATAGCTATGCTCACATCCCCCCCCACCCCCCACCCACACACACACACACATGTCCCTCATTCAGTAGGAATCTGACCACATGCTATCGTATTTTATGTATACATTTTAGACATCGGAACTTGTACTTTCTTTCTGGGTATAAGGCAGACTTTACAATCACTCAATGGAGAGGAGGCAGGGAAAATAGTTTGGGGTCCGCTGCTGAATTTATGCGACTCTATGCTCAGTAGGATTTATTTTCTCATTACCAGCCCTTGGCACATACCTGAACTTTCTTTAGCTTCAAGATTCTAATATGGGAGAGGAATCTAGTTTGACAAGAGAGATCATTATGTATAATTAGTTGAGTTATGTATGTCTTTTTAAGACGTATGCATTGATTAAGGGTATCTGCCTGCATGTTTTAGGTTGGTGCTGGTACGAATCCTTTAGAAGGAGCTGCTTTGGGGATGTCACTCCTAGAATGCTTTGCTGAAGCTGGAGCGTTGTTGACAATGGCTACCACCCATCATGGTGAACTTAAAACCCTCAAGTACAGGTAGGAAACAATGGCTCTCTTTCTCTTCAACTACAGATTCATCTGTTATTAACTTACCTCAACAGCAACGACGCCTTTGAAAATGCATGCATGGAGTTTGATGAAGTAAACTTGAAGCCAACATATAGGATTCTTTGGGGAATTCCAGGTTGTTTTCGTTGTTAGATTTTCATTTCTATCTAACTTGTGATGTGATGTGAGTGGCCATCTGATAATCAACATATGAATGCAGGACGTTCAAATGCAATAAACATAGCTGAAAGGCTAGGACTTCCTAAGGTTGTTGTAGGTAATGCTCGTGAACTCCATGGAACAGCCAGTGCAGAGATTAATGAGGTGACTTGCATACTCTGCTCTGCTTCGGACATATATTAGATGTCCGGTATTATCTGTTCCATCCATTGCAAACATATATAGCAATTTGCTTATACGATTTTGTGTAGTGTTGGTTTAGTTATTATTCCCACACATAAAAATTTAATTAGAGTTTTTCATAAGGCATTTATTGGATTGTAATTATATAGATTTTCCGCTTAACAATTTTGATGAAAATGAAAACTAGAATATGTGACAAGGCAATTAATGAGCATAAAAACTAAAAGCACTTGGTACAGAGAATGCTTTCTTAACTGCAATATAAGGTGACATGAGAATTGAAATATAGAGTAACATGAATGGTAATAACCAACCACTAACATGGAAAATAAAAATGAATTTAGATGGGGATCCTATTATTGGCAAGGAAGACCATGTTCAGTTGTGAACAAATGCTGAGATCTATCCATTTTACCATCCCATAGTTTATATGTTTCTAATTCCAAGAATATGTCTAATAGGCCTCCATGTGAAGAATCGTATCTTGTTCTACATTAGTCGGAGGTTTTCAATGTTTGTGTTGCTTAGTTGTTGCCTGCAGAGATGATTATTGGTAGGCTGTTGTCATATTTCTTCTTCCTCTTTACATGCAGGTGATTGAAGATATGGAGAAGTTGAAACAGAAACTTCATGAGCATATTCATGAAGCACGGCATCATCTCAAGTGAGAACTCTTTCATGTTTAGCTGAGTAACCTTGGACATACTTATTACTGGATAAATGTTTGTTATATTTATATGGTATATCTAATATAACATTTTCTTTTCAGGCTTGCTAGGGAACTTCATAGAAATCTAGTGGTTAGCGAGCGCAGGATTAAGGAGCATGCCACTAGTCAAAAATACAGAAAAATCCAAGAAATATTGGATTGTGGAGGAGCAGCGCGTTCATTACTTCACAAGAAAGTACGCCAACGCCGTGCATCCCCAGTTTTAGCGTCTAATGCAGATGATAGTCCTCTGCCACGTAAAATGGCCTCTTTTAGCAGTCAGTCCTCACCTAAAGAAAGCGATACAGCAATGGTGAGTGAGGGCAATGTCAAGAAACGCCAATTAGGTACTTACCATTACCTTGTTATGTTCTGGACACTACATAAGTGTGATTTTGATTCAAAATCACTATGTTTAAATTGCAGAAAGAAGTAGCAAAGTTGTGAAGGCAGGTGACATGGTGCATGTTTCTAAATTTAATAAGAAAGCGGCTGTGTTGAAAGTAGATCCTTCCAAAGAAGAGATACTAGTTCAACTCGGGAATATGAAATTGAAGTTGACACTAGCAGATGTTGTGATTTGACAAGAACGTGAGTAGACAATATGCCTTTTCTAAAGCAGAAAAGGAGGTCGGAAACCATGGTTACACAAAAAAGAAGAAAAAAAGAAGACACAAGAGAAGTGGATACTGTACATATCCATATTTGTACATTTTCATAGATTCCATGAGCATACACTGATACACCAAACGTCACAGTTTTGTAAATTTAGCAAGGTTATGTCAAATGAACCATTCATAAACTAATAGCGAGAAACTATAAGTTCATGAGGAACTCGGTGACAAACTTCAACCGCAAGTGTCAAAATATTAAACCCTGAGTTGACAAAAGGGCTTGTAAGCTAGCGTTCACTCCATGTGGTGTGAGAATCTTAAACAACTAACTGGTTGTAGGTTTAAGCCCCGGTTGGGACATGTGCTAACTGGTTGTAGGTTTAAGCCCCGGTTGGAACATGTGACAGAAAGCCCCAGTTGGGGCATGTGTGACAGATATAGTGTGAGATAGTTTGACAATTTCAAAAAAATCAAACACTGGGATGAGGAGAGGGTCGTTCATCATCATGTCTTGATCAACCAAGACTTTACTACACCTGTTATGGAACCAGTGCCATCGTGTATCTGGTTGGGAATACGATTCTGTAAGAACATTTGGCCGCCATTTTGCAACTAACAAGCAGGTAAAGTTAAGTATGGCACTTTGAAACAACTAAAAATTGAGAGCTATTATAACATGAAGATCTGGTGTATTGCAGATCAATTTGACACGTATGAGTCTAAAACCAAAGGTCATGCTAGAGCCATGGCATGGCATAGGATTAGTATGTTCATTTACACAATGAATGAAAACAAAGTACATGAAACCGCAACTGACCGATGATGTGTATAAAAGCATCATATACTTCTGTTACCATACAAGTGCCACGAATCTTTATTGGCTACACTATCTGGCGCTACAGTTTCTCTTCTCCTAATAAACTACGGACTGAGAATTGATTGCGGGTTTAAAACAATAAGCTAATTGAATGAAGTCATTCATGATTGCATCTATCTGAAACAAAAATTATATGATGAAGGCAGGAAACCATCCACGACAGCTTGAGGGTTATGTAACGGTGGAACATGCACATGAACAATTGCATTCCTCATTTTTTTGCCTTGGTTTTCTTTGCAACCGGAGCTTTTCTTTTGACCTTCTTTGCTGGCTTTTTGACAGCTGCTTTCCCCTTCTTTTTTGCTGCTTCCTGAATCCAAAGTTTTTAATATTAGCAAATAAATTAAATCAGAGGATTATGTTCCACAGCCCCGAAATAAAAGGCATACCGATGTTTTCTCAGCTTTTCGTCTGCCTTTCCCGTTGGTTTGAGGCTCAGCCCCCTCAGTTTCATCCGCCTGGGGAACAGTCTGCTTATCAGCTTCATCTTCAGAATCAAATGAAAATCCTTCCAGTGTTCCTACCAAAGTGATGAAAAAAGTAAAAAGTGAGCAAATGGAATAACACAATCTTGACATCTACCGGAACCATCAAAAGGAAATCCTGACCTTCAACCATGGTTTCCGCTTCGTAAACATTCGACTGTGGCTTCAATTGAATGAAGTCATTCATGATTGCCTCTATCTGAAACAAAAAATATATCCGCTTAGATTGATATTTTGTTTCAACCTTTATATTAAGAAAACGGACCAACCTAGCCACAACTTCTCATCGACAAGAACTAGCATAAAAAATGATTGAACAGAGGGAAAAACTAAACACCGAACATGCAACTGAAAACAAACCTTTGCTTCTGACTGTCCAAAGCTAACCTGAGAAAAAATAGTGAATTTGTTAGCCATAATTATTCGAATAGAATGATAAAACAAAATTACATGAATTTGCAGATTGGGAGAGAATGGTACATACAACACAGAAAGTTCTTGAAGGTATTATTGTCGTTTTGTAGATAGTTCCTGAAAGAGAAACAGAAAATATATCGTTGGGTATTAGAGGACGCCAGAGCAAGTTCAAAGAATCCCCTATTTAGAAGTTTGTGGGTTGATAAACGGACATGATATACACAAGAAACTGCACCTGATGAAATGATACAAGCATATAAAAGACGAGAAATACCTTTTAAATCCAAAAACATATCTTGATCGCCAGAAGGGGAATCTGAAATAACCACCCTCCCCACAACACCCAGATCGCCACTTAGATCGATGGATTCACCTTCACACTCCACAAGCGCCTGCAAATTTGAAAAGGCCGGTTACTGACAAGAAACTTTATCTAGCATGATTGACAAACACATTAAAGAAATAATTGACGGTGATGATGCATTTTGGCAGATGAGAGGGGGTGAAACAAGGTACCTTTGAACGTTGGATTTTATCAGGAAGCAGCAAAGGCAAAGTTGAAGACGAAAGCTGCAAAGTTGGAGTTTATTGTGTCAAGTGACTAGAAAGTGAAGTAATGATGGGAGGGACAAATATTGGGAAATTACATAAGGTCCGGTTTGAGGCTTGTTGGGAGTTTGAAGAAGGTTTGGATGGTCATCAGTCTCTGTAAAGAAGAAGAAGAAGAAAGAATTAGGGAGACGTAGTAAAAGACATGAAAGAATAAGGGTAAGAGTACCTTTGTTTGTATCTTGGGACTTGCGCCTCTTGTTAGGAGAGTCCTCCAATTTCACAGTTGTTTTGAGTGAAGAAGTTTCATAATCATCATCATCTTCGTCTTCTTGTTTGTTTGTGTAGTGGTCGCGGTCAGAATCAGATGGCAATGAAAAAACAGGTTCTTGGCTTACATAATAATCATCAGCTTTGTTTGGTTGTGGTGTGGTGTTGATAACAGAGCGAATAGGAAGGAGATCATCATCATCATCAGAACTTGAGACTGTAAACAATATTGATGTTGCCTGGAATGATAAAGCCAGTCAATAACACTTAGGTTAGGTTAGGTCTGTATAATTAACACTAGAATTCATTATCATTATCATTATTATTGTAATAAAAGCGAGTTTATAAATAGTCGATGGAATTGGCAAAAGACAAAACACAAAACTAGGAAAATAGAAAATTTGAATTGAGGAACCAAATGTGTCTTCTTCTACTAGTATTAATAGGTGAAAGAAATTAGGAAAAGGTCAAATACATTCATTCATATAGAAAAGAAACCCTAGTAATTAACCGGCCACCTTGAATAATTAATTATTTTCTAATAAACATAAATTTGAGGCAATTTCAATTACATTTCATTTCGAAAACAAAAAAAAAAAAAAAAAAGGTATGAATTGAATAAAATGAATAGAAAAGAAAAGGTAAGCTAACCTTGGTGGTGGGGTCAGTAGAATGAAGCCAGTCTGGAGATAGCTCTCTACTGCTTCCGCTGCTCATCCTTCTTCTTCTTCTTCACTCCCTCACACACACACACTTAAATTCTTCTTCTTTATGAACCCTAAAAAAGCCCCTTCTTCTTTATGAGAGTCAATGATTGTTTGTTTGTTTGTTTGTTATTTGGTTTATTACTTTTACTTTTTCTCATTTTCATATTGCCCCCTTCTAAATCACAATATTATTCTTTTTTTATCTCTCATCTCATTTAATAGCCCAATTGTAAATCTCCATTTTGCTATATGCCAAAATACAAGTCATTTGATTAGTTAACAAAATTACTCAAATATGATTACCAAAAAAAAAAAAAAAATTGTCGAAAGTATATGAAAATGAAGAGAGGGAAAAAAATTACTTTTGTGAGTATTTTAACTTTTAAGAGAAGTGAGAAATAAATTATGCCATATTTCCTCTCCCTATTTGTAGAGGTGGCAAAACGAGCGGGCCGGGCAGGCACGGGCTACGGTTCAAACGGGCTACGGGCTAAACGGGCACGAGCCAAACGGGAACATGTTATACAAATCGCTTTAGAAAAGACACAAAACGACGAAATAAATTCCTCAAACGTAACACCTCATTTATATTTAAAAAATTAAATATATTATATTTATAAGTTTTTTTAAAAACAATTGTAATGTTCTCCAATTGAGAGAAAATATCTGTCTGTTTGTGCCCATTTAACTTTTAAATGGGCAATATATGCCCATTTCAAAAAAAAGAGGGGACCAAATATGATCAAATCTTTTAAAATTTTACTCAATTAGCCAATTTTTTTAGTTTGGGCACAAATTGCCACCTCTACCTATTTGCATCCAAAATTTAGAATATTCGAAGTTAGACCAGTGTCAACGGGCTCGTCGGTTTGTCACCCGACAAGCGTCGCTTAACTAATACCAATGGCACCACCTTGTCGGTGGTGTGTTGGTCGGGTGGTGCTTCGGTTTGGCGACGAGAGGTGCGAGGCCCATTTGATTTTTGTGTATGTGTGTGTCTTGTGGAGTCTATTTATTTAGTGACACAGAAAGAAACACACTACCATTGGTAAGGGTGTGTCAATTTGGGAATTGCTGATGTTAAAAGGTAAAGTTAGGAAAAAACAATAAGTTGGAGGGGGTAGAAAAGAAAAGAGAACCAGTAAAAGCCGGCGGCATAATTCTATCTGATTAAAACCTTTTCTTTCTCCGTCAGTCAGTCAAATTGAATTGAAAAGAAAGAAAGAAAGAAAATGGGGGAAGTAATTAAGAAGAATCCAATTGAAGAAATACAAGTAAAGTACAAGGAGTTGGAGAGTGGTTTCAAGGTATGGCTTTCCAAACAATCTTTACCCGTTGAAGCCGCCATCGTAACAGCCACCAGCTCACTCCAAGGCGCCGCCATCGGTGGTCTTATGGGCTCTTTCACTTCCGACCTCTCTTTACCTACTCCTGCTGGTCCTATGGCCTCTCTTCAACAAGCTCAGGTTAATTTAGTACCCTTTCTTTCATTTTCTTCTTATATTTATTAATTCATTCAATTAATAATTCAATTCAACTCATTACAGGCTCTTTCTGGTGGGCCCCTTATTCAAGCTCGTAACTTTGCTGTTATGACCGGAGTTAATGCCGGCATTTCTTGTGTTTTGAAAAGACTTAGAGGCAAGGAAGATGTCCAATCAAGGTACCCAAACCAATGCCTTCCTCCTCTTATTTATTTACTAGTAATTTATTATTTATATCAAAACTCATTAAATGCCCATTGCAGTATGGCTGCAGCTTTTGGCTCCGGCGCCGTCTTCACATTGGTTAGTAGCAACGGTATAGGAGGAGGTCCTAATCTGGCTGCCAACGCTCTCTCATCCGGCCTTCTTTTCGCACTCATGCAGGGTGGTCTTTTCAAGGTCTTCTTTCTCTACTTCACATTTCAATTCATGTCATGTCACTTCACATAACTTATATCTATTGTTGCTTGCAGCTTGGGGAGAAATTCTCAAAGCCACCAACGGAAGATGTCTTGTACGCTAAAACCAGGGGCATGTTGACTAGTCTTGGTCTTAATAATTACGAAAAAAACTTCAAAAGCGGTTTGTTAACCGACACCACTTTGCCGTTGCTTACTGACAGGTTTAACTCCTTCCTTCCTTC
This sequence comes from Artemisia tridentata subsp. tridentata, assembly GCA_021014915.2. Taxonomy (NCBI): domain Eukaryota; kingdom Viridiplantae; phylum Streptophyta; class Magnoliopsida; order Asterales; family Asteraceae; genus Artemisia; species Artemisia tridentata. The sequence continues at coordinate 376,296,926 of CP139503.1, forward strand.
ATTCCTTTTGCTGAGTCTACTTGACTTTATGATCTATACATGACTCATGATCTCATTTTTCTGCATTATTATTAGTGCTCTGCGAGATGTCAAAATCCCTCCCGGACCAAGACTTCTTATTATTGATCACATCCAAAGGTTATATTTCTGTTTATACATATTCAACTATATTATACTAGTACCTTTTATGGAAACCTCAAGGATTCATTTTTCTCCATTCTAGGGACCCTGAGCTCAACAAAGGGAAAGGAGCTAGGAGAACATAGTTGCTTGCACAATTTGATGATAAGGATACCATCGTTCCAGTGGTAATGTGAGAGATAATGGCATTTTTATGTCGACGTGCTTTTTTTTTTTTTCAGGATCAGTTTTGAGATGAAAAACTGCAGACGTTTAGTTATTGCTTTATTGTACTATATTCAGTTTGGCTAGCAGTTTGTTCACTAGTTCAAAAATGCAGCAGGTAGAGTTTGTCCTTCACAATGTTATGACATACTTAGAAACCCATATAAGGGCGAGCGATACTACTGTTGACTAGGGAGGTAGGTCGGGTAGGTTGAGTAGCATGTTAAAACTAGTAATATCATAGTGGGTCAAAATCTTGGAGCAAAACTGGAACATGTATACTCGGTCCAGTTCTCGGTTCCAGTTGTGTGGAAAATTGGTTTGCGATCATATCTAGTATAGAAGTTCTGTTAAGAAGATGATCGAAGCCATCAGTTTCTGTAAACAAACTCAGAATCCCCCTGAACCAACTCAGTATTAGTATGATCCATAAGGAACATGAAGGGTAAAGGGTCAACACGTAAAACTTTTGGTACGTGTCGTGTTGATTTCATCCCTTGATATTATTTTTGTTCCAAATTCGGGTCTCATTTAGGGGGTGTTTGTTTAAGTTTATATGTGGGCATATGAACTTAGTTAACGGAACTCACTTAACGCCGGTTAACATGGGGGACCAAAAGTGCATGAAACAGTGCCAAATCCGGACCATTTTTGCACTTAATGAATCACAGGGACGAAACGTGCAATTTGGCCAAACCACAAGGACGATTTTTGCAATTTACTCCTAATAATATTAGAGATACTTTTTAGGTTATTCTTCATATGGGTGTTGTTTTGATGTTTGGTGGTCAAATGCCTGTTATCAAGGTGAAAATTCTTTTATATATATATATATATATATATATATATATTATATATATATATATATAGGGAAGGGTTCTTTTCAGAACCAAAAAAAGGTACAGAACTGCGAGAACCGGCATCAACCAATCAGAATTTTTTGGATATTAATTTTTATTATTTAATTCAAAAGGGTATCATGGTAAAATTACCTTTTTTATTTTCTTTTTGAATTTTTTAAATCTAAAAGTTTTTTTATTTCCTAAATTTTAGGATTTTTTTTTTTTTTTTTTTTTTTTTTTTTTTTTTTTTTTTGGTTTTTGAAAATACATTATGTGCACATGTGTTTTGTAAAAAAGAAGGTTAACCACTAACTATATTATGACAATTGTATTTTTCGTTTATGCATAGGTGTTTTGTATATGCACATGTATCTTTAAGTAATATAACATAAATATAAATACAAACAACAAAACTTTAACAATAGATTTATGCAATTTCAAAATTTACAAATTGTATCACTCTAGTGATATGATATTTAGTTTTATCTTAAACATCCATTTGTTTACACTTGTATCCAATTTTATTACAAATATATGAAGCGTGCACATGTGCATAATCCAATGTCTTTAACAGTTGGTTCATCTTTTTGGCGTGCACATGTATTCCTCGCCTGGTTCAAGAACCCATGAAATCTGCACATGTAATAAATGAATTATTTAATCATAAAAATTAACAAAACACATATGCACTATGTATTTCGGACTTGTGCACACAAAACCATATGCACTCTTAACATTCAAACTCCGAACTATGTAAAAACATATATGCAATTTCAATACACTTAACATTCAAACTCCGAACTATGTAAAAACACATATGCACTCTTAAAATTCAAACTCCGAACTATGTAAAAACACATATGCACTCCATTGAGTTTAAACTTCAAAAACTATAAAAACACATATGCACTCTTAACATTCAAACTCCGAACTATGTAAAAACACATATGCACTCTTGACATTTAAAATTCAGGTATGCACATGTATTTTCAACTAAAATAAAATGTATGCATCCTTAAAAGTAAAAAAATGTTTCTGTAGGTGAAAACAAAATAAAAGATAACACTAGTTGGCATTAGTAGTAGGACTCGTACCTGTTCGAAATTTAAAGGTTAATTTTCATTTGTAGTTTCATCCAAATAAGGATTAACAACGAGACTCTAGTAAAAAAATGCCTAAAACTATTAACTCTATACATCTTTACTTAAGGACACATTTTATCAGGTTTTTTTCTAAAGACAATTACTAGCTATCAAATACGCTTTACATTAACTACTTAGTACAAATAATGACGACTTTAACCACTTAGTACAAAACCAAGCCTACCTTAATATAGAATATACAAACGTTAAAACACAGTAGGCAAAAAAAACATCAGTATCAGTGCCTTAAAAAGCAGGTAGCAATAGGCAAATATAAATTAGCGAGTTGTAAAAAAACAAAAAAATCAAGTAACATATCAATATCGGGTTATCGGGTTTGGGTTAAAATAACCCGATAAGCTTTTTTAACCTGATTAAACCCGACCCTATAAGCCTTATCGGGTTCGGGTCGGATAACCCAACCCTATTGGCACCCCTAATTGTCGCGACATATTAAAATAGACCAAAATATCTTCAATGCAGTTTCATTGGTGAAAAGTAACAAAAAAGCATTGCAAACGTTTAAAAAAAAGGTTTGATTCACTTAAAAAGGAAACCAATTCTTTTGAAAACGGGAGAATGTAATGTCATTTTGAGAAACCGAAGGATATTTTAACACAACTTTAGACAAGCAAAGTTCAAAGAATTCGGTGACCGATAGCAGCAATAGTCTACAAAAACCTATATAAAGGTAGTGATACGTGCTTTGTGTTCTAAGTTTAATACATGTGTTACAATCGATATAACATCAGTCAATCGATCTAAAATATTTGTTAAACAAATATAGTCATCAATTGAGTCCCTTAAATCAGATCCAACCTAAAAATTAAAAGTTACTAATATACGAAATCGAAACCTAATTAAGAAATTCAATACGCTTTTGATTTCAGATACAAAAATGAACGCTTACCTCGATTTACTATTACCAAATCTTCAAACGATGAAAAAACAAGAGCACTTTGAGAATCCAATTTAATAAACTTCAAATTAATCAAACCTGATTACCTTGATCTAAAGAATTATTAAAGCCTGAAAATGCCTATGGAAACCATGATCGGATTCGAAAGAAATGACGGCAAGTAGTTGCAGTCAAGATGAGATAAGAATGAAATGAAATTAGGTTTATTAATTTAAAAATGATCCATACAAATCTCAATACAGTGTGACGGTTTCTTTAACAGGTTAGTATGAAATCCCCTATCTACCCTTTGGTCATTTATTAAACATTCCTTGATAGTTACTTAATTTACAGAAATGCCACAAATTATTTTAGCCATTGATCAAATATTTAATGGTCAAGATCGGTTCTCGCAGTTCTCGACCTTTTTCTGGTTCTGAAAATAACCCTACACTATATATATATATATATTTTGTGTTTTTTATGATTTTAGGATGACCCTTTTGGTTTTTTGGTGTTTTAGTTAAGTTTTTAGGTTCATGTTGATTATAGTTTGTTGATTCAGATCATAAAGGTTGGATCTTTATATGATAATTTGTGTTTTTATGTGATTTTAGGATGACCCTTTTGGTTTTTTTGGTGTTTCGTTAAGTTTTTAGATTCAAGTTGATTATAGTTTGTTGATTTAGGTCATAAAGGTGAAATCTTTATTTGAGATATTGTGTTTCTATGTGATTTTAGGATGACCCTTTTGGAATTTTTTGATAGATTATTAAGTTCTGGTTATGCTTTGTTGATTTAGATCATAAAGGTTGAATCTTTATATGATATTTTGTGTTATGTGGATGAAAACAAGCAATTTATTGCATAAAGGTGAAATCATTCTTTGAGAACATGTGTTTTTATGTGATGTTAGATGAAGCAAGCAATCTTGATCATAAAGGTGAAATCTTTATTTTATGTTTTTATGTGATTTTAAGATGACTCTTTTAGGTTTCGTGGTACTTATTCAATTTTGAACACACTGTTAAATGAGCTTATTTTGATTAAAAGCTATGATTTTGATGAGAAATTTTAAACACATATATATATAATATATATATTTTTTACACATATGGTCCTGTGGTTAGATATTAAAAGACTATTTTGTTATCATGTGCAAGTCACATGAGGAGTATTTAACAGTCAAACCTAACGTCGTTTGGTTAAGGGATCATGGGTGTTAAGGGTTTCAGAGTTAGTGACTCTGTGTGCAAAAAAAAAGTCAAATGACAAAGAGTGTGAGTCAACGCAAACCACAAGGACCATCTATGTAATTCACTCAATTATTAATTAGAACATGTATCCTATACAACTATACATGAAGTAGTTAATGGGTAAAGAGAACCGGTATACTAGAAATCGATAAGGACAGAGTCGTCAAATGTAGCAGATGAAGTTAAAGAAGAAGGAAATATTGAATTGTGGATTTAAATTGCAGTCAGTGTTGCAAAAAAATGCCTATAAGGTTGATTAATCGTTGTCTAAGCGTTGGGTCATCAACTTTTCCGATTTGTGTAAATCGGTCAACGACTGTTAACAATGGTCAAACTTGCTGGAAACTTGCAAATCTTTCCGGATTGTCTAAGCGTTGGGTCATCAACTTTTCCAATTTGTGTAAATCGGTCAACGACTGTTAACAATGGTCAAACTTGCTAGAAACTTGCAAATCTTGCCGGAAATACTTAAAAATTGTAAACTAGTTTTAATCATTTATAGTCTGCTGTTTATATATATTACAAGATGTTTTTTTTAAAAGGAAAATAGTATTGGAAATACCCAAAAGTGGGCAAAAGTGCCAATTTAATTATGCTTAAATTGATTACAAGCTACAAGGGGGTTTATCTGGGACCTTGAAATTAGAGTAAATTACATAAATGGTCACTATGGTTTGTCCATTTTTTCACATTTAGTCACCGAACTTTTTTTTTGACATAAATGATCACTGAAGTTTCAAATCGTTACAAATTCAGTAAATTTCAGTGACCATTTATGTTAAAAAAAAAGTTAAGTGACTAATTTACTCTTGAAATTAAGTGGAAGAAAAATACTATGAAAAAGAGTAAAAGAGATGGTACAAAATGGGATCCAAAGAATAATATTGTTGAAAAGGGACAAAGTCAAAAGTAGGATAATCTGATTATCATCATCATCGACATGTATATAAATATAAATAAATAAATAAAAGGGCGCTGTATTTGGCTTGTACGCAATCAATCTCGATTTCGATCTCACGCCTCCCACCCACCCTCCCTCCCACCTGGTACTACCATTTTCCTTTTTTCTTAATTTAATTCCTTTTGATAGAATCTCAGGGTCGTCGTTATCCAAATTACTACTAATAATAATAGGTATTTATTATTGTTTGAATGGAATAAAATTTTTGATTGTGTGAGAAATAATGGAATATTATTATGAACAACAACATGGAGGTGGAGGAGGAGGAAGGCATGATCAGATCGTTTCTCAGTTCCTTTTGAAATGTTTGCATATCATCTTGGACTCCCGCATTCCTTCCATTCGTTCTTCCAATAATAATACTATTCTTCCTAAGAAGAAGAAGAAGAATGACAAATGGTTCAATCTCGCCCTCGGCGACCGCCCCTCCTCTTTCGATTCCCTCAACTCCTGGCATCGCAATCTCATGGAACCCATGATCATTGACATTTTACTCCTTCTTCAAGACTCTGAGACTGTCGTTGAGAGATGGGTTGTTCAATACCAACGCAATTCCTCTTCCTCTTCTTCTTCTTATAAGAAAACTTACCAGAAGTCCATCGTTCTCTTACGCTCTCTCTATACTATGCTCAGGCTCCTTCCCGCTTACAGGGCTTACCGAAACCTAACTGCTTCTTCTTGTCATTTTGATATCAATTTCAAGGTCTCTTCCTTTACCTCCCCATTTTCAAGGTCCGAGGAACAACTCATGAAACAATACACTTTCCTTCCTGTTGAAGCCCAGAATGGGTGCCTTTCCATATCCGTCAACTATCGTGAAACCCTCTCCGATTTTAACTTGGATACTTCTTCATCTTTTCCAACTCAGATCATTACTGATTATGTCGGCAGCCCTGCAACTGACCCTTTTAGGGCCTTCCCCATCACCATGGATAATAATAATAAGAGAATCCATCCACCTCAGCAACGCCCACACAGCTGGTCCAGTGCCCGGGGACCTCCTCCTCCATTTACACATCTTGGCTCACCATCACCACCTGCGTTTCGCTCTTCCAGTGGCCGTTATGATCTGTCTTCTTCCCCTACAGATGTTGTTTATGGTCAACGAATGAGACCACCAACGACAACTCACACCAGCTTTGATGAGTATCAACTGTCACCACCATTCTCTCCATCCCCTTCACCATCTCCGCCAACATACATCTCCGGTGGGAATTACTTGCAATCTCGGCTGCGCTCGGAGACTAGTGCCCCTGTTACTATACCTAATACTGCCATGATGACCACAAGTCCCAGATACCTTTCTCCTAATAACATGTCTGATCCTAATCGACATTCTCTCCCACCCCCATCACCTAGAAGCACACGCCATGAATTTTCATCTCACGAGTCTCCTTCTGGAATCAGGTCCCTTAAAAAGTCAGACATGTCAAGGGTTGGGGACTTGAGCTCTGGTTCAGGCTCAACAAATCATTATTCTGCTCATAAGGTAATTATATTATATCCCGCACATGTTTTAAAATGTTTTCTATCTGCATAATAAAAAACATCTGAATCTGGTGAGATTTTCTAGGTATCAAAAGATGATTCAGGGAGATTTTCTGGTTTGCTATCATCAAGTGGTTCTACTTCTCGTGTTGGATTCTCTAGAAGCTCGAGTAGATTGTCTCTACAAGATGAATTGGATGATATCGACTTCTCTTGTCCGTTTATTGTTGATGATGTTGATACATGTGATTCCCCTCTCAGGTAATTTTTTTGTCTGATCTACTCAAAATTATGCCAAATGTATGTATTATTTGTGAATGCAGTTTTGATCTTACATTACTGGAGGTGATGCTATCCATTCGTTGTTACAGAGTTGTCTAGACTTTTTTCTTTCTCTCTTTGTTTTGCATTTCTTACTACACATTTGAATGCAATTTCTGACAACGTAGAAAATAGCCTTTATCAATGTCTCAAACTCTTATGAGTCTTCTAGAGTGGAAATAGTATTCATCTTGACTGTAATATACTTCACAAGTCACAAAGCTCTGGATCTTGTGGTCGGGTTGGGTGTTCTGTTTTGGGTTTGGTATTGTGAACTTGAATCCGAAGGTCTATCTCCATGCCTTCCATAGATGTTAGGGAATATTCTGATAGTTTTTATCTCTAGCACACCAAAGCCATTACTGAACTGAACTTGAAAAAGAAAAGATAGGAGAAGAATAAACTAACTGGAAGACATGTAGTCTTCAGCTGGGGCTGTTGGGATATGTCAAAGGAGATTGTTGATATGGATGATTCGTAATCCCATAGTTTCTTTTTTGGAAGGGAAGTAGTCCCAATAGGAGATGGATTATGTTTCAGTCTGCTGACCCACAAATTGATTTAGGAAGAGGGCTAGAGACGGTAAAAGAAGTACCAACAGTATGGTGCGAGATTAAAACTGAAGATGATTCATGTAATCCATGACTAACTAGTTGTTTTGGTTACCATACTGCTGTTTGCATCTTCAGAACTAATTTTTCACAGGCTCTGCAAATAGGAATTGCATCATTTTAAAGTTAAATATGCATCTGTCTGTGTATCCATGTATGAATGAAGTAACTGAAGTCTTATGTGTTAATGTGGCATTTGACAGTCAGAGTGTCGGTGGGAAACAAGGAAGAGAGTTGTCTTCACATGCCAAAAAATCACAAGATGCAGCCGTAGGTGCCCTTGTTCGTATGCTGAGAACAGCGCCACCTCTTCGTCAAGATTCTAGTTGTTATTCTTCTCACTCACTGAGCGATGGTCTTGAGGCTGAATTCAACACTGCTTCTGGTTCTGCATCTGCTTCTGGCTTGTTTATGTCCCGAAAGACATCAGATGCTTTAGAGGAGCTCAAGGCTTACAGAGATATAAAACACCTTATTCTCTCCAAAAGTGGAACTCCCTTGGTTACTAAGGAAGACATCTAACACTCGTACGTACATTGGATGTCGTAAATGAAATAAATAGACTATATCATTATCTTTCTTGCAACGAAAAGGTTGACGAAAAGAAGTTTATTTTTGGATGATCTAAATGTTGTAAACATCATTGTATTTTATCTTGTGGTCTTTATTCTTTTGCACATGCAAATTTAGAAACAGTTGATATCATTATGCTCATAAAGTGTTAAAACTAAAAACAATTTGATCAAAGTAATGGATTGTCGGTAGGACTCAAAATGTTGTCATATATGTATGATGCGATGACGTTTCTGTATATATCCGTAATAAGTAAAAATAAAATATCGCTAAGTGGTATAAGAATGAGATATCGAATCAATGAATAGATAGAACTGAAATGAAATAATTTTCAAACTATCAAGAGACTTATGACATATGTGTTAGGAATTTAGAAATCGTAATACAAAATGTTTAATACATAAATCGAAAGATTACAACAACGTGATTGAGGCCTGCTATTACAGTGTACTAAAACAGAATTTCGCCCGAATTGGTGCGACTGTATTGAGGATACAACAATCAAATCAATAATAAATCTTGAATCTGACAAATCTCGATTGATGCTTCATGATGGATTCTCATGTTGTATATATAGTGCATGAAATAGTTTTCTACTTTTCTAAATAGATTATAGCCTAAAAGTGTTTAATAATTCAATTTACTTTACTTCATTGTGATTAAACTAATCAAAGGGTATGTTTTGGAATGCCACTAATAAAACGTTTGTTTCCTTGAAATCATGTAGATGGCTCGTATGTTTTGAGACATTTAGGACGCATGTTATGTAATATTATTCCGCTAAATCGTTAATGTAACGATTGAAACTTGATTTTTTCTGTGTTTTACTATTACTTTGGTGTTTGAAATTTGAACTTTGTCATTTTCAAGAGGATATTATATGAATTTATCTTTGACGTTGAGTAGAAATGTAAAACAGTTTGACTCGTTTATCATTTGTTTACAAACTATGACAAATTGGTAGGATCGTAGGATCGCGATCCGATCCTACGATCTCGATCTTGCAAAGATAAAAACGATCTCACGCGGGATCGCGATCTTGAGAGCCTTGGATTCATGTCTACAAGATTAGGGACCGTAATTTTTGTGATGTCCATATGAGGGGTGATATGACATAGGGATGGCGTAAAATTCTTCAACTTCGTCCTCTTATTCGTAAGTTCATTTGGTACAAGTTGGGGGATGGTAATAAGGCGTCTGCTTGGTTTGATAATTGGAGTTTGATTAGCCCGATCTCGCTTATTGTCTCTTCTCGTGATATTTATAGGGCTGGATTTACTTCGAGATCTACGGTTCATGATATTAGTTTGGATGATGGATGGGCGTGGCCTCCTGATTGGGTAGTTAAATACCCGCCTCTTAATTTAATTTCGGCGCCTAATCTAGGACCTCCACGGAAGATAGGTTATTTTGGCGTTCATCTGATGGGAAGCTTAAGCCTTTTTCGGTTACCATGGCTTGGGAGAGTATTCGGTCCCGCGGGTCTTATGTGCAGTGGTTTCATTTGGTCTGGTTTTCTCATCGTATTCCACGGCATGCTTTTCATTTGTGGTTAGTTATGAAGCAGAGGTTAAGAACTCAAGACATGTTGAGTCAGCGGGATGTTCATAACGACACTGACCCTAGCTTGTTTCGATGTCCATTGTGCGGATTACAACCGGACTCTCATGATCACCTTTTCTTTGATTGTTTGTTTTCTGCTCAGGTTTGGGACTCTGAAGGTTTTTGCAGGTCTTCGGCATATTCCTTCTTCGTTGGATGCTATTGTTCAGTTTCTTGTTCCTGGTGCGAAGTCCAAATCGGTTAGAAGTGTTGTTTCCAAGCTTCTGTTCGCTGCTACTTATTTCATTTGGCAAGAGAGAAACTCCGGGATTTTTAAGAAGCAAAAAAGATCAGAAGCCCAAGTTGTTGATTTGATCAAGTCCACTGTCCGTCTCAAGCTCCTCACTTGTAAGCTCAAGAAGACAGCGAACGTGAAAGATCTGTTGCATGCTTGGAAGTTACCTCAATCCCTTATGCATTCGTGATGTTGTTTCTCCATTCTGAAGATTGTTTGAAGGGTTGGTGTTTTGTGGATGTTTCGTATTCGTTGGCTGCTGCTGTTGGCTTTCCGGTTTGTTCGTTGGAGATTTAGTTGAGAGTTGTTCTCTTTTTTCCTTCTCCAAGGGTTTTCCCATTGGGTTTTTTCCTTGGGAAGGTTTTTTTAAGGAGGTATCAATCTCCTTCGAAGCGGTTTATGGATAGTTGTGGTGATTCTTGCTTTCTGAAGTGGTTATTTCCTACTGGTGTTTTAGTGATTGTATGTTTTTTAGTTTAGTTTCACTTTGTGGCATGTCCCAAGCGTCTTAGTGGGTTGTTCAAGCGTTGTTTGAGGTTAATGTGACGCCTCTGCCACATTCCATTGTACTTTATTTGATTTTGTGATTATTATATTTTGCCAGGGCGAATCCCTTTTACCCAAAAAAAAAATTTAGTGACATTGTTCCGATTTTTGAAAATAAAGAAATAAAGCAATAATCAAACAGATTTCGAAAAAGATTATTTATACCATGGTCTATATTCTCCCTGTTCTGCAGTTACTCTGACATTTTATTAGGTGGTGTGAAGTCAAAATATTGTGCAACAATCAAATGCTACATTACAGAGTTTAATTAAACAAATAAATGAATGTTGAATATACTAGAAGAATTAAATGATATTTAACAAAAACTACATGCATACATCTACAACACTTAATCAATTTACTATTTCCTTGCTGGTTTCAAAAACTTGTCATAAGGGCTTAACGCTGGTAACTTGAAAGAATCGTGTGGTCTGTACTCGTTTAAACAAGCAGTGATCTGATTACGTACTTGCGCCTGATCACTTGTCGAAGACTCCACTTCTAGAAGTTCCAATTGCTGTCACACACGCAAAGATAAACATTCGTATAACTATATCCATATTTATTATCAAACTTTAAAATATCAATGTACAATGTTGTCAGCCATAACAAGAATCATGTTTTTTTTTTGAAAGAAAGTGAGATTCTTACATTGTTTGATACAAGTGGAGTACGCTTTTTGTGTCCACCAGGAGCTTTTGTTGCCATGGCTTCTTGTTTCTCCTTAAAACTCTGAAGGAGAGACATTTTCTGCTGTTTACCCATCATAAGAGCCTCACATTGATTTTTCATTTCATCATAAGTTACAGGCATGGAGGAATTTGCCATGTTTTCTTCATGATAGGCTGTTTCTGCTACCTATTATTACTGAAACGGGTTAGAATATTCAACCTAAAGTCACATACAGATAAATAATAACACTAAACAGATATACCGATTCCATAAGTTGGTTGACACTTAGAATGTCAACTGAATTGATGGAAAGTGGAGCTTTATCATCTGATTGGCTTCCATGTTGATCCAAATCTTCATCCGCCGATTCAGCATGAGGCATAACCTAGGAGAACAAAACATGGCAATAGCTTAAAGACCTACTTTTTTGTTCCATGAGTGACATCTCACACTACATAACAAGTGTTTGACAACCGATAAAATACTACTTGCACACACTAAAGTAGATACAAGTAAAAGTTCTTTTTGCCATTAATTAAAAGTGATAATTCATAAACAGGTAACTAAAACCATCTATAAAAAGGATATTGCAACAACGAAAGGCTATAAAGGGGCATATAACCTCATCAAAAGCCTGAATATCCGTATGCGAAAGAGGCGACCATAGGTTTGTTGTCCCCATAAACAATGGGGGTCCAAAAGGATATTCATCATCAGGCATTAACCACTGTGAGAGTTGCGCCTTCATATTTGATAGTTCTTCCTGAAGAACAATGCGGGAAGAAATTAGAACATATGTTAAGAAATACGTTATATTATCTATTCATCAGTCTTAGCCAAATGATCCAAGCCATGAGCTAGAATCATAGATTCTTCATCAAACATTATTATGTTACTACCTCAGATGATTTCCCAAGACTTGATACTAAGTGCATCGAAAGTGTATCTTTTAATTGTTGTTCCTTCAGTTCTATGGCACAGAAAGGCTTCGTTGCAGAAGCTTCATCTGGATGCGATCCGTAACAGTTTTTATCACCATGTTTTGTACAAATAGCTTGCAGTCTGATATTTTCATCCAATACAAGATAAGGATCAACCTGCCATATGGACCAACTTAAATTAAAATGGGATGTGACTAACAGACAGTAACTTAAAGTTTAAATTCTGATCTAAAAATTTATGTATGCACGTGTTCGGAGTTCTATGCTTGTAGCTTCGTAAAAGGCAAACTAAATTTTGAAATGATGATTTATTAAAATAATAAAATATATGTATGTGCTTATCTGACTTCCATTAACTTAGCTTCAGAACAAGTAAAAATTCAAGAAGATAATAGAGGTGAGATGATGACTGGTAATTGCGTTCAAACACTAACTAAGAGCAGGCTACATTTGAATGAGGTTACTTTCTAGTATGAAGTGAAAACTAACCGTCTCTTCTGTTAATGTTGATTTAACCATACAAATTAGCTCCGGAAGATGGCATGCTGTTCCAGAAACAATTATCATGTATGAAGCCAACATAAAAAGTGGCCTTCTCTGGGATGGTTGCAGTTGCAGGCCACCTTTATGACGTACAAGGAATCAACGTTAGACAGTTGCAGCAGAATACAAATATGGCATGTAACTTTGTTGTGCAAAATGAAAACTGTTCATAATGATATTACCATATATTACTTTAGCATCATAGGAAAAAAACATACAAAATATTTTATTTTTTTATCACACTGCAATTGCAGTCTATTGGTTCTGGTATAATAAAGTGAACGTGACCATCTAAGTAACTGACCGATACAAACAGGTATGTTCTACTTTCAGCTCAATGACTAGGTCAATAAGTAAACTACCCATCACAAAATCCAACAACTGCGATGGTTATTCAAAGAGTAATTAGGCTTCTGGTGAAAAGTGAGCACTATACATTCTGCTTGCTAAACTTTTCAGACACAGCATAAGTAGGCGAAAACCTTGATGGAATTTTGCCAAGAACGATAGCTGAAAAGTCGTTTCTAAGAAAATAAAATATAAAATTGGATTATTGATTTGTTACAAGGTCACACACTTAAGCCTTAGGTTTGCAGAATTATATAGGTTTTCAAAACATCATCACCCAGATCCCTGTTGTTAATCTATCCACCTTTGACCTTTTACTCATTGTTCCCCGCCATTATTGTAATTCTTCTATAACTCTTAAATAATTCCCAAATGTAATGCCAAGAGATCCATATCTATCACCCTAAACATGATGAAAGAAAGTATATTACATTTATTGTCAAATTAAAGTTAGCTACCTCTATTTGAATTTTAGTGCAATGTGTAACATGTAGAGTAATTAAAAGCTAAGAATGAGTACTTATTTAAGCAGTTTGAATTGTAGATAGTACTTGAGCAAATGCAAGTGTTCTCCCATATCATTGCAAGTGAGGGCAATAAGTGCAAAATATCTTTTAGTATCAAATAATTTCACTAACATGATACTTAGTGTGTATATTCTTGTGAAGCTCAAATCAGGCTGCATTATCAAACATAATCCTGGCGGATATATAGCAATTCAAGCTCTTGATTTGAGCTCAAATCATTCTGTAGTCATGCTCAAGCCTGCTTCAAAAAATACTTCTTGAGCTTTGGAGTCAAGTTCGACACCATCAAGGGACTCAAGCTCAAGCTAGAATCCAATTTCTTACAGCTCTAGTCTAATTCATCACATTGTACAAAAAAATGTTGAAAATGGTATATTTTGGATCCTAGAAAGATAGCAATCTTACTAGAATTCTTAACTGCATCTAAACTAATATGCAGATTTGGAATTGTGGATCTATATATATATCGCTCATCATTCAGAAATCAAAAAATTTAATTTCTGTAAATAATACCTTGGCGATTAAAAGAGATGCTTCTGAGGGAAAATGCCAACTGGAAAAACCGGAGCAAGGCCACATGATTTGGATTCTGATGATAGCCATGTATAAACTTTCAGCGAATACACAACATATGAAATACATATAATTACAGCAGAACAACTTACATAGATGTTGTATTGGATTTATTGCTACATTCACAAACTTTAATACAAAAAGAGTGAGTCATAATCGATGCCTTTCAATCATTCAGGACATATGAACTTATATTGGGTCATGTAAATTACTCATGAGATTATTTTAATTAATAATTATGTAAAACTTGGGGACTTTAGATCACTGAAGCATGACTGATTGCTCCACGAAACTTTCAAACACATAAGGAAAGAGATCTGTACCTTGAGTTTACCAAATTTACGTTATAATGAAAGTGGCAACAAGTAGTATATATGAAATCAGAGGTTGCTTATAGCGTAAAGTTAGCGACTACCAACAAGTAGGTAAGGGCAAATAAAGGACCGCTAGATAAAAGGGGTTTCTGGGCAAAAAAGTGCTTACACGTGGCTCCTGCCACGTCTATTAGTGAATAAATAGGCCCAAGCCTGACTTGTGGGTTGGGTCCATTACGGTTAGGGTTTATGTCTTGTAGTCATGCTCAAGCACAATATATAGAGTACAAGACATAAACCCTAACCCTAATGGACCCAACCCACAAGTCGGGACTAATAACGTCATCTACCTGTTGTGGTTGTTCGGCCGGTGGTCTTCCAGAAACGTGGGGCATTTGTTGTCCGGCACGTGTCCTTGGACCACATACGTCATCAATGACAAATTTCTTAAAGTTCTGGAATTATGTAAAAAATTTGTTGGAATTTCGAGGGACATTCTCCAAATCTCGGAAACCCCAGCGTCAGTTTTACGGATTCCAGATGGTCCAGAGACTGTTTTGTATGATGTCAAATTCCATTGATCATTTTGGAATATCATAAAACTGTGGGGACTGTTTTGCATCCTTTTAGTATGTTCAAGGGTGCTAGAAAATTCTATGAAAGTCTGGGGGCTTACTTGGCAAGATACCTTAATCAGGGGTAATTTATTAATTTTGCTAACCCAAAAATTTTCAGTCTGGTTCATTTTAATCATTACCAGGGGTAAATGTCTTCAACTCTTCATACTAGTATTTCACATGGTGAAAACTCTTAGATACTAATATTTGGTGCCACGTAATTTAAATCTATAATGTATAAGCATGGTAGAATAAAAAAAAGTATAGCGTACCTTTGTAAAAATGACCGATAGAGCAAGAGTATATGTATGTGCCATTGCCTCAAAATTCGTAGGGGCATTATCCATGGATGTTGCCTGAATCCATATGGATGACAGAACAAGACCCACTTGATGACCACTCAGTCTCATAGAACTAGGAAACTGGATAATATTAAACAGAAATTAACATTTTGATTCATAATATGTGATATAGGTACTACATGATCATGTATATTAAAGTTCCATCATACTGTTTTTCGATCACGGGTTGATGGTTCAATGCTGCCACAAGATAAAGATTCTGTATTGTGTGTCACATTGTTATCCATGTTATGATCTTCTTTCTCCATTGTCCCTTCATCTATGGTTTCAAGTATGCTTTTGTTACTTCCTTGTGATATCGTTGTTGGAAATCCAGCTTGCGAAGGAATTAAATCAAGGATTGACCAAGTTTCACTTAAAGATGGGACCAGCACAATAGAGAAAACACGGTGCGCAAGAACTCGGGTTTCATGGTCTGGGTGTGACATTGCTAAGAGCAAGTGGTGAAAGAGAGCATCAGGGAACACCTGAAGAGTTATAACAATTCCAAATATCAGAAATACTAGAGGTGACAATTTTAACCCATTTACCAAGAAATGGGTTGATTCAGGTTATATTCTACCTCTAAAAGGTCAAATGGATAAAATTTAGAAACTTCTTGTAAAGTGGAATGCGTTAGAGTGACCCGCCGGCCGCCAGGACTCACCATTTTTACCCATGCTAATTTTGAACTGTACCCAACCCGCCCTACCTGCTGCGGCATCAATACTTATACTCACCTTTTTGTAGTAGGTTTTGTTTGGAATGGAACTGATAACTTGTGCAGTTCGATAAACAGCAGAAAAAATTGCTCTTGCCATAGCGGCACTAGAAGGGATATTCTCCAGCATTACAGCCATGGTATCCAGAATGGGTCCCACATCTCCAACCTACAAACAATCAAGCGAACAAAATTTTAATTAGGATTACTTTGATCAACAGTGAAAACAACCAACCATGTAAAGCGAAGTATAGTTCTTTTAAAGACCAAATCTGAACTTATAAGAGCAGCGGTATTACAAACCTTACATGAGAGTTTTGAGATACAATTCTCTAAAGCACACTGAAGATCTGTGTAACAGCTATCACAGCCCTCTTCAGGGCTTAGAGATTCCGATGAATTCTGTAGGCACTTGCGTAAATGTTTGATGAGATCAGATATTGCACCAACAATGGTGACTGAGGCATGCTGCTTTACATACTCTGACAATTCTGTTGCAACATTCACAATATGCAACTGCAAAACAGGCTGCTTGATTACATCCTTATTGTCCAAATGCTTAATCAAAATTGGCAATAATAGATGGGATCTGTCATCTGAATTCACAGAGAAAAATATTAGTTTGACTTTACAATAACTGCCTCTGAATCTACTTATAATTAATGAAGAATCCAAGTTCCCATAGTAACCTGATTCCTCCAATATCATCAGTAGATACTTCAAAACTGAAAAGGCAAGCCCTTTCTCTGAGACCCAAAGCTTATTGGTGTCGAATTTATTAAACATGGGTTCCATTACACGTCTCACAGCTGTTACCCCCTTTGCCGACAAGGCCATATTATGCAAGCAAACCCGTGCCCAATAAGAAGGGTTCTTGTGTGCATCCCTGAACATATGATAAAAAATCGAGTTTTATTTATAAAATATGAGCCAAAAGTGTTCATTTTCATACTGGACATACACCGGAGGGATATCTTGTAGTTTAGAGTTGACAATTTCTGAGGTCTTGCTGAAGTGAGAAAATGAAGGAGCTGAAGGAATGCGCACATGTGCTAAAGAAAGTTGCCTGTCGTACATTGCGGTTTCTTGGTTTACTGAATTGTCCGTATAATTCTCCAAAGTCACTGATATGATCTAGTTAAATGTGAAAACAAAATTCAATTCATTACCAAGACAAACACATGATATTACAGTGGATTTCTTTGTGAACTATAGTTTTGAATTTTTGATTACTGAAATCACCATGCTTTTGTACTAACGGGTGATGAATGCAACATACATTCTCAAAGTCCAGAGAGACATGAGGCTGCTCCCCCATGAATAGCATCTAGTCAAAGAAAGCATAAAACTATATTAGATCGTGCAGTCTGCTACAATATTCATGTAAGCAATACTGGTTAAGTGTATCATTAATCAGAAATTTAATGGTATATAAACATCATCTGATGAAGGTATTGCATTGAAAAGAAGTTTACCAGAAATGCCAACACTTGAAGTCCTGCTGACCTTATCCGTGATACTCTTTCATCATCTCCAACTTCTTCAGCCAGTTGACAAAGCTTCGGAATGAGGCCTTCTAAGTTGAACATATAAGCACTGTCCACCTGGCATTCATGAAATAAAATTATTTATTTTTTAACTTTTCCATCATAAAGAAGGTCATAAGTAATAGTAAGTTCTGGCTTTTAAGTTGGGATATGAACACACAACCATCAAGTGCCTATAGGGAAGTTCCATATGGCCATGGGCCTGATAATCTCTTACTGAAAACTACTATAAAATTGCCTCTTCCCAGACGCATGTAGACCAAATACTTTTCCAACTAGACGCATGTAAACCATGTTTGTGCAAATACTTTTCCAAGAATTTTTTAAATAAAGCATGAGTCAGACGCAATATATACCTGATTACTTATGAAGTTGACAAGAGCATGACAACCAAGAATCTGTATTTCATGATTTTGTGTTTGCACTAGTAGTGTCCCAACAATTCCCAACAAGCTACTGGCAAATAGTGGCCTGAAAATGTTTGAGGTTTCAGGTGAATTAGAAGTGATCGAAGACAAAAAAACCACATGATGTTTATGTTGATAAATAAAGGTTGCCTTTTGTTGAACGTCACTGAAACGTGCAAAACAGGGCTCTATGGCCTGCTGAAAAAGCTAGAAATTTAAATTCCATTTAGGGGCAAAAACTTGTGTAGTCGGTTAAAAACGTGGAATCAAGCGGAGGATTGAATTCATGCATACAATTACCAAGTAAAGTGGAAGATGCTAGTTCTTCCAAGAATTAGCATAGTTAAACTTACATCTGCACCTTACAGGAGGATACCAATTTCCCGTAAACGAGCAGTACAGATTTTACTGCACCAATGTTTTCATTCCGTAGACTCCTATAAAATTTTTGCTCCAGGTAATCAGTGATCTGTAAGGGAAGAATCATAGAGAGACATATAGTTATCACAAACAATTTAATAAGGTCATCAAGGATGACAACCATGGAAGCAATTGTTTTGTCATGTGGTCTGATTCGTTAGACTTTACCGTGGAAGGAAATATTCCATTGATCTTCAATCAGGCATCATACTGGGAAACTATTATAACTACTTTAATTAAATCCTATTGAATTACAGTCTCCAGGTATTATATTACATACTAATTATTCAAATATATTACTACTTATTCCCTAGAATAGTTTGAAATTTGCAACATACTTCTTAGGAAGTCTAACAGTAACATTACAAATTTAATGAAGAACTGTTTATCCAAGAGAGCAATTATTGGATATGCACGGAATTCAACATTCATGTTCTTAACCAAGCTTCTTAGGAAGAAGAAAAAAAATTCCATGATCATTTAAGATTGAACAACTTCATCTACGAAGAAGATGCTCCCATAGTTCAAAAACATTCATCTGCTATGTCCTAATGTACCATCACATTCACCACGATTTCTATATAATTTCATTGCTTATAATAATCAACTTTCTTACAGGGCTGTTTGTAACACATATCCCCCTTTTTTTCAGTCGTCAACTTCATTGACCAAGGTGTAACTAAACAAGCTAACACTGAACTATTAAGCGTATAACATGCCAAGGTCACTCTTAAAAATCATTATGAAAACCTGAAAGATAGCATTACCTTTGGTATACGTAAAGGATTTCTAGAAGCATATTCACAAAGCTTTCCAATCTTGCGCTCATTTGGCTCACCACCCTGACAATTTATTGTTATCGATTACAAATTAAGATTATTAAACTTTTCGGTTGTCACTGAGTGTAAATTTAGCAAAGGGCAAAGGGGCATAATTCATAACACCAAATGACAAAATATTGCATAACAATCGTCTGTTCTGGTCATAGAGTGTGTTCGGGATTGCGTTTTGCAAATACTATTTCACATGGTTTGCCAAACACTAGCTGATTCGTGATTATGTGTTTTAAAAACGCAGTTCCAGACACACGTACATAAATTTCTATAACCAATAATGAGTGTGGATATTCGAGTAAGTAGGACCTGAGAGCGTGGGAATATATCGGCAAGAAGCTGCTTATAACGTTTAACAGGATGGCGTGACCTAGCACGCAAAGAAGGACAACATACACAGCAGATGCTACAAACAGGGAGCACTTGTCTCGACATAACCCCCATTTTTAACAAACAAACCTCTGCAAAATAACAAACTCATGATCTCAAAAACATTATAAACAAATGCAAAATGTGATTGTGATAAATAAATATACATACAATGCAAAATGATCAATTAGAATATAGCATCATTTGTAGTCTCGATCTGTAAAAACAAAAATGAATCTGTAACCGTATGATTAGATGCAATTATAAGTTACACATTTAATACACGAAAATTAAAAATGAAATTAAAATTGGTTATGAGTTTAATATTGTCACAGGGTGAATTCACTCACAAACTAGTTCGTACGTGAAATGCATGTCTCGCCACTTATTAGAATCAAAGTTTAATAAATAGAGATAAAAGGACAAAAGTTCATTTGGTTACTTTTATTTTGGATATGTCTAATTTGATCTAATGGTGTCTAATTTGATCTAATGAGGGTGATTAACCTAAGATTTAATATGTCCACCTAAGCCCTCTTTTCTTTTTCCTTTTTCTTATCTTTTTGTCTTTCATATTTAATCATTTTTTTTATAAATTTTTTTTTTCTTTTTTTTTTTTTATTTTTTTTATTCACGTATTTTTTTTAATTCACATTTTTTTTTACGCTTTCATACGTTATCGTCCGTTTTCATCTATTTTCGTCCGTTTTATTCCGTTTTCGTCCGTTTTCTTACGTTTTTGTCCGTTTTCTTTCGTTTTCGTCCATTTTTCATATGTTTTCGTCCGTTTTCAGACGTGTTTTTAGGCTTTCATACGTTTTCGTCCGCTTTCATACATATTCGTCCGTTTTCTTATGTTTTCGTCCGTTTTCTTACGTTTTCATACGTTTTCACCCGTTTTCATACGTTTCTTATGTTTTTGTCCGTTATTCATACGTTTTCGTCCATTTTCGTCTATTTTCGTCCGTTTTCATACGTGTTTTTCGTTTTCATACGTTTATGTCCGTTTTCATACATATTCGTCCGTTTTCTTACGTTTTCGTCTGTTTTCATACGTTTTCGTCCGTTTTTAAATGTTTTCGGCCGTTTTCAGACATTTTCATACATTTCTGAATATCACAAGTGATATTCTGTGATATTCAGAATATCACAAATGATATTCTGAATATCACAAGTGATTTTCTGAATATCACAAGTGATTTCAACTATAGGCATCACTAATTTAATCACCTAATTTCATTAACATCGTCACCAATTTTAAACTAAACACTACCAAATACCAATCATCAACACTAATATAAACAAAACAGTTACCGAAAACATGACAAAAACGAACAAATAATCATTTTACACATCACCTAAAAACGTTCCACGTGTCAAATATGCAAATCTAATCCAGCCAATACAAATATCACAAATCTTAATCTCCAAACCCTAACACAGGTGTTGTTATTTTTTAAGCACTAATTTAAAATGAACACTAATCAGCCATCACATGTAAAAAAAACCCTAACACAAGTGTATTACAGGATCTCAGTCTATTAAAGACGAAATCAACCATACAATTAATAACACCACTATATACAAACAAAACATTAGTTAAGAATCAAAGATTAAGATTGAAGGATAAGGTGACCTGATGATAATGAAGGCCTGATGACGTTGATGGTATTACCAGATCGATCCATTAGAAATTGAGCTTAGATGGTGCATTTAATTGTATGTGCCTGCAATGAGCCATATAACGCAATTAGAGTCAACATCATCTAGACTGTACCCAAACGTCATTTGTGTGAACAATCACCATTATACGTTTTCGTCCATTTTTCACAAGTGATATTCTGAATATCACTGAAACGTATGAAAACAGACGAAAACGTAAGAAAACGGACGAAAACATAAGAAAACGGACGAATACGTATGAAAATGGACGAAAACGTATGAAAGCGTAAAAACACGTCTGAAAATGGACAAAAACGTATGAAAAATGGACGAAAACGAAAGAAAACAGATGAAAACGGACAAAAACGTATGAAAACGAACGAAAATGTAAGAAAACGGTCGAAAAAGTATTAAAATGGACGAAAACGGGCGATAACGTATGAAAACGTCACTTGTGATATTTAGAATATCACTTGTGATATTCTGAATATCACATAATATCTGATATTCAGAATATCATTTGTGATCACTTGTTATATTCTTAATATCACAGAATATCACTTATGATATTCAAAATATCATTTGTGATCACTTGTGATATTCTGAATATCACAGAATATCACTAGAATTATTCAGAATATCACTTGTGATATTCAGAAACATACGAAAACGTTTGAAAACGGCCGAAAACATTTAAAAACGGACAAAAACGTATGAAAACGGACGAATACGTATGAAAACGGACGAAAATGTATGAAAGCGTAAAAACACGTATGAAAACGGGCGAAAATAGATGAAAACGTATGAATAATGGACAAAAAGTAAGAAAACGTATGAAAACGGGCGAAAACGTATGAAAACGGGCAAAAACGTAAGAAAACGGACGAAAACGTATGAAAACGGACGAAAACTGATGAAAACGTATGAAAACGTACGAAAATGTATGAAAACAGACGAAAATGTGAGAAAACAGACGAAAATGTATGAAAGCGGAAAAAAACGTGAATCTAAATAAAAAGAAAAAATAATAAAAAAAAGACAAAAAAATGTAAATAAATAAGAAAGACAAAAAGACAAGAAAAAAAACATGGTCTAAGGTTGACTTATTAAATCTTAGGTTAATCCCCACCATTAGATCAAACTAGATGGATGGTGGGGATTTGTCCCTTGGTATGCATGGATTTGTGGGTATGGGGGTGTTTGATTTCGACTTAATTGACTTAATATGAAAAAAACTGAATTAGTTAAGTCATATGAAAACTGTTTGTTTGTGACTTAATAGTGAAAGATGACTGAAAATATTAATTAATAAAATTGAGGTTGTCTGTATTAAGTCATCTTTTAATTAAACATGACTTAATAAAAAAAATTCACAAACAAGCCCATAGGGAAAAGGTGACAAAACATTTGTAAAGAAAAGGTGACAAAACATTATAAATATGTTCATATGATATTGTTTTATATTATTAAGAAAATAAGGGAGGCAGTGGCGGACCTAGAACAAAATCTTAGGTGGTTCCCGTACTTAACCGATCGAGACAATAAAGTCAACGGGTCAAAAGTCAAACGGCCAACGGGTCTGGTTAAGTTATTTTGTCCCGTGCAATATAACACAATAATTAAAACAAGACACAATTGTATGAATTAAAACAAGACACATTAATTAGAAGAACGAAATAAACTAAAAATATTAGCAAGAGGTAAGCACAAAATTGCTATAGTTATGCTCTAGCAAAAAATAACACAAAGGCTTTAACCAAGTGCTTATAATGGCTTTATTTAAAGTAATATTAAATTGGGGGAATTGCATATATATCCCTGCAAAAGATTAAAATTGCGTATATATCCAACTTAAACTTATAATTTCATATATATCCTTTGAAAAGCTTAAAAGTTGCATATATATATCCAACTTAACTTAATAATTGCATATATATCCCTTCTAAACCTTCGTAATTGCATATATATCCTTTTAAACCTATAATATATCATATATATCAAAATAATTATTTAATATAACTTTAAACTCTAAATTATGATAATTATAATTTTTAAATTGCAACAACACATTTGTTTTAAGGGTACGATATCCCGAGGTTCAAATGAAAGACCAAAAACAATATATCAAGAAAATGTTTAACCTCGCGAAAAAATTCACCTTATCTCATATCTAATACGAATAGATGAAATAAACTATCAAATATATCATAGTTGTTATGTATTATAAATCACAGATAAAATATGTTTGCAATGAAAGTGTATATACTATTGCCAACAAGTTTATATATATATATATATATATATATAAGAATTATATATATATATATATATATATATTTAAGAATTATTTTTTTATAATTATAATTGTTATATATTCTAGAGTTGTAAATTTAAATTAAATAATTATTTGGATATATATGACATATTTAAGGTTTACGAAGCATATATATGTAATTCTAAGTTTAGATTGGATATATATGCAATTTTTAAACCTTTGGAAGGATATATATATGCAATTAAAAGTTTAA
Organism: Artemisia tridentata subsp. tridentata; assembly: GCA_021014915.2. Classification (NCBI taxonomy): domain Eukaryota; kingdom Viridiplantae; phylum Streptophyta; class Magnoliopsida; order Asterales; family Asteraceae; genus Artemisia; species Artemisia tridentata. The sequence continues at coordinate 376,321,109 of CP139503.1, forward strand.
GCCGGATATATACGTAATTTTGAGCTTTTGCAGGGATATATATGCAATTCTCCCTAAATTTATATTCAAAGATTTCATTATTATATGTAGAGATAACAAAATTGCTATATAAAAGACAAAAGCAAATGTACTAAGCAACTATACTAATTTTGTACTGTATTTTATTAGAGTATCCCATAAAGACTTTGACCAAAATGACTTTATATCATCTTCTTCACTAGGTGAGTAGGTAATATATCTGTAACTCCGGCGAGATTTTTTTTTCGTTTACTTCTCATTCTTCTTTTATACTTTTAGATCCACGCTTCTAAGGTGGTTCCTTATTTATTCTCAAGGTAGTTCCTAAAAAAATTACTATATCGTTTGTAAAAGATATATTTTTTTTCCAAGGTGGTTCCCGGGCACCGCCTTGGTTCCACATAGGTCCGCCTCTGAAGGGAGGTTACAAGGGAAACAAGGAAAAAAAATTGTGTTTTAGCTAGAATAGATTCACAAGAGTGCACCTTCCATGTGTTATACCCATTTCCCGGGTGTTGGGACCCCACCCTAGATGAAAGTGGATAAAGACTTACGTGATTGGCCAGTCAACATTTGTTGCGTAATGGTCAAACCCGATAGCCAATTAATAGTCAAAGTATGACTATTATAGTTATGTAGTATGATGCATAACTAAAGGGGCCTAGGTTGCCAAGTATTAAACATGTGATTAAGTTAGTTGTGGCTAAAATAAGAAGAAGGAGATTTGAGGGGCCATTCTTGTCAATGGCCCAAACTTGTGTTATAGCTAGATAAAGCCAGGAGATTCTAGAGGTCTCCACATTATTAGTGAAGAGAGTTGAAGGCCGGTTTTAGAGAGAGAGAAGAGAGGGAAAGGATGAAGGTGGAGATGCTATGATGATGATTATTCAATGGCATAATTCCTAGCTTGATTTCCCAAGTAAGTAATCTCTTAAACTAGTCTATTTGAGGAATTAAGGGGTTAGGATTTGTAAACCCTAACTTGGATGAGATGAGTAAATGGTGGGATTGATCATCATATAATCAATATATGATTATATGATGATTAGTGTTGTTATAAATAAGCTAATGGTTGTATAAACCATTTTATGATTATGATGTTTTGTGTTAAGTGTTGTATGATGTTATGATTTAGGATGTTATGATGATGATGATGGAAGATTGTGATGATGATGATGATCCTTGATATTATTTAGCTTGGAGCTAAGGTAAGTAAAATGATGATAGCATATGTTATATGAATTTCTATCATTATGTGTTATGTATGTTTATGTTGAGAAGATGAGCTTGGATATGCTTATGTGATGCCATGTTTATGGCTTATGTGATGAGATGATGTTATGGAATATGTTGATGTTATGTGCTAGAATAAGAAGAAGGAGACTTGAGGGGCCATTCTTGCCAATGGCCCAAACTTGTGTTATAGCTAGATAAAGCCAGGAGATTCTAGAGGTCTTCACATTATTAGTGAAGAGAGTTGAAGGCCGGTTTTAGAGAGAGAGAAGAGAGGGAAAGGATGAAGGTGGAGATGCTATGATGATGATTATTCAATGGCATGATTCCTAGCTTGATTTCCCAAGTAAGTAATCTTTTAAACTAGTCTATTTGAGGAATTAAGGGGTTAGGGTTTGTAAACCCTAACTTGGATGAGATGAGTAAATGGTGGGATTGATCATCATATAATCAATATATGATTTTGTGATGATTAGTGTTGTTATAAATAAGCTAATGGTTGTATAAACCATTTTATGATTATGATGTTTTGTGTTAAGTGTTGTATGATGTTATGATTTAGGATGTTATGATGATGATGATGGAAGATTGTGATGATGATGATGATCCTTGATATTATTTAGCTTGGAGCTAAGGTAAGTAAAATGATGATAGCATATGTTATATGGATTTCTATCATTATGTGTTATGTATGTTTATGTTGAGAAGATGAGCTTGGATATGCTTATGTGATGCCATGTTTATGGCTTATGTGATGAGATGATGCTATGGAATATGTTGATGTTATGTGCTAGATGAGACTTGATTAAGTAAGCCATGATGTAAGTGGTTTATGTATATGATGCATTATGTGGATTGAAGTATGATTATATGTTATGATCGTTTTACTTACGGCCTTTGTGCTTACGGTTTAGTTGTCTAACCATTTTGTAGGTTGGCATGTTTATGTGGAAGGCTTGGATATGTGGATTAAGGAATTGGATTGGCAAGATTAAAGGTAGTGTTTAGTTAGGAGCTTAGATAGTATACCGAGCTCATGAGCAAAGTTGTACCCCCGTGAGTCAAGTAATGTTTTATAAAGTGTAGTCAAGTGGCAAATTGTATGCTAAGAGTTGTATAATGATTTGGTAGTCATTTGGTGGCTCAAAGTATGTTTTATGTGTTTATGGGTTAAGTTAAGGCGGTGTTTGGCTAATGTGTAAAAGTACCTATTTTGGGTTGTATACGGGTCAAGTGTGTATTGGAACATGTTATATATGTTAAAGTAATGAATATGGTCAAGTTTGAGGTGTTGTAGAAGTCGTACGTGGCATTTGTCATGAAATGGGTCAAAACGGGTTTTTGGTGTAAAACCCGTGATTGTGGAAGTACGTCTTCCGAGAGTCAAATGGTAAATGTTTTTGGATGGAAATGAGTCCATATATATAGTAATGAAATCTGGAAAGTTTGGTTAGGTTTCGAGTTCGAGAGGTTGGAGTATCGGCCGGGGATTTTGAAAGTCCAAAATCTGGACAGAACCATCCATCCGATCGGATGGCTGGCGATCCGATCGGATGGAGGCCGTTGTCAGATTTTTGGCAAACTTTGAAAAATCGTATCTTTTAATCCGTAAGTCGTCACGGGTTGTGCTACCTATCGTTTCGAAGGTAATTGAGTCTGGTTTCATTTAAAATTAGTCTCAAAGTTTGAAAGTTTATAGATTTTTATAAATGGGCCAAAGAGTGACCAGATGTCCGTTTCAGTTCAAGTTTTTCCGCGTAAAAGTTTAAGTTTTTTGTCTTAGCGGGCACGGGGTGTAACAAATTGGTATCAGAGCTTCGGTTTAAGTGAATTAGGTTTCCTTTAGGTTGCCTAGACTTAAACCACTCGTAGAAGCGTTAGACGTAAGTGTTAGTCGCGCGGAAATTGATTGCTAAATGTTAGGCGGATTATATTTTGTGCTAGTTGAGCCTATTGATGATAGGTGAAGTATGCTTATAATAGAATTGTTGTGTATGAGATACAAGTCCATGGGGACTTGGGACGCTTAAGTGATTTGCTAGCCGTGCACCTCGGTTGGTGCCGGTGTTGCTATTGTGATTATGTCAGGTAGGTCCTTGGAGGACTTGAGATGTTTATATGATTAGTTAGCCGTGCACCTCAGTTGGTGCCGGTGATTGTTTTGCGATCATGTGATGTATGGTAGAGTCATGGTGATGGTAGACGAGTAGCAATGCTAAGTGGTATTAGAGACGGGTTAGTAAGTGAACTAAGGTTTATGATGCCTTAGTTATAAGGTAGGCTATTGCTTGCGGCTAGTTAGAATGTTAATGTTTAGACATAGATTGATTATGCGATACGATATATGATGCCATAGACTTCATGTTTTGATTATGTTATGAATGTTTTAACACTTGTCGGATAAGTGTTACGTGTTATGATATGATTGCTTATGTGATGATTAAGTCTATGGTAGTTTATTATATGACTAAGTTTTATGTGATGTGCTTGAGAGCACGTTTGTATAGAAGTGTATGAGTTAAGATAGATGCATTGGAATGCATGTTATATGTGACCTAGTTGTGGTCTGTAAAGCTAAAAAGAAAACATTGATATGTGAAAAGAGTTAAGAAGCGTGTTAATTATTTGAAGAAGCATAAATGCTTAAAAAGATTGAGATAAGTAAGAAGTGAATAGCAAAGTATGTTTATAGCTTGAATGTAACACCCCAACCCGACAAGGGTAAAGATGTCGCAAGAATGGTTTCATATCAGATCAAAACAAAGCATATGTTTACAGCAATACTAGCAATCTCAAAGGTTACAAATGAAACACTAAATCTACAAGGTTACAAATGGGAATTTCAACAAATACTAATTCCAAAACATAATACTTCTAATCATCTCTAATCCAGAATAGCTATCAAGTCTTCTAAGTCCAAAGGTACTCTCCACTCAATCCCAGCTTCCTACTACAACCTGCCGCAGGAAAAGAAATGCGGCTGAGCTACGAGAGCTCAGTGAACAGATATAACGATAACAAAGCAGTAGAAGAGAGAGTACAAAGAAACAGAAATAAGGTCATGCAGATGTAATATGAGTTAAGGGATAAGTAAATGAATAAGAGTAAAGGTAAAAAAGAAGGTTACAAGGTAAGGATAAAGGAATAGTAATCCACTACGAGCCCAGAAACAAATCAAATCATATCATCTCATGCCTTCATGATCATGTAGAAGGGAGACCTCTCAGGTAACCAGATAATATGAGGGGTGTCCTCATGCATCAAATGGAGTGATCAGCTCCCATATATGTGAAAGACGTGTATCGCACACACCATCAATCACCAGATATATACATATAACAAATAAACAATATACAGATAACAGAAACAGATCAAATCTAGGATGCATCCATACGCCCCAGTAGGCCAGATTCTTCTCCTACATAACAAATAAAATCAGGGACGGGATAGGTCATCACTCTCCTACCCTAGAGTCAAGTCATCGGTGCATCAATGACAAGGACATGAAACCCTCATGCCTAGTGAAATAAATAGTGGCTCGTAGTATCAGACTGTAGTCAAGGTCAAATATCATGTCATAACCAGAGTGTCATATCAAAGGTTCATGGCATAAGGTTCATATCAAGTATTGCAGAAGTAAATATCAAAGGTTCAAAATCAATTAGTTTCATATCAGAGTTTATCAGATCAAAGTTTATATCAAAATTTCAAGTCAAGGTTCAGATCAAGTAGATCATATCAATTAGTTCAGAAAAGTATATCAAGGGTTCAAAAATCAGAATTTCATAGCAAAAGTTCATTTCAGAAGTTTATATTAAAATTTCATTTAAAGCAGTCCTTTAATAATGGTTTTCATAGAAATGATCTTTCAAAATAGTTTTTATTCATAAAATGATCTTTCAAAACAGTTTTTCATAAAGCTAGTCTTTAAAGATAGTTTTCATAAGAGTTAGTAAAATTTCATATAAAAGCAGTATCGTATCGTCTTTATAGACATTCCTTTTTAAACAAATGATTTTTCTCAAAACATTTCCATGTCAATATTTAAAAGATTTTCGCAGTATAGATTCATATCAGAGGTCATAACAAAGGGAATCATAGAAAAGGTTCAGAGCAAAGGGAATCATAGCAATGAAATCAAATCAGAAACTAAACAGATCAAAATATAAAAGAGATCAGAGAAGGTTCACAAAACAGAGGAAGCATAGCAGGGTTAAAGGGGAACCAAATGTACAAAAGAGAAGAGTTCATGAGAAACCTGTGAGAAGGTCAGAATATATGTACCTTATACCGCAAGTGAAAACACAACAGAAAATAAAGGTCGGAAGCAAACTCCATCTTCAGCGAATCTACACGAATTCATGACTGACTTATTAAAAACTTATTTAACTCAGATTACTTATCTTAGTCGGCTTTCCATTTTTAGTAACTTTCCTTTTTAGGTAACTTTCCAAAAATAACAACTTTCTATTTTTAGCAGGTTTCCAGAATTAGCAAGACATTAATATTACAGATTAAGTTAAGTCCTTATTTAAGGATTATTATGGAAAAAAGGTATATTTTATCAAGTTACAAAAGTCTAGGGTTAATTATGACAAGTTCACATAGTTTAGGGTTTTAATTGTAATTTCATCAATTTCAAAGGTATAAAATGAAAATACTTCAAGTTACTGATTTAAATACACATTTTATTCAGAATGACATCTTAATCCCTTTAGTTTCATAATTTACAGTTTATACCCCTCTAGTTACAATATTTACAAAACAAACCCTATATTTACATAGTTCATGATTTAATCCCTATAATATCCATATTTACCAAACAAGCATCTTATTTTACAAAATTACAGAATGTCACATCAGAATTATATATAGTACGAATCAGACCCCTCAGATTTTAGAAATTACACAATTGGTCCCTTAAGTTTACAAAACTTATAAATTAAATCATAATTTAGTAACAATTACATATTAAGCCCATAAATCCTCAAAATTACACATTACACCCTTAATAACATTATTTACTCAGAATGACTTCAAGTTTCTAGAATTTACACTTTTAGTCCCTCTATTTTAATTAATTTCAAATCATACCTTATAAATACAATTAATTCCTTTTCTTGCAATATTTACACTTAGGACCCTCAAGTTATATTTTTACTACATTCCTACAGACTTATATAACATTACAAAAATACCCTACAAGTTTCAAAGTTGGCAAAACACGCCTTTCTCATTTTTAATTTCCAATCGGTAAGGTTTTTATTCACAAAACCCTAACCCTAAATGCACCAATCATTTTCCAATCATTAAAACATCATTAAACACTATTGACGACCAGATCTAACACAGAAAAACCCAACCCTAATTCATTCGAACCATGTTTCATATTTAAAACCTTTTTTCTCTTTTTAGCCGATTAGAACAAAAATTCACCAAGGTTGTTTTAGGCTTCGATCAATGTAGTTATCATTTTTTCCAGATTCATATGACCTGTATAGAACCCATATAAAATATATACAAAGCCCAGAAAAATCGCATGAGTTATTTTAGGATTTTATTCACGTTTTGATACATATAATTACCACGATCGATTTTAACGTGCATGGTGTGTGTTTCTTATTTTATACAGAGTATATATGATGTATATAGTGTAGCAAAAATACCAGATGGGTTGTGGAACGATCGAATCAGTCGTGGTGAATTATGTACCTCTCGCTAGCTTCGCGACACAAGAAACCCCTCACGATCACTCCAGCCCTTTCACGACCACGAACATATTTTTCTCCCCTTCCTTAAACTCATATGAACGTGGGAAAATTATGCTAGGACCTCCAGAAAATCGGATTAGGGAATAGAGGATTTTTGGTTTGGTTTAGGGTTTTCGGTTTGATTAAAAGGAAAAATAATTGGGAACAATTAAAATGCCGAGAGTCAAAGGGGGAGGGAGGCTTAAGACTCGGCCCATAGTTGTGATAATATCAACTTTCCAGATTTTGTGATTGTTTCCAAATTAATTTCATGATTATCTTTATTTAATTTACTTTTAAATATAAATAAACAAGTAAAAGTATTTTCGGTTTATATATATATATAAAGGTGTAATAATAATTTTTTTGGACATTCAAAAATAATATAATGTTATCCCAAAAATTAATTTGCTTCATATATAGTTCGTTTTCAGAAGTTTGGAATCAATTCAGAATTTTTATAAGTGATTTAATTATGTTTTATGGTTTCAGGGGTAATTTGGTCATTTTACAGGTTATCTGAATTTCAGGTATTACATTGAATGCTTAAAAGACGTGTTGAGTCTAATTGTGATTGTTGTTTTGAAATGAATGAATAGATGCTTGAAGCATGATTTATTATATGCCAAATAAAATGAGAAAGTTAAAGAGTATAGTTAAGACATGATGAGATCATGTGCATGTAAAACATGAAAACTAAAAGGTGTTAGTAATGAATGAGTAGAAGAGACGAGTGAGATATAGGTTGTGCTAGAAGTCATAAGTGACTTGAAGTGAGCTAGAAAGAGTTATAAAACATGAATGATCATGTCAATTTATATATTTGGAATGTGTATGATAAGATTTATGTGAGTGTGATAGAATAAACCTATGTAAGATTTATATGCGTACACGTTGAATAAACCAAATGAAGTGATAGTGTAAGTTGAGAGAATATGGTCAACAAGGGGTTGACGGGTATTAGTAAGAGTGTGTTGTAAGAACACGTGGAGATGTGTAAGTTGTAATGAATAAGCATTACATATAAATTGTCTAAATAAATATGGCACATAGTGAGTGTATGAGTCAACTTGGGGTTGACGGATGAATGATAAGTTGCATTAAGAAATTGCAAAGATAATAAATCGACAAGTGTTATATAGAAACTTGTCTAGATGATAGTAAGCGTGATAGTGAATATTGAAATTGCGTAAGGCAATGAAAATTGAATATATGATAGTGTGCCTAATGATAGATGTGCAAGAAAGATAAAGTGAGTAAAAGATGATAAGACAGATATAGCTTGGATCCAATGCTCTAGTTTTGGCATCCTTTGGGATGGCCTAGCTTGCCTTTTATGGCATGATTGTTAGCTTGCCTTCACCGGCATGGTTTGCCTACATCCTTGGCATGTGTTATAGTATGGTATCCTTCGGGATGGCCATGTGATATAGTATGGTATCCTTCGGGATAGCCCAGCTTGCCTTAGGGCATGGATGTTAGCTTGCCTTTAGGGCATGGTTGTTTAGCTTGCCTTTATGGCATGTGTTTGGCATCCTTTGAGATGGCCTAGCTTGCCTTTATGGCATGGATGATAGCTTGCCTTCGCGGCATGGATGTTTAGCTTGCCTTTATGGCATGGTGGTTAGCTTGCCTTTATGGCATGGATGAAAGTTAGTGAGATTGGATCCAAGGCTAGTAAAGATGGAAAGTAAAATAAGTACGAATGTTAGGTCGGAAGCGTATAAGTAGGATGATTTATGGTTACTTGATTTAAATGGATTGGGACGCCTTTTCATTTAAATGAAAAATTGTAAATCGCCGAACCATAAGTTTATAATTCCTTACTTACATAGATTGAGACGCCTTTTTATGTAATTAAAGAGTTATAAATGAGTGGGCTTATGTGTAGCCGATATGACATGAGTACGGATAGTGATATGAGAAAGTGAAAACTAAAACATGTTAGACGTCATAAGAAGAGATAGATATGAACAAAACTTATAGCGGTGCTAAGGTCATGTGAGAAACCTTAAGATAGACATCTAAAGTGAATCTTGCATTGAGTTGATAAGTTAATTGGTGAGCATTTCCGAAATTTAATAAGAAAGATTGATTAAGTGATGCGTGTGATAGATTTTGAAAGGTGCCGTTTGTATGGTACATTGTTTATTTTGAAATAAGTTGCCGGTTTTTTGTACAGTTAAGTGTTGGTATTATGTGGAATGTGAGATTGACCGGATTTATGATGTTATGTTATGATTAGTGCATTGATGATAGCGTGTTTATAGTGATGAAGTTCGACTTATCTAGAGTCAAAGTAGTAGATGTTTCCGGATGACAAGTCGTCATTGTTGGAAAGTTTGGATAAGTTTGTAAAAAGAAGTGTGGCTTATAATAGATTATGAGTTGAGATTACGGTATAGAAGTTTAGAATTGCAAGATCATCTAGATCATTGCAATGAAATGGTTAAGGATTTGTAAGTGCGAGGACATGTATATGTTGTGAATGGGTTTTGGTTAGCATTAGACGAGAGATTTCAGGGACGAAATCTAAATAAGGGGGTAGAATTGTTATACCCGTTTCCCGGGTGTTGGGACCCCACCCTAGATGAAAGTGGATAAAGACTTACGTGATTGGCCAGTCAACATTGTTGCGTAATGGTCAAACCCGATAGCCAATTAATAGTCAAAGTATGACTATTATAGTTATGTAGTATGATGCATAACTAAAGGGGCCTAGGTTGCCAAGTATTAAACATGTGATTAAGTTAGTTGTGGCTAAAATAAGAAGAAGGAGACTTGAGGGGCCATTCTTGCCAATGGCCCAAACTTGTGTTATAGCTAGATAAAGCCAGGAGATTCTAGAGGTCTCCACATTATTAGTGAAGAGAGTTGAAGGCCGGTTTTAGAGAGAGAGAAGAGAGGGAAAGGATGAAGGTGGAGATGCTATGATGATGATTATTCAATGGCATGATTCCTAGCTTGATTTCCCAAGTAAGTAATCTCTTAAACTAGTCTATTTGAGGAATTAAGGGGTTAGGGTTTGTAAACCCTAACTTGGATGAGATGAGTAAATGGTGGGATTGATCATCATATAATCAATATATGATTATATGATGATTAGTGTTGTTATAAATAAGCTAATGGTTGTATAAACCATTTTATGATTATGATGTTTTGTGTTAAGTGTTGTATGATGTTATGATTTAGGATGTTATGATGATGATGATGGAAGATTGTGATGATGATGATGATCCTTGATATTATTTAGCTTGGAGCTAAGGTAAGTAAAATGATGATAGCATATGTTATATGGATTTCTATCATTATGTGTTATGTATGTTTATGTTGAGAAGATGAGCTTGGATATGCTTATGTGATGCCATGTTTATGGCTTATGTGATGAGATGATGCTATGGAATATGTTGATGTTATGTGCTAGATGAGACTTGATTAAGTAAGCCATGATGTAAGTGGTTTATGTATATGATGCATTATGTGGATTGAAGTATGATTATATGTTATGATCGTTTTACTTACTAAGCCTTTGTGCTTACGGTTTAGTTGTCTAACCATTTTGTAGGTTGGCATGTTTATGTGGAAGGCTTGGATATGTGGATTAAGGAATTGGATTAGCAAGATTAAAGGTAGTGTTTAGTTAGGAGCTTAGATAGTATACCGAGCTCATGAGCAAAGTTGTACCCCCGTGAGTCAAGTAATGTTTTATAAAGTGTAGTCAAGTGTCAAATTGTATGCTAAGAGTTGTATAATGATTTGGTAGTCATTTGGTGGCTCAAAGTATGTTTTATGTGTTTATGGGTTAAGTTAAGGCGGTGTTTGGCTAATGTGTAAAAGTACCCATTTTTGGGTTGTATACGGGTCAAGTGTGTATTGGAACATGTTATATATGTTAAAGTAATGAATATGGTCAAGTTTGAGGTGTTGTGGAAGTCGTACGTGGCATTTGTCATGAAATGGGTCAAAACGGGTTTTTGGTGTAAAACCCGTGATTGTGGAAGTACGTCTTCCGAGAGTCAAATGGTAAATGTTTTTGGATGGAAATGAGCCCATATATATAGTAATGAAATCTGGAAAGTTTGGTTAGGTTTCGAGTCCGGGAGGTTGGAGTATCGGCCGGGGATTTTGAAAGTCCAAAATCTGGACAGAACCATCCATCCGATCGGATGGCTGGCGATCCGATCGGATGGAGGCCGTTGTCAGATTTTTGGCAAACTTTGAAAAATCGTATCTTTTAATCCGTAAGTCGTCACAGGTCTTGCCACCTATCGCTTCGAAGGTAATTGAGTCTAGTTTCATTTAAAATTAGTCTCAAAGTTTGAAAGTTTATAGATTTTTATAAATGGGCCAAAGAGTGACCAGATGTCCGTTTCAGTTCAAGTTTTTCCGCGTAAAAGTTTAAGTTTTTGGTCTTAGCGGGCACGGGGTGTAACACATGTCACTTGAGCTGATGAATCCACATTACGATTAGTATTTCCCATACGTTCCATGTTTGATTCCTGCACACCATCATAAGTGAAGATATCAACATCAATTTTGAACATGTGATTGAACTCTTCAAATTCAACAAGAGTCATATGAGAATAGATCTTCAGATATTCTAATATGTTGAATGACTCTTCCTCTGGGGGTGCTCTAGCTATTTTGACCATAAAAACAAATTTAATAGATATGAAAGGTTCATCTATATTTTTATTCATTTTAAACAAAAATTTCTCGTTACCTACCTCTAATGAAATCTGTTTGTTGAAAACTTCTATTTGTGCGTGAGTTGTCGCTAATAAAGGTCTTCCTAATATTAAAGGTACCTTAAATTCCTTAACCATATCGATGATGACAAAGTTTACTGGAAATATAAACTTGTCAATCTTCACTAGCACGTTTTCTACTATCCCTCTAGGAACCTGCTTAGTTTTATCAACCATTTCAACTATCATACTGGTGAGTCTAAGATTTCCTAAACCTAATCTTTTGAACATGGAAAATGACATAATACTAATACTAGCACCTAGATCAGCTCAAGCATTCCTAACAGATATACTACCAATAGAACAAGGATGAGTAAAACTTCCTGGGTCTTTTTCCATTAGAGGTAGTTGATTTTGCAGGATTGCTGAGCATCTATCATTGAGCTTCACCACATCCTCCTCTTTGATCGTTGATTTGCTAGTAAACAAGTTCTTCACATACTTGACGTATTCGGGCATCCTCTTGATAGCACGAATGAGAGATCGATTTTTCTTTACCTCTTTAAGGTTTACAGAATCTTAAAAGCTTGGGCTTCATCTTTGTGCTCTTTCAAGCGCCTCGGAAATAGGATAAGTGGAACATAGGGTTCCACATACGGATTGGTGATAGGTAAGTCACGAGAAACCGGCTCCTTAATGACTTCCACAACCTATTCTTTATCCTTCAAATCATTACTAGGCACAAAGGGGACACTAGAAAACTCATTAGCATCATTAGAACAAAATTCGAAAGGGGTATAAAGAGGTAAACCGTCGTTCGTAAATATGGCCTTGCAATGACCAATAGGAGTGGAAGTATTAGCTGCACCTTCGTTGTTCTTCGTTTGAAAATGTGATGCGGCGGATTGCAACACACTAAGTTTTACAATCCTCCTAGGCAGAGTACAAAACCGTTGTAGTGTACTATAGGTAAGACACGGGGGATTGATCGTTCTCTAGGGGAATAGTGAGGTAGGCTCGAAGTGTATAACGGATTAAGTCTAAGGGTTGAGGGATGATTATTTTTGTATTTTTATATTTTATAGAAAACAAAGTAAAATCTCGGGGTTTGAAGAGTTTCATTTTATAACTAATAATTAAACTAAATAAACTAATTATGCAGAGAAATAAATTGATAGAAACTCGTATGATAGTTAAAGTGTATTTACTTAGAATCTCATTACTCCCTAGTTATCTCCTATTGATTAGTCGAATTGTCACGTCGTTGTTTAATTAGAGCTTTTTATTCCTTAATATCAATTGGGGTTGGTTATTCCCTACTCTATGAATTTTGTTCTCGTTGAGCGGCGCCTAAGAATGCCCTTTTAAGCTCTCAATGTCAACAAACGCAATTCACACATTAAATACAACGAACAACAAGTTAATAATAACTCGGCGTTTAGTCGGACGTTCAAGCTAGTAATATATTTTACCTAGCCAGTTTTCCTACTCCTAACGCAATTCACAACTAATTAAACAAGGGACGAAAATCAATAATCAATAACTAGGTTTCATGCAATCCTAAGTAAACACTAATAAGTTTAGCCAAGCATGTTAAATCGAAGAGAAGTCAAGCAAATAATCACACAACACATAGACATATTATAATGATTAAGGATTGAATAACTTATCTTCAATAAAACATGAAGTTATGGGGGCTAAAACCCTTACAAAAGTTGTAAAATTCGGACCTCTAACTGCACACAAAGTTCCTCCCAAACTGTCTCTCCTTCTAATGAAAAACATACGAAAATATATATAGGATTACACTTGTGACGGCATCACTTGCAAGTTGTAACGCCGTCAGCTCGTCGTCATTAGGGTTTCGAGAACTGCACCGACTTAGTTGTGATAGCGTCACCTTATGAATCATGACGCCGTCGTTCTTCAATATCTTGGCCATGACGCCGTCAGCTCAAGGCCGTCTCCATCGCCTGAACCGTCACTTGGAAATTTTATAACTTGATCATCTTCGCTAATCTTCAAGTGACTGCGTCACCTTTTGTTTGTGACGCCGTCACAATCCCTTTTGTGACGTTTTTCTTGACGTTCTCGTTTTCTTGTCCAATCGAGCCAAAAACACTCCATTTTCCAGCATTTTCTTCCCAAGTACCTAAAACTCAAATAGAAACGATTTAAGGTAATAATTGATTGAATATCTACGGATTTAGAGGCTAAATGACCCCTCAAAAACGTATAAAATTACACCTCATCAAAATGCTTGGTCAATTTCCCGATTTGAGTCTCTAAGTTCTTTAGGCTGCGTTTTGGTTCCTAATGTTTATATTCGTGCTCTCTTGGAGTTTCATTTTCCACTCATCAGTTAAGGCTCTTCTTTTTGTTGACTTCCTTGATGTATTTATTGACTATCTTTCCTTCCTCGTTTAGAGGGCATTCCTTGGTTAGATGCATCCCCTCACAAATCTTACAACCCACCTGTATAGCATGGACACTCTCCTTAAGCTTCTTTATATCTCTTCTAAGGTTGTCGAGTTTGTTGGTGATAACAGCTATGCCTTCTGAACTACCACTGCTTCTTCGCCTATTGGTTGCTCAATCATGCCATTTCTGTGAGTGATCAGTCATGCCTTAAATAGCTTCAAGAGCTCTAGCTGGTGGCACCTTAGGAATTGGCCCCTGAGAATCGAGCATCTGGCGAAGGGATGTCTAGACCTTTGTAGAAAATCTGAACTTTTTGCTGGTTGTTCAAATCAAGCTAAGGACATTTGAATATCAGGTCATTGTACCTTTCCAAGCTCAGTACAATGTCTCATCCACCTCCTGTTGAAGTTATGGATCTCCTCTAATTGCTTGGCAGTCTTTGAAAGAGGACAATATTTCTGAAGAAAAGCCCTGTTTAGAAGTTCCCATGTGTTAATCAATCCCACAGGTACCCGGTCCTTCCACCTCTTAGCTGGCCTCGTGAGTGTCATAGGAAAAACTTTAAGCATAATTGCGTCCTGACTAACGCCCGAAATGTGGAAGATCCGCGGTCTCCAACACTCTTTCCACGTGTTCATGAGCATCTTCATCCTGACTGCCCGCGAAAGTGTTCTCCCAGCTCCTTCATAAAGTGGCCTTGATCTCGAAGTAGACATTGCTAGCAATTTCGGGTCTCACCACACCCAGTCCAGTGTTACCTCGAGTCAAAGCCATGTATTGCTCCATGGTGAGCGTGTCAATATCTACTTCGGCCATTTCCTCAAATTCGGATTCTGAAGCTTCATATTCGTACGAAAACGAGTAGATATTATGAACTGAAGAGGGTGTGAACTCTCTTCTTGATCTGAACTGTCTCTTGGGATTAGCAAACGGAGTGTATAACTTGGAACTTGTGCTTCTAGTCATGCACCTGAAAATCATACACAAGAGATCAGTAGATAACGAAAATTAAAGAAAAATAAACAAACATACAAAATTTCGAAAAAATTGAAAAAGAAAAATAGAAATAACAATAAAATAAAATCCTAAGAACTCAAATTTTAAAACCTAATTAGCTCTCGGAAACAACGCCAAAAACTTGATATGTGAGATCAGGTCTTAAGTTTACAGTGCTCGTCTACTTAATGATCTACACATATACTAATGTGTAGTGTACCCGATCGTATGTAGTGAGCCTATGGTAAATCCGATGTCATCCCAAGAGCTATGGGCGGTCTATCAATTTGAGTCTAAACTAACTATATCAACTTAATTGTTACGATTAAATTAAAGAAAATGATTAAATTAATTAAAATAATACAAAGTACGAAATGGAAATGATCTAAATAATCAATGGGAGAAAATGTGCTAACCTAGGTACTACTTAACTAATGCATTGATTCAGCTTCCTAGTGCAATGTATATTTCTCCCTCTTATTAGTGGTTCTAATAGGCCTGAATGATCATCAAATACCTAGCCTATCATTCCTAGTTATTGATTCGAATGATCATCACCAATTGACTTTCTTAAGTTTTTACTTAGAACAAGTCATTAAATGCCTAACCAATCTAAGTGACTTGCATTCACCTCTTGCCATTTAGGCTCCTATTAGTGCCAATAATAAATATCTAACTCGTAATGTTTAAGTATCTTCTCCTACTTCGGCGGTGGTATAATCAACCCTTATACAACCGAGAGGGCGTCGAGCTTGATCATCCTAATAACCTAGCTTTGGGAGGATGACCTACTTACTAGCCTACCAGGAACTAAGCCATCCTAGACACTACCACATCACAAGGATCATGCAACAAACACTTAAACTATCTAACAAGAACGATAAATAAACGAAGGAAATCAAATCAAATCATTAACTAATTCATAACTAGGCTAACACATGAAGTGTTTAGCCGGACATGGTGTAAAGTAAAACAAAGTTATTGATTAAAATAATGAATACAATCACTCTATTTCGATCAATCTATTTCGATCTATCTTCGATGTTGTTTGACGATGGATTCTCCCTTGAAAAGCACTTTGTTATGGCTTGAAAATGACTTGGAAACCCTAGTCATCCTTTAACTTCGGTGTGGAAAGATGTGTGTATTGTGACTGAATTAGGGCTTGTATTTATAGATTTCGTTTGGCTCGACTTCGTTACGGCATACCTCTTTGGCTTGCGATCTTTCACAAACTTCATCTTGGTTACGATGTAGGATTAACATTCCTACGCCATAGTTATCTCTTACTGATTTGTCGAATTGTCACGTCCTTGTTTTAATTGAAGCGTTGTATCCTTTAATATTGGTCGTGGGGAGGTGCCGAAGTCCCCAACTCTATGAACGTATAAGTCTCCCCTAAAAACCTTAAAGTCCATTAAGTTTTCGAGGATCTACAAGCCGCAATTCATGCAATAAATACAACGAGAAAAACCAATAGTGCACTCTATGGTTGCGTTTAGTAAGACGTTCAAGCTAGCACATATAAGAGAGAAACCAGTTTTCCTACTCCTAACGCGAGGCAATCAATTAAACAAGAGACGACAAATCAATTATCAATAACTAGCTAGGTTTCATTAGATCTAAGCAAACACAAATAAATCTAGCCTAGCATGTTAAAGTGAAGAAAAGAAAAACAAATAACCAGACAACACATAGACATATTGGATGATTAAACGAATAACTTATCTTCAATTAAACATGGGTGAAAAAGGCTGAAAAAGCCTTACAAAAGCTGTGAAAATCGTTTAGGGTTTTTGTCCTCCAAGATGTTACTCAAAGATGTTACAATGAATGAAAAAGATTCGAAAACTATATATAGATTTACAATTGTGATGGCGTCACTTGCAAACTGTGACGCCGTCAGCTCGCCTCCAATTAGGGTTTCGTCTTTGTAATTTGTCGTCATGACGCCGTCAGGTGTGTCTTGAGGTCGTCACGTTATAAATCTTCTGAGCCGTCAAGTTATAAAATTGCACTGAGTTTGGGTCTTCAAATACAAGTGACGGCGTCAGGTTGTAGGTCGTGACGCCGTCAGGTCTCCATCTTGACAGATTCTTGACTTGGTCGTTTTTCTTCATTTTCTTTTCGATTTTAGTCCAAAACACGCCGGTTTTCATATTTCTCGTCCCAAGTACTAAAATGCAAAAAGAAATGATTTAGGGCAATATTTGATCAATTACATACGACTTTTATGCTTGAATGACCCTGATGCGGAGATTGCAAACCTTCACGCGAAGTTTTACAATCCTCCTAGGCAGTGTACCTAATCGCTATAGTATAGTATAGGTAAGTCTCGGGGGATTGATCGTTCTCTAGGGGAATAGTGTCGTTAGGTCAAAATGTATGTCGAGGTAGGTCTAGAGATGAGGGATGATTCTTTTTGTATTTTTACATTTTCTAAAAAGCAAGTAAAAATCTCGGGGATTGAAGAGTGGGCGGAATTAGTTACTAATTAACTAACCCAAAACTACAATTAAACTGAATTAAACTAATAACAAGAAAAAGTAAATTGGTGACTTCTTATGATAGGGAAAAGCGTGTTCACTTAGATATCCTTACTCCCTAGTTATCTCCTACTGATTTGTCGAATTGTCACGTCCTTGTTTTAATTGAAGCGTTGTATTCCTTAATATTGGTCGTGGGGAGGTGCCTAAGTCCCCAACTCTATGAACATTAGTCTCCCGTAAAACCCTTAAAGTATATTAAGTTTTCTAGGATCTACAAGCCGCAATTCACGCAATAAATACAACGAGAAAAACCAATAGTGCACTCTATGGTTGCATTTTATAAGACGTTCAAGCTAATACATATAAGAACTTAGTCATATTTCTTATCCTAATGTGAGGCAATCAATTAAACAGGATACGACAAATCAA
Source organism: Artemisia tridentata subsp. tridentata (assembly GCA_021014915.2). Taxonomy (NCBI): domain Eukaryota; kingdom Viridiplantae; phylum Streptophyta; class Magnoliopsida; order Asterales; family Asteraceae; genus Artemisia; species Artemisia tridentata. The sequence continues at coordinate 376,339,133 of CP139503.1, forward strand.
TATTAAATAACTAGGTTTCATTAGATCTAAGCGAACACTAATTAACTTAAGCTAGCATGTTAAAGTAAAGAAAAGATAAACAAGTAATCAAACAACACATACACATATTGAATGATTGAAAGGATAACTTATCTTCAATGAAACATGTGTTTGGAGGGCTTTAAAACCCTTACAAAAGCTGAGAAAATCGTTCTTAAAACCCTACTCCAAGATGTTACACGAATTATGAAAAACATACGAAAGTATATATAAGTTTACACTTGTGACGGCGTCACCTTATAGGTTGTGACGCCGTCAGCTCGCCGTCATTAGGGTTTCGTCTTGTGCAAGTCGTCGTTGTGACGGCGTCACTTAAGATCTTTGACGCCGTCATGAATGCCTTGACGCCGTCCCATGGTAAATCATTTGTGCCGTCTCTTGTTAACTTTGTACGTGACTTTGGTGTTCAAATACACCTGACGCCGTTAGGTTATGATGTCTTCAAATTCTTCTGGGGCATCGCTCGTTAATTTTCCACCAAAAATCCATCTTCAGTAACAAGTGACGGCGTCACTTGTTACAGTGTGACGCCGTCAGGACTCCTTTGCTGACAGATTTTGAGACTTGATCGTTTTCTTCTCTTTCTTGTCGTTTTAAGCCCAAAACATGCCAATTTCCAGATTTTCCGTCCCAAGTACCTAAAATGTAAAAAGAAACGATTTAGGGCAATATTTGATCATATAAATACGATTTTGGCTTTAAATGACCCCTTAAAAAGGTACCAAATAAATCCTTATCAAATATCCTTACACTTGGGATTTGCTTGTACTCAAGCAAATATGCTTTTATCCTAATCAATTTACAAGTTAGGGGTCATTTAATATTAATATAAAAGTAATTACAACATACAATCGTTCCACGTTAGTCGCAATAAGCACGAAAATTATATACTAGCACCTCACATAAAGTGTTTGGATTCTCACATCTCTCGGGTGTATAAAGTTATATTACATATGGAAACGGGAAAATAAAACACTCTCTACCTGACATAGCACATAGATTACCATAGGATTGGGAAACGGATCAAACCTCTACCACTTTGGCGTAAGCACCTAGGATAAACTATCAAAGAGGTCTTTTAAAGGGTTGTAACGTTAGGTGTAAGGGTATGGAAAAACACGGTTTTGTGGGATAAAGGGAATTTTACTGGTAGCAAGTCAATTATCTTAGTCAATTACATGTACAATGAGGCATTGCTAAGCCAAGACTCAACTCGACTCGCTAACTACTAACTCTTTTTGTATTTTTCATGACACTTTCTTGACTTAAATAAAAATAAATGAAACGGGATGGTAGTCCATATATTTTTTCTCTTTTCTTTTTCTTATTTTTTTTTCTTTTTATCATTTTTCTTTTTTTTCTATTTTTTTGATTTTTTTTTTCTTTTTTTTCTATGTTTTTCATACACTCTTGCCCTACCATCCAAAATAATACATCATTACAAAGGAATTTCTTGCAACCTCCCTACAGTTGAACTTTTACATAGATAAAAACTAACTAACGACCCGAATTAAGAAAATCAAAACACGTAGAGTACTTTAAACATTTACGCACATATGGGGGTAATAACATTGACATTCTTCCCCATTACTCCATAACAACTAGTACTTTACCCATGAGTCCCAATCGTCCCAAAACTGTATTTACAAGATATGACTTGACTTAGCAACCATGTAATCAACCAGACAATTAACAAAGGGTTTAACACATAAGTTGTAACAATAATGCACTAAAAATGAGTGCATACAAAGTAGGCTAAGGCGATTTGGGTGTACATTTAGGGGTGGATTTTAAACAATGCTCTTCATTAATATTTCGGAATCCACCGAAATATCACGAGAACCGCGAAAAGGATTGGCTCTGAGGGGTGTACTAGGGGTATCGTGTGCTAAAAATGAGTACATCGCAAAGGTGTGGGAAAATTACTTGACCAATGAAGCCAACGTAATTATAAAACAGGTTTAAAACAAGGGTTATCCTAATGCCTCTTATCATTTAGTTAATCCTAACTACACGAATGTAGACTCACTAGCGATCTCAGGATGCATCACAAACGCAAGTTCTAGAATCTATATACTATCGGTACACTCATAAGCATTAACGGTGAATGCTTTTTCCTATAGATCTAAAGGCGAACCTCACATTTTTGGGGTGGAAATTTTTGAGTGGAAGGGTTTTTGTGCTAGTTATATAACTCCTATCCATGAGACGCTTATTAAAACTAAAGTTTCACTCCTATATGTTGTAAAAAATTTTAAATTTGGTGCTAAAATCACCCTAACAAGTACCTCTTTTAGTTTATTACACATTTACTAGAAAACAAAACAAATATCAAGCGAGTTATAGTTTCTAAGGTATCCCATTTTACCCTCCCAACACTAAAATTGAACATTGTCCCCAATGTTCTTGAAAAGTATCAAAGTTATGACAAAGGGAAAAATAAAATAGATGAAAGAAACTAATACTCCCCTGATTTTCTCGGCATTGGCGACGTGAAATAAGGTTAAATCCTCCTCCAAGAAAATAAACTTCAATAAGCGCTCATCATACTTTATCTTTTATCTTCTTGTCTAATATAACCTGTAATTCACTAAGAAAACAAACAGGAAACCTCCCATAAAATCAGCGGTAAACACTATATATATAAAAACTAAATCCTAGAAAGCAAATAAAATATAATGCTTGCAAAATAAATGTTTAAAGATTCCTGGAAATTTAAAAATTCTGAAAATTTTCAAAAATTAAGTTCCAACAGAAAAACAAAATTCTGGAAAACTGTGCTGCTACAGTGCCTGACACTGTCAGGATTGACCTGACAGTATTTTTATGTTTTGTTTCTGGAAAATTTCTGGAAAAATCTGAGTGTTTAAAACCTAGAAATTCTGCAAAACATTTATTATGACTCGATACAAGCATTTGACTCAAACAAACACACAAATATATGCTAATAATTCATTGTTCACTTTCATGTTTGAATTTGTTCTTTTAAGCAAATATGATCTTCCCAACACTTATTTTTTTGTAAAATACCTTTATATGCAATTAAGACAAGGTTAAAAACAAAATAAAGCATTTTCACAAATTATTCGAAACATGAAACATAAACAATAAAGATGAAACATATATATGACACAAACAAAAATAAAAACAAACAAAAAATAAAGCTTGGGTTGCCTCCCAAGAAGCGCTTGTTTTTGTTCGAGTCACGAGCCTGACTCTATCCTTATTTAACGGACAAATGGGAGGTTTTCTCTACACTTAAGATTAAGTGCGGGTGGTAGTAGCGATACACACCAACTCGGCGGGAGTATGTCGCGTGAGGAAAGAGTGGTGGGTGAATTATATGCTCAAAGGGGTGTGCTTCTTTCATCATAACCTTACCTAGTTCAATTGGGTCAATGGGTAAATCAAAGTTTTCTCCTAAAAAGGGATCATCTTCTATTAATTTCGAGAGACTCCTAGTTAAGAATCCATCTTGACCTAATAAACCCGGTTTAAACCCATAATGTTTCTTGTGATCAATCATAACTGGGTAATGTAAGTATGTAAGGTCATGTTTCACTCCTATATTGGCTTCCTCTCTACAAGGCATATAGTCTACTACCTTCATCATAAAACTACCCGGACTATATGGGTTGATGGGCGGATCGGGGCCTTTTCAATTCCTAAATTCACATCTAAGAATGGAAAATTGGGTAACGATTTTGGTTGAGGTTTCGGTTCATCAAAACTAGGAACTTCCATAGAACTAAGATAAAGGTTATGACTACAAGTATTCAAACCTATATCCTCTAGTTGTGTTTGGTCCAAGGGTTCAAACCTAAAGGAGATAGAAATCGAAATCTAAACTATTAACTATTCTCCGGCAGCGGCACCAAAAACTTGATGCGAAGATTGCGAACCTTCACACGAAGTTTTACAATCCTCCTAGGAAGTGTACCTAATCGCTGTAGTGTAGTATAGGTAAGTCTCGGGGATTGATCGTTCTCTAAGGGAATAGTGTCGTTAGGTCAAAATGTATGTCGAGATATGTCTAGAGGTGAGGGATGATTCTTTTTGTATTTTGATATTTTCTGAAAAGGAAGTAAAAATCTCGGGGTTTGAAGAGTGGGCGGAATTAGTTACTAATTAACTAACCCAAAACTACAATTAAACTGAATTAAACTAATAATAAGAAAAAGTAAATTGGTGACTTCTTATGATAGGGAAAAGCTTGTTCACTTAGATATCCTTACTCCCTAGTTATCTCCTACTGATTTGTCGAATTGTCGCGTCCTTGTTTTAATTGAAGCGTTGTATTCCTTAATATTGGTCGTGGGGAGGTGCCGAAGTCCCCAACTCTATGAACATTAGTCTCCCCTAAAACCCTTGAAGTCTATTAAGTTTTCTAGGATCTACAAGCCGCAATTCACGCAATAAATACAACGAGAAAAACCAATAGTGCACTCTATGGTTGCGTTTTATAAGACGTTCAAGCTAATACATATAAGAACTTAGCCAATTTTCTTATCCTAACGCGAGACAATCAATTAAACAAGAGACGACAAATCAATATTCAATAACTAGGTTTCATTAGATCTAAGCGAACACTAATTAACTTAAGCTAGCGTGTTAAAATAAAGAAAAGATAAACAAGTAATCAAACAACACATAGACATATTGAATGATTAAAAGGACAACTTATCTTCAATGAAACATGTGTTTGGAGGGCTGTAAAACCCTTACAAAAGCTGAGAAAATCGTTCTTAAAACCCTACTCCAAGATGTTACACGAATTATGAAAAACATACTAAAGTATATACAAGTCTACACTTGTGACGACGTCACCTTATAGGTTGTGACGCCGTCAGCTCGCCGTCATTAGGGTTTCGTCTTGTGCAAGTCACCGTTGTGACGGCGTTACTTAAGATCTCTGACGCCGTCTTGAATGCCTTGCCGCCGTCCCTTGGTAAATCATCTGGGCCGTCTCTTGTTAACTTTGTACGTGACTTTGGTCTTCAAATACACCTGACGTCGTCAGGTTATGATGTCTTCAAATTCTTCTGGGGCGTCGCTTGTTAATTTTCCACCAAAAATCCATCTTCAGTAACAAGTGACGGCGTCACTTGGTAAAGTGTGACGCCGTCAGGACTCTTTTGCTGACAGATTTTGAGACTTGGTCGTTTTCTTCTCTTTTCTTGTCGTTTTAAGCCCAAAACGTGCCGATTTCCAGATTTTCCGTCCCAAGTACCTAAAACGCAAAAAGAAATGATTTGGGGTAATATTTGATCATATAAATACTATTTTGGCCTTAAATGACCCCTTAAAAAGGTACCAAATAAATCCTTATTAGACCCCTTAAAAAGGTACCAAATAAATCCTTATCAAATATCCCTACACTTGAGATTTGCTTGTCCTCAAGCAAATGTGCTTTTATCTAATCAATCTACAAGTTAGGGGTCATTTAGCATTGGTATAAAAGTAATTACCACACATATTTATTCCACCATAGTCACAATAAGCACGGAAATTTATATACTAGCACCTCACATAAGTGTTTGGATTCTCACATCTCTCGGGTGTATAAGTTATATAACATGAATGGAAATGGGAAAAATAAACACTCTCTACCTGTCATAACAAATAGATTACCATAGGCTTGAAAACGGATCAAACCTGCACTAATTTGTCGTAAGTACCTAGGATAAACTATAAAAGAGGGTTTTTAAAGGGTTGTAACGTTAGGTGTAAGGGTATGGAAAACATGGTTTTGTTGGATATAGGGAATTTTTACTAGTGGCAAGTCAATTATCTAAGTCAATCACATGTAAAAGGTGGCGTTGCTAAGCTAAGACTCGACTCGACTCGCTAACTTCTAACTCTTTTTGTATTTTTCTTGACACTATCTTCACTTATACGAAAAATAAAGATGGGATGCTAGTCCATATGTTTTTTTCTTTTTTTTTCTTTTTTTTTTTTTTTTCTTTTTATCAATTTTTTTTCATTTCTTTTTCGATTTTTTCCCCTTCATACATTCTTGCTCTACCATCCAAAATATACATCCATACAAAAGGGATTTATAGTTGCATCCCTACACTTGAACTTTTAATTAAATAAAAACTAACTAATGACCCGAATTAAGAGGATCAAAACACTTGGAGTACTTCAAAACTTTTAACGTACATATTGGGGTAATAACATTTGACTTTCTTTCCCATTACTCCATAATAACTAGTACTTTACCCATGAGTCCTAATCGTCCCAAAACTATATTTACAAGATATAACTCGACTTAGCAACCATGTAATCAACTAGACAATTAAGAAAGGGTTTAACATTAATGTTTTAACAATAATGCACTAAAGATGAGTGCATACAAGGTAGGCTAAGGCGATTTGGGTGTACATTTGGGAGTGGATTGTAAACAATGCTCTTCATTAATATTTCGGAATCCACCGAAATATCATGAGAACCGCGAAAAGGATAGGCTCTGAGGGGTGTACTAGGGGTATCTTGTACTAAAAATGAGTACACAGCAAGGGTGTGGGAGATTTACTTGATCAATGAAGCCAATGTAATTATAATTACAGGTTTAAAACAAGGGTTATCCTAATGCCTTTTATCATTTAGTAAATCCTAACTACACGAATGTAGTCTCACTAGCGATCTCGGGATGCATCACGAACGCAAGTTCCACAATCTATATACTATCGGTACACTCATAAGCATTAAAGGTGAATGCTTTTTCCTAAATATCTAAAGGCGAACCTCACATTTTTTGGGTGGAAATTTTTTAGTGGAAGGGTGTTTGTGCTAGCTATATAATTCCTATCCACGCTTATTAAAACTAAAGTTTCACTCCTATATATCATAAAAAAATTTAAATTTGGTGCTAAAATCACATTCACAAGTATCTATTTTAATTTATTACACAAGTACTCTAAGACAAAACAAATATCAAGCGAGTTATAGTTTCTAAGGTATCCCCTTTTTCCCTCCCTACACTTAAATTGGACATTGTCCCCAATGTTCTTGAAAAGCATCAAAGTTATGATAACAAAAAGAATAAAAGAGATGAAAGAAACTAATACTCCTCTGATTTGCTCGACATGGACGATGTTAAATCCTCCTCTAAGAAGATAAACAAGATAAGCTTCACTTCCAATATATACTTTCATCATCTTGTCTAATATAACCTGTAAATCACTAAGAAAACGAACACAAAACCTCCAATAAAATCGACGGTAAACACTTTATATAACAAAATAAAATCTTATAAAGCAAATAAGATATAATGCATGCAAAATAAATGTTTATAGAATCCTGGAAATTTAAAAATTCTGGAAATTTTCAAAAATTAAGTTTCGACAGAAAAACAAAATCTGGAAAACTATTGCTACAGTGCCTGACTCCGTCGGGCGTAAAACCTGACGCCTTCAGGATAGACCTGACAGAATTTTTACGTTTTGTTCCTGGAAAATTTCTAGGAAAATCTAATCATTAAAACCTGGAAATTCTGTAAAACATTCATTGTGACTCGATACTAGCATTTGACTCAAACAAACACACAAATACGATATAATATAGTTGTATTCCTTAATATTGGTCGTGGGGAGGTGCCGAAGTCCCCAACTCTATGAACGTATAAGTCTCCCCTAAAAACCTTAAAGTCTATTAAGTTTTCCAGGATCTACAAGCCGCAATTCACACAATAAATACAACGAGAAAAACCAATAGTGCACTCTATGGTTGCGTTTAGTAAGACGTTCAAGCTAACACATATAAGAGAGAAGCCAGTTTTCCTAATTCTAACGCGAGGCAATCAATTAAACAAGAGACGACAAATCAATGATCAATAACTAGCTAGGTTTAATTAGATCTAAGCAAACACAAATAAATCTAGCCTAGCATGTTAAAGTGAAGAAAAGAAAAACAAATAATCAGACAACACATAGACATATTAAATGATTAAACGAATAACTTATCTTCAATTAAACATGAGTGAAAAAGCCTTACAAAAGCTGTGAAAATCGTTTAGGGATTTTGTCCTCCAAGATGTTACTCAAAGATGTTACAATGAATGAAAAAGATTCGAAAACTATATATAGATTTACAATTGTGACGGCGTCACTTGCAAACTGTGACGCCGTCAGCTCGCCTCCAATTAGGGTTTCGTATGTGTAATTCTCCGTCATGACTCCGTATGGTGTGTCTTGAGGCCGTCACATTATAAATCTTCTGAGCCGTCACGTTATAAAATTGCACTGAGTTTGGGTCTTCAAATACAAGTGACGGCGTCAGGTTGTAGGTCGTGACGCCGTCAGGTCTCCATCTTGACAGATTCTTGACTTGGCCGTTTTTCTTCGTTTTCTTGTCGATTTTAGTCCAATACACGCCGGTTTTCATATTTCTTGTCCCAAGTACCTAAAATGCAAAAAGAAACAATTTAGGGCAATATTTGATCAATTACATATGACTTTTAGGCTTAAATGACCCCTTAAAAAGGTACCAAATAAATCGTTATCATAAGCTTTACGAGCTTGTTACGCCGTAAAGGTCTTCATGTATCGAAATCTTCCAAGTCTTCATTATGATTACTGCGTAGGTCATGTGGTATAACTACACCGTTTAGATTCTTAGTTGGACTTGGTCTTGAACTGCATCATATATGATTATTGCATATGTATAAAGAGATTGATTTCACCGTAAGAAAGGTCTGGACCAGCTTTTCTTCATTTTCCATCAAGTATCTTTTCAATTCCGCATCTCTTCGCTTCTATGCTCAAATAAATCCTATTAAACAAATAGGAAGCAATTAAGTACTAATTCTTATAAAAATACAAGAAATATGAGCATTTAATAATGGATAGATAGTAAAATGTATACAGTATTTGATGTTATCAGCAACCAATTGTATAAGGGTTGTGGTAGTCGGTTTATTGTCCAAGAAGAGTAGATTACACACTCACAACTCTTTTAATTTGAATTTGAATTCAAAGAACACCTCCCTCATACAACTCATCTTCTTACACACTCTTACAACCTATTCCTTCATACACACTCTTTCCTCTCACAATCACCAACTCATTTGAATTTTAATTTCAAATAACAGCTCTTTTACAACTCATCTCTTACACCTTTTATGACACACTCAACTCACTTTCACAACATACAACTCATCTCCAACAACTAGTTTTTGAATTTGAAATTTGGGAGGTAAGGTAATAACCAACCCTTAGGGAACACACAAAGTTATTACCCAACACACAATGTCCAATAGTTCTTTCCTTCTCATTCATATTGGACTAAACACCATAACTATCTAGTTACATCACTTCACCAAATGTTTTTAATCATCTAAACCTTAGATAATTGAGTTGATTGACCTTATCCCACTTTGAGTGTTGGAATAATATTGAAAAGGTAAAAGGTGAAGTGCACTTGGGGGTTTAACAAGTGCGGAGACTTTATAAGCAAACCAAGAGACTTGACAGTCTCTGGCGTGCCAGGAACTGTCCCTCCCTTTGGTTTGCTTATAAATACCCCTTCTTATCTAGTTCATTCCTCACCTCTTGCTAAACATTCTTTCTCTTTAATTTCTTTTCGATCTACCCTCTAAGTCGACTATCTTATTGTGTTCTAACTTCTTCTCTTATCATTTATTGAATAAACACTTAATTCCGCAAGAGAGATTTAGAAGAACTTAATCCACTATTGCGAATTGTGTCGAGGGTCTTCTTCTCTATACCCTTTCTACTAGAATCGAGTATCTAGGATATGTTAGGTGTTCTCAAACAAACAAACACTTATAATCATTTGAAGTCTTATCCGGGTCGTAGATAAGCAAGGGTGTAATCAAGTCTTGGATCTTGGTGATTAAGCCTATACCGGGGAAGGTCTAGATGGGGTTGATACTTCCAGGGGAAGTTCTTTGTGGTCTTAGTGGTTAAGTCAAATCACGAGACTCTTGTGCGTGGTTTCCGATGGCGGAATGCCGTTGGGGGTAGCTCTTCTTAGTAAGAGCTAATCTTTGTGCATATCGGTGGAGTAAAGTTGTAACGATTTGTAATCCACCATAAGTACTATACTTAGTGAATAGTATCGGTGTCGTGGATTCACAACTGGACGTACATATGATATAAACTTCTCATCCCGAACCAGTATATTTCGTCGTGTATGTCTCTCTTTTTACTCTCTTCATATTGTGGTTGTGTTTGTGTTGCGCAAATCTACTTACTCGCCTTTTGAGACCTGAAGTTGTTAAACTTCAAATAAGTTGAAAAGACCCCCCCTACGGTTCTACAATACTGACTATTATCATTAAATTATTAACGGCTTCAATTTCGAATGGCGTTTGATACAAAAATACTCGAAGTTGTCATGTTACATTCAAGGTTATATAGATAATTATTGTAATAATGGGAAAATGCAAATGAAATGAAATAAAAGGTAACCTTGATAAAGGTAACCTTGATAAAAACTGAAAAAAAAAAAAAAAAAAAAAATCCCAAATGAAATGAAATAAAAGGCAGTTGAGTTGATTGTATGAAAAATAACTCTTGCGTTTTCTGTGAATGTCGAGATAAAGAGAAAGAGAGGGAAAGTAAGCCATATGATAATCCAAGAAGAAGGAAGTGAAGAACCTATGTTAGTAGCCATTCTTAGTTGTGATTATCTAGTAAGTAATCCCTCTCAAGTTAGTGATTTAAGTGGGAAATCATCATATGATGTGGGTATGATCATATGATGATTTAATTAGAAATATAAATCAAGCAAAGCTCAGCCTACTCATACATTTTTCGTAACTCACACGCTAACAAAATTTCTCCATTCATATGGATCTGAAAAATCATGTTTTGAGTTACTTGACAACTTGAAAGACTTTAAACAATAAGCATAAACGAATAACTAACGCAAGACAAGATTTCATAAAATGGAGCAAACTTTATTTCACATTCACTAGAGGTTACATGGAAACACAACAAAGGACTATTACAATACTACTACAAATATTATCCATCATTTCCAAAACTTGTCAATAACAATCGATAGGACCACAAGTGGTACAAGGAACACTAAAATTCCAGCCAACAGGGCACGATCTTCTTTTGGAACATACGCCAAGTGGACAGCAGCAATAACAACATACAAAATCGCAAGAATGGTAATAAAATGCGGCATGTCGACAAAGATCGAATGAGAGGAATGTAATTTGAAAAGTTAAGTTTGGTAGGGTAAATGGGATCTACAAATGGGGTATTTAAAAGGGAAAGGTAACTGTTGACCACTGTGGAGAAACACTATTCATGTAAAAAAAGGTAGTTATTTTATTGGTTACCGAAGCTTGGAACAATTTTCCATGTTATTTCTTAAGTTTTAACAAGTTTTCTTTACAAAAGCCGAAGTTTCCAACTTTCTCTAAAAAGTTCTCATTCAAACCTACTGATAACAACAACCATAGACCAGAGTCCCGGGACGGGATTCAGTTTAACGGGTAGGTACTATCACATCCCGTGATTTTTCCTATGATTAATACGTTATTACAACGTAAAATAACCATTTTTACCCATGACAATTTTTTTTTATATATATATACTTTTGACGATCACAACATTTTTCGTCATGTACCTTGAAACGATACTCACACTCGTACTTTAAAAATCTAAAACGTTTATATTAAATAAATATACGTTTCGTAAATCTACCAGATACATGTTATATATTACCCGAGCTTATGGAAGGTTTCCTAAATATTCACTAATATCATTGGGCCTTAACCCAAACTATACTAAACGGACCCTTTATATGGTATTCTTTCTTTTGGGCCTAGCCGAATCCTGAGCCCAACCACACAAAAGCCCAAGACACTTGATTTTTATTTTTGATTTGGCTGGCTCATACACGTTTACTTTGGCCGGTATTCTTTGATATTTTCTTAACGACACACCAATAACTTTTCACATTTCGACTAAGCTTCCACCAAAGAATCATGTGGTGCAAGTCATTTTCATTATTCGACCCATTGATAGCTTAAAAATCATCAATACTTAACTCGACTACCACTATTCAATTTAACTTGAAATTATTGTTTTGCCTAGTAACTTATTTTTCTCATGTTCGAAACAACCCTAAACCCTCCCAAACGAACACCAACTGAGATTTTAGTCACGTCTACATGTTATTCGACCTCTTGGTGACTCTCGGCCTAAACTACAAAGACCAACCATACCTTTTATTTTTTTGGCACTACCAGTCGATAAACAATAGAAGAAAATGAATCCATGTGCTAACTCTTACAACTCTTACTTACACACTCAACCTCCCACCTCTAACTCTCCCCAATCCAAGAGTAGCCACATATTTGAGAAGCTTTCACACTCCAAGTACCACTTGTCACTGTGGAAAACTAGAAGGGGGGTTGAATAGTTTTACGTCTTTTTAATTTATTTTGAAAACTTTAGTTACTTATTAAAACTTTGATTCGATATTATGTGAATTCAAGTGTTAAACAATGTGAGCAAATATAAATAAATGTAATCTAATAGTGCAAGTAATGTAATGAAATGAAATGAAAGATAGGGATGGAAAGATCAAACCACAACACAAGGATTTATAGTGGTTCGGCTACAAGGACACCTTCCTTGTTCCTACTCCACTCCCCGAGTCACCTACTCGAGAGTTTTCTTCACTATGTCAACAAACTGCTTTTTGGCGGAGAAACCTTACACACCTTAGCTTACACCAATTTATGACACTAAGCTAAATGTCGAGTTCTAATCCTAGCTAGAACCAATCTGAAAACTTTTTCACAACTTCACACCTTCTTCACAACTTCACACCTTCTTCATAACTTCACACCTTCTTCAATCTTCACTAGCTTCACAACTTATTCACAACTTCTACACTACTTCTATATACCACAACTAGTAACTACAATCTACTTAAATACACACCACTTTACAAATGATCTAGCACTACTACAAGATAATACTAACTAGCACAACACTACTTCTTTGTAAAATTGTTGGAGGAGTGTTCTTCTTTTGCACTTGAATGAATGAGGCTTTGGATCACTTGGAAACAAAGATTTAAGAATATATGATCAAAGGATTTTAAAGAGTAAGAAGAGTGATTTAGATCAGAAAGTTTAGAGTGCAAAAGGTGAGGAAAAAGTCCAGGAATAGTCCAGTATTTATAGGCAAAGCTGGGGGGCTGAGGAGCATGGCCGGTCCCCTTAATTATTAAGGGGGCCGCCTAGATAATTAAGGGACCCGCCCATGCTGAACGTTTCCCAGCTTTGTCTTTTTGTGGGGAAGCCTTTTCTGGACCATTTTTGCCATTTTTGGTTAAAAATTTGAATTCATATATTTATAATGATTTAAATATATTCTTTTAATTCCAAAAATGATTTGTAAAAGATATAAAATGTTTTGTGACATTTTATAAAAAATCTAGTGTTTAAGAAAAATGTTCCTTTGATCATAGAATTCAAAAAATACTTTGTTTATTCATACCTTAAGTGATTTAGTTGTTGAAATGAATATTTAAAACTAAATACTTGTTTACGTCAAAATTTCTAGTTTAATGAGTTTACATTTTGTGATTATCAAAACCTAGAGATATTGAAAATATATTAATAACGTTTTTAGGCATTATTTATATCAACAGTCACCTTCACCTCTTTAACACTCCAAACTTGCTCTATAAGAAGCCATGCAACCGATCAGACATACACACCAACAAAGACACTTTTACAAAATATTACTAAGTCTTTCACATGTTACTGTGTACGAGAGAATGGCCAGATTATCCATGGTCTCCACACATCTTTATGATCGGCTAAAAGTTGATCTTGGTTCTTGTTTGAGCCTTCAAGCGAGCCATGTTTCTTTTCCTCAATTATGGCAGTAGCATGCGTCCATACATACACGAAAATATTAAGCTAGAGCAAGCAGAAAACGGTTTTGAGAAACAAGTCGCGGTTTAGTTTTCGAGCTCTAAGGCCTCGCTAGTACGTGACGGGTTCGAAGGCTTGGAGCTGTTCTAGCATCGCTACTCGTTCGTTTCTCGTTCGCGTTTCCTCTTCGTTTTCCCACCACCACAGTTGGTGTAGTAAGTATCCGAACCTACTTCAGTACATTCCATTTATGAAAACCTGATTTAGCTTCTGTAACACCCCTAGTTTTGAAAATATGCAGCGAAAAAAGATTGGGTGTTACTTCATGACATAGCAGTTTATTAGTAGAAAATGATTATCAATATAGTAATTTTAAAACATTTATCATTCGAATATCAGAGTTTACAAAATGAGGTCTCAATGGTTACAAGTTTATCAAAAAGATTTTCGAATGATAGTAAAATTTATAGCCATTATAAGTATCCGTGCTCCTCCATGCCATCCTTGCTCGTTATGGACCTGAAATACATGCTAAAAAGTGTTAACACAAAGGTTGGTGAGTTCATAGAGTTTATATGTAAAATAGTTGATTTCCAAAATCAAAGAGTTTGTGAGATCATAGTGGTTATAAATAAGGGTTGATTAACAAAATCAAAGTGTAAGCAAATCCATAGAGTTTGCATAAAATCAGTTGATTTCCAATAGTTTCAAGTTTAGGTAATAATGGTAATAGATACCACTGTTAATGGAATAAGTAGCGGGTTACGTTGTTATATACCCGTAGTAGTTTGACTTTCCTACTCAAGTCGATAATTGAGTAAGTTCATAGTATTTGAGTAAAACGTTTGAATTACTCAGGTAGACAGTTGAGAAAATTCATAGTAGTTATATAAAACATCTGAACACAAGTCAAGTAGTAGTAGTGAAACAATAGCATTGTAGTGTAGGATATTGCCCTAAGCCTCATGACACTCAAACCTTAACATCGTTTTGCAGCCATAAGAGCTATAGAAATCTTATGGGATAAAAGCCTACACATAAGAATATGATGCAGGTGATAGGGGCCCTCGTTAGTAGGTAGGAATTTTCCAGTTCCTACAGTTTCTCAAATAAAGTGCATTTGGTTACTTAACCAGCAACTCAAATGGGGCGTCAACTGCCAATAGATCTATTCACTATATTTGCGTTCACTCGCAAGTGATTAATGGGTCATGATATGAGGGACTTTTGGCAAAGCTAGTAACTTAGGCAATATCAATCAGGATAGCATACAGAGTAATACTTGTGTTCAGGTTCGTAGCATGTAATATGTTTCAATAAACAAATAGAGTGTATCATAAATCGAGTGACATGTTAAAATAAATGAGTAATAATTGTAAGTAGAAACGAGCATGTATCTCCCCCAAAACATTTAGAAGCGATTAAAACAGTAAAATAGGGGCTATAAACTCACCTGAGTGAATGGAAGACGAACAATAATTGATGTCAGAAATGGTGTGACTTCTCAAGTTAACCTGAATAATTATAGAGGTCTAAGATAAGTTTGACGTGTCGTGAATAGTGGCTTGACATAATGCTGGATGACATAATGATTTTGTGGCAGAGGTGGCTTGCATGGCAAAACGCTTAAAGTTCAGGAACAAAGTTATATACTATATAACTTGTCTTTTATGTATAGCGTATCGTTTAATGTTTATATTTCGTCATAATTTAAGTATATATATATAAGGTATATATTTATAGCATTTGTTTGGTAAATAATGTATTTGGATAAATATATTATTTATAGTTTATGCGGACGTGGTCGATAAAGTGATATTATATTCATTTAGTGAAGAGTGGTAAAAAGATTTAGAAATCTTATAAAAGTTTTTGGACGTCAATGTCAAGGTTTTACTCTTAAAGGCTTAAAATGGTTAAAACCTTAAACGAAATAAAGTTTTTAAGGAGGTTGTCAAATGGATCAAAGTTGAGGGTTAAAAATGTGAAGTTTAATAAGAGCTATAAAGGTTTTAAGAAAAGGCCAGTCGTTAGGAGTTGGGGACTGAAAGTGTAAAAAGATTTACAAAAGTCTTAAGTTTATAAAAGTTCTTTATGACAATGGCAAGTGGTGTAAAGTTGAGGGGTCGAAGATGTAGTAGTTTATATAAGTAATAGAATTGTAAAAAATTTTAAGGAGATTGTTAATTACTTCGGAGTAGAGGGACTGAGATTGTCAAAAGATAAAAGTGACAAAAATAACAAAAATAAAGGTGGCAACCGCCACTGCTGTGAATCGAACTCAGGACCTCTAGCTCCCAACCAAACGACGCCAACCACTGAGCTAAAGGCTCCTTTGTGTTGTGTTTTATCGTTTGAATGTATTTAACGGGGTGTGCAACTGTTTTACATTGTTATAAATTTCTATATCAGTACATTATGTTGCATGCATGAACGTATATATATTTGGAAAACTCTTTGCAGTTGGTGTGCAATATTTACTATTTTCTGTCATAAGCTTATTAATACAACGTATACGTGACTCACTCATGATATTCAAGAAGATAATAAAGTTTTCGATGGTGTTTTCAGTTTAACGATTACATGTAAATTTTACTTTCTTCAAAGTTGTAGTTTGTGTATATACGTATCTTTGTATGCTCCTCACGCTTTAGTTTGCACCTCAAGCACAGCCATGCAAGGAGATGGGTCGTCACATTTTTTTTTGTGAAAATGGTTAACGAACATGCAAGCTAGTTATGGTTCGCATGAAATCTTAATATGAGAACGAGAAAGCACGATAAGAGAAGGACTTACTACACCACGAATGGGTGGGGTAAACTTGCGACCGCGAGGCTTGGAAATGACGTATGGGTCTCGTAGTTGTAAGAATCCTCAACAAAGAATCGAGTGGAGCTCCTAAATGGATCGATCTCTCATTTGAACTCTTGGAACTTTTCTTGTTCTCCTCCTCGTATAGCAGAAGAATGAAGGGCGTAACACGTGTTTTAGAGTTGTGTGTTGAACATGAAAGTGTGTGTGTGATGGTACGCATGAGAGGAGATAGGGTGCCCGTTTTCCTTCTCTCCTTCTCACATCAGTAACAACGAAAAGAAGGAAAGAACGTGATGCGCTGGGATGTATTTTGTTTGAGTATGAGTTGAAGTGAAATGTAGTGAGTTAGAGGTTCATTGGTTTGTTTATATATAGGAAGAAGGAAAAGGAAAGTCGAATAAATAACTTTATTTGCTATTTAAATCATAATATTTTGGATTTACATATATAGGGGTAGAAGGCAAACGGGCAACAAGCTGCGCCGCTAGCCCTTTTTGAATTGCAAAACCAATTCTCTTAAAAACAACATCTGTGGACCTAGGTGTCATAACATTACTATGCATAACACGCTGAACTCTGTTAAGGAACTCCACTGCCTCAGGTGCAAGAAAACCAAAAGTATCAAACGCGAAAGGAATAAAAACATGTTGATTTTCCATGCACGCTTTCTCGTGTTTTATCACTTTGTTTGAGGTGGCTTTCAAAGCAGCCTGTCCTACAGTAAACCCCGACTGCTCAAGCCCACGAGAGGAGAAACCCCAGTTAGATCCACACATGCGTGTTTCCCTCCAACCCATCCGAAAACCAAGACGTCTGCTGGTCTGAGTGTGGATCTTCCATCCAACGGGTCAGTCAAAAAGTTCACTGGTGCTTCTTTTTTGGCGAAGATCCCGGCACGCCTACATACGTCAAAAAGAACGTCTCGTACCATATCGTGCCTGTACTTGAAGCCGGGGAGCTCTTTGCAGTGAACCGCATGTTCCCCAAAAGAATCCAAACATGCCTTGTGACAAACTGGGCATATCTCATCAACCGGAAATAAAGGAATCATAAGACGATACTTAAGGATAGTACGATATTCCACCGGTGACATATGTTGACCTAGCCCGTCTATGGGGATAGCTAGAAGAAAATCCTGAGCATGTGGTGCCCGTAGACACTCAAAAACTGCTTTCTGTCTCATAGTCATGTCGAAATGAACTTCCATATCTTTGACCATTTCACTAAAAATTGCACTCGCCTTGCTGAAGGAAAGTTGAGTTTTTAATATTGTTATACATGTACTACAAAATCTGTGAGTGTGGATTTGATTGAATGAGTTTCGTATAGTAGTGGACAAAGAAGGAGGTGTCGGTGCATGAAATGGAGGAGAGTTGTACGTATTTACATTAAACATTTTGGGACATCTCTCCAACATTTTACTGTGTGGCAGGAGGACTTGAATGCAAAGTTACTGTTTTCTTCTAGGTTGGGTCCTCTTCGTCAGCTCAAAACATGGGGCGTGTTCCTCGGGTTATTATTTTCACATTGGTACAAAATGAAATATGAAGTGATCGGGTTTAGTTTTGCCATGTGATAGTTCAGTGATTGTTGTTTGAAATAAGTTCGGTGACGCTTCAAAAATCTCGTTACACGTATCAAGTTATATGGGTAAACTGTTTCGACAAGATGTTTTTGAACAAGTTCTATATTTCATGTTTTTCGAGTGGTCGTGACTTAGTTTCGGTGGTATTTTAGAGTAGTATTCGAGTGATAAAATTGGAAATACCCCTCGTCCTTGATTCTCGAGTGCCAGGTGCAGCGGGGTATGTAAAAACATAGAGATGTCGTTCGTAAAATTGCCGAAGAGTTGAGGCCGTTTTGGTCGTGTCTGCTCGTTGGCTTTAAAACAGAAATGAAAAGAAGAAACTAAACTATCATTTGGGCCAGGTTTGAATGTTGGGCCGAGCAAAGTTTTTAAGCCCAAAGGCTCACTATTTTGGGTGGGCTGTTAATAGGGGATTCGGTGGGCTGAAATTAGGGGCCCAATGATCGAGTGATATTCATGGTTAAGAAAATATTTGACGAGCTTGGGGTTTTAGTCAAGTGCGGTTTAGTGAAAACAAGGAATGTAATCCCGCCGCGTTGCGGCGGGGCTTTTCTTTTATAATTATTTTTACATGATTATATAAAAATACCATACGCTTAAATTAGGTTATTTTAGGTGGTTTTAATTGTGGGTAATAGTCTTCTATATTGTTAGACGTTTGCACTTTATATATATATATATATATATATTTTTTTTTTTTTTTTTGCGGCACGTTATCTGAGTTTTTAATATGCTTTCAAAATGCTGCTTCCGAGCAATTTTTTTTTTATCATAATGGTAAGCAAAAAACAGATATTACTATAAGGAGGCTAAATAGTTTTTATTGTTGGCGTTATTTTTGGTAGATTTTGTTATACTGTATTAGGTCGATTAAAGTCATCTTACGTTTTTTTTTTTTTTTTTTTTTTTTTTTTTTTTTTTTTTTTTTTTTTTTTTTTTGAGGTGCTTTTATTTTTTAACTCTTTAGAAATCCATAGTTTTTTTTGTTTTATAATTTGTCATTGTTATTAAGTTGTTGTATGTAGAAAAGGTAATTTGTGGTGGAACGTGAATTTTATAAATAAAGAGTAGTTGGGCCCAGTGAAGTGCATAGCAACAGATCAAAGGCAGCCTAATGCAAAGCCCATAAAGATATTTTTTTTTAATGTAAAGCATCAACGTCTTTAGTAAGATGAAATGGACCCGCGCTTCGCGGCGGGGCAACAATTTCGCTCGCAAATATTTTTTGCACTTATAGTTTTAAAATTATTTAGGATAATTTTTAAAGTTATTTGATAGGTTACTGGTGCATTTTAAAAGTTTCTTTTATTTAAAAACTGTATATATAAAATCGTACATGCGTCAAAAGCATATCAATATTGGGCTTGTTTTGTTCGTCATCGAGATGCCTTTTTACCAGTATTTTTTTTATTCAAGAAACATGTAAATATCTGTTAGATATTTGATAAATAAAGTTTGTTATATAAAAAAGCCGTAAATATTAAAAAGTTCGGGGTGTGTTTTGTAAGTTTTCTTTAAAATTATATTTTAATATTCATTGTACTTTTTTAGCTCTTCGGCTGAGCACATCAAAGTCAATGCATGTCCCTATTTTTCATTTTTTTATTCGAATGCTACTTGTATTACCGAAAAGAAAGAAAGACCAAAAATGGGGCTAAAGTGTTTCTTATTGGGCTAAGAGGGACGGGCTACAGTTTTTTTGAATATAAAAATCGAATAGTTTAATATTTCGCAGCCATCAACGGCTTTAGTAGATATAGAGAATAATGTCACGTGTTATTGTGAATGACAAATATTTAATATTGCGCGATTCGGACTATCGTGGCAAGTGTGTGTGAGCATCGTTCCAAGTACATAGGTGAACCACAATTTATTTCGTAATTATTCGCAACATAGTATATTCGTTGAATAAAGCGTTCGTTGTTGTCACAAGTGTTATAAAATAGGGAAATGATATAATAGACTTTGATTAGTACATAATATTCATAAGAAAATTAATGGGGGCTTACAGTACCTACCCGTTAAACAGGATCACGTCCTCGTGATTCCGATCTAAGATTGTTGTTATCAGGAGGTTTGAATGAAAACTTTTTATAGAGTTTTTGAAAACTTCGGTTTGTGTAAGGAGGATTTTAAATAAAAGTCCTTTTAAATGGGTAATATAGGGTCGGTCTCAAGTTTTCGCAAGTGTTGAATCAAAAAAAAAAAAAAAAAAAAAATATATATATATATATATATATATATATATAGGGGGGCTTTATTTTCAGAACCCTGTTAAGTGCGGGAACTGCGAGAACTCCAATTTTGCATTAGAAAACATGCATGTTCATATAAAACATGTATGTTTTCTTACATACACCTTAATACGCATGCATGCGTATTAAGGTGTATGTAAGAAAACATACATGTTTTATATGAACATGCATGTTTTCTAATGCATAATTGGAGTTCTCGCAGTTCCCGCACTTAACAGGGTTCTAAAAATAAAACCATTTTGCATTGATTTGTTGCACTTAACAGGTTTTTATTTGAACATGTATGTTATGCATGTATGTGTATTAAGGTGTATGTAAGAAAACATACATGTTTTATATGAACATGCATGTTTTCTAATGCAAAATTAGAGTTCTCGCAGTTCCCGCACTTAACAGGGTTCTGAAAATAAAGATACACATATATATATATATATATATATATATATATATATATATAAATAAATAAAGTATCTATACCCTGTTTTTTTTTTTTTTTTTTTGCGTGAACAGTAACCTCCAACGGTTACTTTCTCACTTTTTCCCTTTATAAATATCTACCTAAAATCTCAAATTTCACTATACACTTATCCTCTCAATTATTTACTCCCGAAAGCTTCAAAAATGTCGTCTATGATTGTCAAGGTTGCGGTTACGTATTTTATCGTTGCTGCTGTTTACGTGACATATGTTCCGAAAGAAGACCGTGCATTGTTGATTGGGATTTTAGCGTTTATTGCACCTCTTGTGATCCTAGCGATCGGTGTTGACAAGTTTTGGAGACGATGAATGATGTAGGTGTGTTGTAATACACTGTGTTATGTTTTTCATGTAATCCTGGACGTATGAGAAATAAAGTTGGTTTCATTTTATGAAATTATGTCTCTCGTTGTTATTTGCTTGTGTTTTATTGTTTGAAATATTCGAGTAGCCAATTAGTTTAAAATATGCCATTTTGATTCATATAAATTGTTTTGGAATGGAAAGTATTGTTAGGGTGTGAGTTTGGAAACTGTCGGCGAAGGCCGAGCCTTGAAGACGTTTGAGCTAGCGAATGATTGTAAGAATGAAAGTGGTTTGTCACTCTCAATTTTTAGTTGGGAGAACAACGAGGTCGAGTAGATATATTGCTAGGATGTTGGGTGAAACTGCGAAAGAATTGGCCAAAGTAGACGTCACTCGGCCAAGCTTTTTGAGTTAACACAAATCGTTTGGGTTTGTGTCGATTAGCATTGGACTTGGGTTTGGTGTTCACGTATAGGGCGAGTTTGGCAGGTTTGTGCATTGGGCCGGAGCCCAAGGTTAGTAGGTTGCCTTTGGTTTGTTGAGGGAAAAAGTGAATGCGGGGTGTTGGTTCGTGGTTGAGTCGCGTAGGGGACTTGAAGGTGGCTAAACATTTAGGTGAGACTTTGTTCGAGTTTTTGTATGCGTTGTTTGAAGTTTTGCCGGGCAAGTGACTTAGGAAACTTTTTGACAATCTAGCTGAGTTATGTTGATAATTTGAAAACCGAATAAGTGAAACGATCAGTCACTTATGATTTTATAGGTGTGCGCTAAACCGACATGTGTAGAAATACCGATAGGTTGTTAGGAAAGTAAATAGCACAGAGAATGATCCAAGGTAGGTGAGCACGATTCGATTGAGCTTAAAACTTTAATCTTGGGCTTGAATAGTGTTGGGCTCAGCTGGTATGATCGAGGCCCAAAGATAAATGCAGCGAGGTGGTTACTGTGAGGAATGGGCCAAGTGTAGTGGGTCGGAGCCCAAGGTTAAGAGAGTGTGTTTGGTTTGATAAGCACGAAAGTTGTATATACGTTCCATGATATATACGGTTACGAGATAGGTTCGAGATCATCGAATTTCGTATAATGTTTGAGAGTTTTTGAGAGGTTGCCAGAAAGTTCGTAATCACTTGGTGATTGAGGAGTTAAGACACACGTGGGGGCGGTACGTTCATAATTAAAGTTGTGGTGTTGCGGGTTTAACGCGATTTTTTTCTTGCAACTTGCAAAGCGAAGGCCCAAGATAGATTCTCACCACATATCCCAAAACTAGTTGCTAGTTTTGCTAGACATAGGGTTTGAAAATTTTGCCATTTGGATACAAACGGTCATGTCTTCCAGAATAAAATAAAGGGAAATACTTTCAAACCTTTATAAATACCATTGGTATGCTTGAGTCACCCACACACGCACACCAAAGAAAATATTTCAATGGCTTGCAAAATGCCGCACACCGCTGAAGAATTCCAACAATTTGTCAAGGCAGAAGCTGAGGGTAGTGACGGGGATCGCCAAAAAGCTATTGTGAGGATCATCAAGAGGTTTGAGTTTATGAAAGAACTGAAACGATAAGATATGGAACACTACGCAAGGTGCCCCGACGTATCAGATGATAGGAGACGTGTGATTGACCAGTTCTTGCAGGACGAGTATCGTAAGGATGCTGCTGTGATTGAGTCGTTGTGGGATTGCGTCAGTCAGATACAGGCTCAGATTTATAATAAAGTTCGTTGGAGTTATGAAGAAAATTTTGGAGCTGCTAGGGTTGAGCAACAACAACAACAACCGCAACAACAACAACCACAACAACCACAACCACCACAACCTCAACATGAGACATCAAGCTCATGTTTGTCAAGCGAGGTTGTGCAACAACCACAGTTGCCTCATCTGGACGATTTCCAGGTAAGCTTTGAGGAAAATGTGGCAGTTGATGATGGTGGTTGGGCTGCTGACATGGAGCGGGAGTTGAGTAGATTGGAGGCTCAGTGGGAAGAAGAGTAGTAGGTGAGCTTCGATCCTTATGATGATGGTTATGGCTCCAACAATTCTCAGACTTGGGATCACCCCGACTACCTCTGAGGTCTAGGTTTATGTTTACTTCTTGTTTTAAATTTGGTGTTACTTGTAATGTTTAAGTTTGGTTTTTAATAAAATGGTGTTTGAATGTTGTGACCAAAATTTGGAAGAGGACTCTTAACTCTGTCACGCTTAGATGTTCCTTGCGAATCATAATTACAAAAATCTGTGCGGGTAACCTACCCGTTAAACAAAGAGTTTTGTTGATACAGATTTTTACAAAGGAGAGTTTTGGATAAGGATGTAGAGTAAGTTGTTGAATTTATTAGCCTTTGGGAATGAGGAAAGTCGTTTTGTCTGCGTGGATGAAATATGGGGGTAAGAGATAGTGGTAGATTGAAAACGTTGTTTTGAAATAGTATCATGGTACTATGTACCAACGTTTCATTTGTGTGATTTATTGTACAGGGTATTTGATGTACTACATCCAGTCATGATTCTTGCTTTCGCAGGGATAGTGGCATTTTTCATCGGCTTGGCAGGCCAACCAATTGGTTTCTCTATGCCTTACCTAGTGATATTTGTAACAATAGTATTACCAATGCTAATGGTATCGTTGTGCATCAATGTTCGGGGTTTCTAAGTGAAATGAAAGTTGTGTGGTTTAGTGGTTCTCGATTTCATATGCATGTTATTTCAGGTGTAAATAAACCTATTCATCTATATTTCGTTATTTACATAGAGAAGCGTCCCAATCCATGTAACTAAGGAAATATAGGCTCATGGTTCAATGATGTACAATTTCTTGATTTGAATAAAAAGGCGTCCCAATCCATTCAAATTAAGAGATCGTAAATCATCTTAAGGTTCTGACTTAACATCCATACTAATCGACAGGGTAATTCATGCGCGGATTTTTAGGGGAACGGAAGGAGTACGTCGTACGCATCTATAAAGATGGGAGTAAGAAAATTAGGAAGGATGTGTATAGTACTTAGAATAGTTGATGAGTGTATATATATTAATATACTAGAGTGTTGTTGTAGCATAAATTATCTAAAAGTTCCATAATCGTCTGGCAGAGGGAAAGCACGGAGAGCGAAAGGCTATAAAATGTTTCGTTTGTAAAAACGGTTATAGTTCAGATCTAAATTAGACCTGTTTCGCTATAACCAAGGCTCTGATACCAATCTGTAACACCCCCAGTTTTGAAAATATGCAGCGGAATAAAGATTGGGTGTTACTTCATGACATAGCAGTTTATTAGTAGAAAATGATTATCAATATAGTAATTTTAAAACATTTATCATTCGAATATCAGAGTTTACAAAATGAGGTCTCAATGGTTACAAGTTTATCAAAAAGATTTTCGAATGATAGTAAAATTTATAGCCATTATAAGTATCCGTGCTCCTCCATGCCATCCTTGCTCGTTATGGACCTGAAATACATGCTAAAAAGTGTCAACACAAAGGTTGGTGAGTTCATAGAGTTTATATGTAAAATAGTTGATTTCCAAAATCAAAGAGTTTGTGAGATCATAGTGGTTATAAATAAGGGTTGATTAACAAAATCAAAGTGTAAGCAAATCCATAGAGTTTGCATAAAATCAGTTGATTTCCAATAGTTTCAAGTTTAGGTAATAATGGTAATAGATACCACTGTTAATGGAATAAGTAGCGGGTTAAGTTGTTATATACCCGTAGTAGTTTGACTTTCCTACTCAAGTCGATAATTGAGTAAGTTCATAGTATTTGAGTAAAACGTTTGAATTACTCAGGTAGATAGTTGAGAAAATTCATAGTAGTTATATAAAACATCTGAACACAAGTCAAGTAGTAGTAGTGAAACAATAGCATTGTAGTGTAGGATATTGCCCTAAGCCTCATGACACTCAAACCTTAACATCGTTTTGCAGCCATAAGAGCTATAGAAATCTTATGGGATAAAAGCCTACACATAAGAATATGATGCAGGTGATAGGGGCCCTCGTTAGTAGGTAGGAATTTGCCAGTTCCTACAGTTTCTCAAATAAAGTGCATTTGGTTACTTAACCAGCAACTCAAATGAGGCGTCAACTGCCAATAGATCTATTCACTATATTCGCGTTCACTCGCAAGTGTATTAATGGGTCATGATATGAGGGACTTTTGGCAAAGCTAGTAACTTAGGCAATATCAATCAGGATAGCATACAGAGTAATACTTGTGTTCAGGTTCGTAACATGTAATATGTTTCAATAAACAAATAGAGTGTATCATAAATCGAGTGACATGTTAAAATAAATGAGTAATAATTGTAAGTAGAAACGAGCATGTATCTCCCCCAAAACATTTAGAAGCGATTAAAACAGTAAAATAGGGCTATAAACTCACCTGAGTGAATGAAAGACGAACAATAATTGATGTCAGAAATGGTGTGACTTCTCAAGTTAACCTGAATAATTATAGAGGTCTAAGATAAGTTTGACGTGTCGTGAATAGTGGCTTGACATAATGCTGGATGACATAATGATTTTGTGGCAGAGGTGGCTTGCATGGCAAAACGCTTAAAGTTCAGGAACAAAGTTATATACTATATAACTTGTCTTTTATGTATAGCGTATCGTTTAATGTTTATATTTCGTCATAATTTAAGTATATATATATAAGGTATATATTTATAGCATTTGTTTGGTAAATAATGTATTTAGATAAATATATTATTTATAGTTTATGCGGACGTGGTCGATAAAGTGATATTATATTCATTTAGTGAAGAGTGGTAAAAAGATTTAGAAATCTTATAAAAGTTTTTGGACGTCAATGTCAAGGTTTTACTCTTAAAGGCTTAAAATGGTGAAAACCTTAAACGAAATAAAGTTTTTAAGGAGGTTGTCAAATGGATCAAAGTTGAGGGTTAAAAATGTGAAGTTTAATAAGAGCTATAAAGGTTTTAAGAAAAGGCCAGTCGTTAGGAGTTGGGGACTGAAAGTGTAAAAAGATTTACAAAAGTCTTAAGTTTATAAAAGTTCTTTATGACAATGGCAAGTGGTGTAAAGTTGAGGGGTCGAAGATGTAGTAGTTTATATAAGTAATAGAATTGTAAAAAATTTTAAGGAGATTGTTAATTACTTCGGAGTAGAGGGACTGAGATTGTCAAAAGATAAAAGTGACAAAAATAACAAAAATAAAGGTGGCAACCGCCACTGCTGTGAATCGAACTCAGGACCTCTAGCTCCCAACCAAACGACGCCAACCACTGAGCTAAAGGCTCCTTTGTGTTGTGTTTTATCGTTTGAATGTATTTAACGGGGTGTGCAACTGTTTTACATTGTTATAAATTTCTATATCAGTACATTATGTTGCATGCATGAACGTATATATATTTGGAAAACTCTTTGCAGTTGGTGTGCAATATTTACTATTTTCTGTCATAAGCTTATTAATACAACGTATACGTGACTCACTCATGATATTCAAGAAGATAATAAAGTTTTCGATGGTGTTTTCAGTTTAACGATTACATGTAAATTTTACTTTCTTCAAAGTTGTAGTTTGTGTATATACGTATCTTTGTATGCTCCTCACGCTTTAGTTTGCACCTCAAGCACAGCCATGCAAGGAGATGGGTCGTCACATTTTTTTTTGTGAAAATGGTTAACGAACATGCAAGCTAGTTATGGTTCGCATGAAATCTTAATATGAGAACGAGAAAGCCACTACAAAAAATGAAACGATTTGGCACTACAATCTCGACCCAAAATACAAAGAAAAGTCGACCCAAACACTTTGGGTCGACAATTTTGACCCTTATTGGTCGTGCCAAAGTACTCGTCCCAAATTGTTTTGTCTCGACAAAAATACAAAGGATTGGCACGACAAAACAAAGGGACCCACAAACGAGTCAACTTTGGGAATTCACTTTGGGTCGACATTACTTTGAAAATTTGGCACGATAATATCGTGCCAAATCTTTTTAAACTTTTTTTATTTTAGTAAATCATTTATTTAATTAAATAAAATCTTTTTCAGTAATTTATTTTGGCACGACATTGTCGTGCCAAAGAATTATTTATTTTTTTAAATCAGTTATTAATTTCCAAAAAAAATATAAATACACTTTGGCACGACATTGTCGTGCCATAATATTAAATTATTAAAAAAAAAAAAATGTAATGTTTGGCACGACATTGTCGTCCCATTCTGTCAACTATGGAAGAAAAAAAAATGCAGCAGCATCAGCCTGCGTTTCCAGTAACACAACACACCACTCATGATTCCTCAAACACTCTCATCAAGTCATCATAAATATCTTTCTATAATCCCTAACGCCTCATCCTAAAAACTAAACTTCCTCATATTACAAAATCGCCGATGAACAACTAAACCTTAAACCAACTCGGAGCTCACAATCACAATCACATGGCACACACATAACACGGTCATTACCGCCAAAAACTAATTGTCAACAATCAAAAAACGTATATATTCGGTGGGTCATGGGTGTGACCACCAAGCACATAATATCGAATCTTAACAACCATATTTATATCAACCCACTATCCTCATTCTAGTTGTATTTCTCAGTTCATACACATAAGTCTCATGCCTGCGGTGGTGCTACTGCTGCTGGCGGTGGTGGCTAATGCGGCTGCGGTGGTGGTTCGCCGGCGGTACGTTCATGACGGTGCCATCTAAAAAACTCAAACACAACAAACAACAAACAAATATTAACAAACCAAAATTAAACAAAACAATAAACAAATTAACACACAAAAATTAAAAGATAAAACATACCTTTAAAACAAACCAAACTTCAAAATAAAAAAATAAAAAATCGTGCACAGTGTTGCATGTGTAAGTGGTGGTTTCGGGTGATAGTGGTGTTGAAGGTGGTTGTGGTGGTGTCGAAGGTGGTTGATGGTGGTGTCGAAGGTGTTAAAATTGTCTGCAGTGGTGGGTTTTTTTTGTGGGTAACAAAGACTTAGAAAAAAGGCTAAATCTACTTCAATAATTGACCAAATAAGTGTTTAGGCTTTTAGGGGTATAAATAAATAAAAAATGGCGGTGTGATTTAATTTGGGAGAAAATTTTGGTGAAATTTTGGCGGTTTGTTTAACTTTCATGAAATTTTTTGGTGGTAACATATGGCACAACATTGTCGTGCCATATTGCATGTATTTTTTTTTCCCTTTATCTTATATGTATAAAAATGATTTAAATTATTTAATTAATATTATATAAATTAAAAATGATTTATATTAGTTATAAATTATTTAAATAAATTTAAATTATAAATTATTTAAATAAATTAAAAATGATTTAAATTAGTTATAAATGATTTTAATACATTAAAAATGATTTAAATTTAGTATCGTGAGAAGAAGACAGTAACTCGCCTGTTTCGTTTAACGAATGAGCCGAGATGATATGGTTGTACACGAGATGTTAAACGAATGAGCCGAGATGATATGGTTGTACACAAGATGCTAAACGAATGAGCCGAGCAATTATGGAACTCGTGCTCAACAACAAAGTTCCAGCTTATCTTGTTCTAGTTTGAAAGATGCAATTCCTAACTATGGTCCAAGTGTTAACCGCAATGTCTCACCAGGCGTAAAGCATTTTATTAACTCTCTTGTTTCGTTTAACGAATGAGCCGAGTTGTTTCGTTTGCTTGTTGAGTTGTTTCGTTTGATCTGTTTCGTTTGCTTGTCAAGTTGTTTCATTTGAGTCTGTATGAAATGAGCCGAGATGATATGGTTATACACGAGATGTTAAACGAATGAGCCGAGATGATATGGTTGTACACAAGATGTTAAACGAATGAGCCGAGCAATTATGGAACTCGTGCTCAACAACAAAGTTCTAGCTTATCTTGTTCTAGTTTGAAAGATGCAATTCCTAACTATGGGCCAAGTGTTAACGACAATGTCTCACCAGGCGTAAAGCAGTTTATTAACTCGCCTGTTTCGTTTAAAGAATGAGCCGAGTTGTTTCGTTTGCTTGTTGAGTTGTTTCGTTTGATCTATTTCGTTTGCTTGTCAAGTTGTTTCATTTAAGTCTGTATGAAATGAGCCGATATATTTAACGAATGAGCCGAGATGATATGGTTATACACGAGATGTTAAACGAATGAGCCGAGATGATATGGTTTGTACACAAGATGTTAAACGAATGAGCCGAGATGATATGGTTGTACACAAGATGATATGGTTGTACACAAGATTAACCCGAGATGACTATAGAGCTCTATACAATGCTAACGACATCAACAACGCACATCAGATGCAATTCCTAACCATGCATGGGCCAAGTGTTAACCACAATGTCTCACCAGGCGTGAAGCAGTTTATTAACTCGCTTGTTTCGTTTGAGTCTGTATGAAACGAGCCGAGATATTTAACGAATGAGCGAGATGATATGGTTATACACGAGATGTCACACGATTAACCCGAGATGACTATAGAGCTCTATACAATGCTAACGACATCAACAACACACATCAGGTGCAATTCCTAACCATGCATGGGCCAAGTGTTAACCACAATTTCTCACCAGGCGTGAAACAGTTTATTAACTCGCTTGTTTCGTTTGAGTCTGTATGAAACGAGCCGAGATGTTTAATGAATGAGCCGAGATGATATGGTTATACACGAGATGTCACACGATTAACCCGGGATGACTATAGAGCTCTATACACTGCTAACGAAATCAACAACGCACATCAGGTGCAATTCCTAACCATGCATGGGCCAAGTGTTAACCACAATGTCTCACCAGGCGTGAAGCAGTTTATTAACTCGCTTGTTTTGTTTGAGTCTGTATGAAACGAGCCGGGATGTTTAATGAATGAGCCGAGATGATATGGTTATACACGAGATGTCACACGATTAACCCGAGATGAATATAGAGCTCTATACAATGCTAACGACATCAACAACGCACATCAGATGCAATTCCTAACCATGGACCAAGTGTTAACCACAATGTCTCACCAAGCGCAAAGCAATTTATTAACTCGCTTGTTTCGTTTGAGTCTGTATGAAACGAGCCGAGATGTTTAACGAATGAGCCGAGATGATATGGTTATACACGAGATGTCACACGATTAACCCGGGATGACTATAGAGCTCTATACACTGCTAACGACATCAACAACGCACATCAGGTGCAATTCCTAACCATGCATGGGCCAAGTGTTAACCACAATGTCTCACCAGGCGTGAAGCAGTTTATTAACTCGCTTGTTTCGTTTGAGTCTGTATGAAACGAGCCGAGATGTTTAATGAATGAGCCGAGATGATATGGTTATACACGAGATGTCACACGATTAACCCGAGATGAATATAGAGCTCTATACAATGCTAACGACATCAACAACGCACATCAGATGCAATTCCTAACCATGGACCAAGTGTGAACCACAATGTCTCACCAAGCGCAAAGCAGTTTATTAACTCGCTTGTTTCGTTTGAGTCTGTATGAAACGAGCCGAGATGTTTAACGAATGAGCCGAGATGATATGGTTATACACGAGATGTCACACGATTAACCCGAGATGACTATAGAGCTCTATACAATACACGAGATGTTACACGATTAACCCGAGATGACTAATCACATGGCTTTGAATGTATATTTTTTTAAATAAAAGTACTTAAATTAAATATATTTTTTTAATTTTATAAAAGTATTTAATTGTAAATATAAAGTTTTTAATTTTAATTATATAGTAGAAAATTTTTAATATTTCTTTTAAAATAAAAACTGAATTAAAAAGTTAAAAAAAAATTTAAAAAAAAAAACGAATTTTGGGTCGACATTGTCGACCCATTCTTATTATTATAACAATTATTCTAAAATAAAAAAACTTATTCTAAAATAAAAAAGAGATTTAAAAAGTTTTAAATGAAAAATAAATATATGGCACGACATTGTCGTGCCATTTTTTTATTAAAAGAGTTTTACTCCTTTTTTTTGGCGGGTTCTTTTAATTTTGGGAAAATATTTTGGTGGTAAAATATGGCACGACATTGTCGTGCCAAATTACTTCCCATATACTCTTTTTAACTAAAAACTAATTTAAAAAGTTTTTAAATTGAAAAAAAAAAAAAGTTTATGAAATTTGGCACGACATTGTCGTGCCAAACTTAACGGATGTTTGACTGCCATTTAGGTTGAAAGTTTTGTGGGCCATGGTCAAAATATAGGTCGACAATGTCGACCCAAAATATTAGCTTGTGCCAAACCAAAGCTTTTGATGTAGTGAGCACGATAAGAGAAGGACTTACTACACCACGAATGGGTGGGGTAAACTTGCGACCGCGAGGCTTGGAAATGACGTATGGGTCTCGTAGTTGTAAGAATCCTCAACAAAGAATCGAGTGGAGCTCCTAAATGGATCGATCTCTCATTTGAACTCTTGGAACTTTTCTTGTTCTCCTCCTCGTATAGCAGAAGAATGAAGGGCGTAACACGTGTTTTAGAGTTGTGTGTTGAACATGAAAGTGTGTGTGTGATGGTACGCATGAGAGGAGATAGGGTGCCCGTTTTCCTTCTCTCCTTCTCACATCAGTAACAACGAAAAGAAGGAAAGAACGTGATGCGCTGGGATGTATTTTGTTTGAGTATGAGTTGAAGTGAAATGTAGTGAGTTAGAGGTTCATTGGTTTGTTTATATATAGGAAGAAGGAAAAGGAAAGTTGAGTTTTTAATATTGTTATACATGTACTACAAAATCTGTGAGTGTGGATTTGATTGAATGAGTTTCGTATAGTAGTGGACAAAGAAGGAGGTGTCGGTGCATGAAATGGAGGAGAGTTGTACGTATTTACATTAAACATTTTGGGACATCTCTCCAACATTTTACTGTGTGGCAGGAGGACTTGAATGCAAAGTTACTGTTTTCTTCTAGGTTGGGTCCTCTTCGTCAGCTCAAAACATGGGGCGTGTTCCTCGGGTTATTATTTTCACATTGGTACAAAATGAAATATGAAGTGATCGGGTTTAGTTTTGCCATGTGATAGTTCAGTGATTGTTGTTTGAAATAAGTTCGGTGACGCTTCAAAAATCTCGTTACACGTATCAAGTTATATGGGTAAACTGTTTCGACAAGATGTTTTTGAACAAGTTCTATATTTCATGTTTTTCGAGTGGTCGTGACTTAGTTTCGGTGGTATTTTAGAGTAGTATTCGAGTGATAAAATTGGAAATACCCCTCGTCCTTGATTCTCGAGTGCCAGGTGCAGCGGGGTATGTAAAAACATAGAGATGTCGTTCGTAAAATTGCCGAAGAGTTGAGGCCGTTTTGGTCGTGTCTGCTCGTTGGCTTTAAAACAGAAATGAAAAGAAGAAACTAAACTATCATTTGGGCCAGGTTTGAATGTTGGGCCGAGCAAAGTTTTTAAGCCCAAAGGCTCACTATTTTGGGTGGGCTGTTAATAGGGGATTCGGTGGGCTGAAATTAGGGGCCCAATGATCGAGTGATATTCATGGTTAAGAAAATATTTGACGAGCTTGGGGTTTTAGTCAAGTGCGGTTTAGTGAAAATAATGTCACGTGTTATTGTGAATGACAAATATTTAATATTGTGCGATTCGGACTATCGTGGCAAGTGTGTGTGAGCATCGTTCCAAGTACATAGGTGAACCACAATTTATTTCGTAATTATTCGCAACATAGTATATTCGTTGAATAAAGCGTTCGTTGTTGTCACAAGTGTTATAAAATAGGGAAATGATATAATAGACTTTGATTAGTACATAATATTCATAAGAAAATTAGTGGGGGCTTACAGCTTCCTCTTGTTATTTTGTATCCTCGTACAACAGTTTAATATAAAGAGTGGCATTATCAAATCTTCTTGTGGCTACGCATGAGGTGGTAAAATAAAATGGAACTAATAATGATCACTTATAAAAAAATCTATTTAAAACGCATCTTCGACCTTCTGTGGTCATAATTGAGAAAAATGAACAAATAAACTACAGGTTAACGTAGAATAAACTTTTAAAACAAATGACGAGCACTTAGACATAACCAGGCACACATGTAAGAAAAACATATTGCGTTTAAGGTTCTTGTGCATGTTTCGTTGAGTCACGGGGAAACACTAAACAAGTGAAACTTTACGAGAGAAAACTACTTGAACATGAACATTCACAAGCTCAGTTTTGGTTAAAGGAATTGATGACGTATAGTCTACACCCGGGTCACGGACCCGATTAGTAAACAATACTAACACTTAAGCCCATTACGTATGGGCCGCGCTTATAACAATTGGACTACCAATTAGACGGTTTGGGCCTATAAGGCCCAAGCCCGAATGTTATTTTAAGATCGGATAAAGAATATCTTCTAAATAAAGAGGATATATCCCAAATATCCGATATCGGTGGACACACCGAAGAGTAGGGAACACGAAACCTACTAGGGTTTCGTGTGTATATAAAGGGCCCCCCTGCCCTCCGTAAAGGTACGATATTAAAACCCTAGCACTATACACAACCCTAAATTCGATTACTTACTCTCACGCCGGAGGATAATCGGGGGAAACAATCCCTCGGTAAGCCTAACGGTGTTTGTTGTTTCTTAGTGCGCAGGTCCCAAAGCATTATCATCAATTGATACGAGAGAAAGAGCCCCAAACAAGGAACGCCCAACTTTTGTATCAACAAGCGGCGCCATCCGTGGGACCCTACACTAAGAACTAGAATGACGAAACACAAGAACTCGAGCCAGCGGACTCCGCAAGCAGATAAGTCACGTGGTGACTTTTCAAAAAAGACCTACTCGGATCTTACCCTTAGGACCACTGGAACAACCAGTGCGCCCAGCCAAAAAGAGTTGGAGTCCGCCACGATTCTTTCAGCGGTAGAATTACCTACAACAACTACTCAGACCACTACGGTGGCCCCAGTCGTTGGAGAGCTCCAGCGCACTCTTTTTACTACTCCCCACCAAACAGCGGCCATAGTGAACAACACTACACCGCCAGATGCACCAGACAAGCAAAGGGAGGTTAATGAGGAGGAAGATCCCCTTGCGCTGGAGGAAAGCACTCACGGGCCAACGCTCAAAAATTTTCTATCCCAAAATTATGGGGCATTAACAAAACTCCTACAAGAGGAGACGGACAGGAGATCTCATCTCCGATCTGATTTTGAATCCCCATCGCGCTACTTAGAGCGCGGGGGTAAAGGAAGGCCTACTAATGTTCACGCCAGACTTGGTGCATCGTCCAACTCACAGTACTCGGATGATTACGAGGACAACGAGAGACGTACCAGTATCCACGATAGATTGGGTAGACGCAGAGTCCACGATAGACTCGGCCATAGGCGCTCACCAAGCGAGAACTCCTCTAGATCTGGAACCAGAAGAGTTCACGAAAGACTAGGAAAAAGGGTTACTCCAAGTCAAAATCCCTCTGATTCCGACTCTGAAGGAGAGAAGAGCAAACGTCGCAAAAGATACAATTCTTTCTCAGACAGCTCCTCGGACAACGAGGATAGTGATACGGGACACTGGAATTCCAAAGGAAGGCGTCGCGAAGAGGAATACGATGATATATCTCTTCCTTGGCGTCGTCAGAAGATTGATGCGTTTGCAAAACGCATTAGTGATTACTCAGATGACAAGAAGAGGCGCATGCCCTCCAATGTCAAGACTTATGATGGAACGGGTGATCCTGACGATCACCTAAAAGTCTTTGAATCTGCGGCTGGTATTGAGAATTGGCCACAACCCGTGTGGTGCCATATGTTCAATTCCACGTTAGTAGGGAACGCGCGAACATGGTTCAGCAAACTCCCGCGACGAAGCATAGGGGGTTATGAAGAACTACGTAAAGCATTCCGATTGAACTTCACCCAAAGAAAGAAGTGCGCCAAAGACCCGGTGGAATTGGCTAGAGTCAAACAACGCCAAGGGGAATCAACGAGCGCTTATATGGAGCGTTTCAAGGATGAATGCATACAAATCAAAGCGTGTCCTGAGGAACTAAAAATTTCAGGATTCATGAACGGGATCACTAACCAAGATCTTATCAGAAAACTGAATGATAGAGTCCCCCAAACCTTTGATGAATTGATGAAGCGCACAAGGTCTTTCATTCGGGGAGAAGCGGCTGCCGCAGATAGCAAGAAAGGACACTCGAATTACAGACCGCAAGAGCAGTCGAGGAGACAATCCAATGACCAAGGCGGTAACCGTAATAATAACTATCGAAGTGACAGAAGTGCACGGGGAAACGACAAGTATACCCCGTTGACAAAAACCCCGCGAGAAATATTCGCAACAGAGGGTGCAAACTTCCCTAGACCCCCACCAATGCGCACACCAGAAGGAAAGCGCACAGGGAATGGGTATTGCGAATATCATGGACAAAAGGGTCACACGACAAATGATTGTGTACAGCTGCGCCAACTAATTGAAAAATTAGTAAAGGAAGGCAGGCTGGATCACTTAGTCAAAAACATCAAAGAAGGGAAAGACAAGCAAAGAACCACGGATAAAAAAGAATCAGTTAAAGACAAAGCAGACACGATTTACATGATACAATCGTGGCAACGCAAGGTCAAACAAAAGGTTAGCCAAAGGTTCTCTGACAGTGATGAGATAGTCTCATTCCGCGGACAACGCGGTAGCAAAACCACTCACCATTGAAGTACATGCGGGGGGTCACGATATCCACCGTATGTATGTAGACGGTGGAGCATCTGCGGAAATCATGTATGAACACTGTTTCAAGAGATTGAAACCCGAGATACAAAGCCAGCTGGTTCCAGTCGCGACATCTTTAACAGGATTCACGGGTGAAAAAATATGGCCAATAGGACAACTACGTTTGCTTGTAGAAGTTGGCAACGAGGACCACTGCGCTAAGGCATGGATGAATTTCATGGTGATTCGATCCCCGTCACAGTACAACGGTATCATTGGAAGGTCAGGAATATCAGCCCTCCGAGCTGTGCCATCCACAGCGCACGGAATGCTGAAATTTCCAGTAGAAGGTGGTGTAGTTACCCTCTACAACAACGCTGTGCCTCCTGAGGAATGTAACACGGTCACAGGTGACGCTGCGAATGTTACAGCACACGGCGCACAGAGTAGACCAGATGTAAAGGTAGCAATCCACCCCGATTATCCTGAACAACAGGTATCACTCGGGGGTTCGCTATCAGACAAAGGGAAAACAGCTGTGTGCGCACTCTTGCAGAATAATCTAGATATCTTCGCATGGGAACCAAAGCATATGACTGGAGTACCTTGGTCAATCTCAGAGCATAAACTGCAAATCCGACAAGGATACCCGCCAATAAGGCAGAAGAAGCGCGGCCAAGCTCCAGAGCATGCGAAAGCCATCCTGGAAGAAGTGCACAAGCTCGTGGACGCAGGAATCATGCGCGAAGTCTACTACCATGATTGGCTGTCTAACCCAGTTATGGTTAAAAAGAGCGATGGTAGCTGGCGAATGTGCGTAGACTTCACTGATCTTAACAAAGCATGCCCGCAGGACTGTTATCCACTACCAGAAATAGACTGGAAGGTGGAATCCTTATGCGGATATCCTTTCAAATGCTTTCTAGACGCATATAAAGGATATCACCAAATCTAAATGGCAAAGGAAGATGAGGAAAAAACAGCCTTCCACACAAGCCAAGGTGTCTACTGTTACACAAAGATGCCCTTTGGTCTAAAAAATGCGGGAGCCACCTACCAGCGCCTGGTCGACAAAGCGTTCGAAAAACAAGTGGGTCGTAACCTGGAGGTCTACGTTGATGATCTGGTTATCAAGAGCTATACTGAAGATGAGGTAGTACGCGACATTGAAGAAACATTCAAAACGCTACGAACTATCAACATGAAGTTAAACCCTAAGAAGTGCACTTTTGGCGCTACAGAAGGCATGTTCTTAGGGTACTTGATAGAACCAGACGGCATCAAGCCATGCCAGGAAAAGATTGAAGCAGTGATACAACTCCCTTCTCCGCGCACGCTGAAGGAAGTTCAATCCTTGAATGGAAAATTGGCAGGTCTAAATAGATTCCTATCCAAATCAGCGGATAAGTCCCTCCCATTGTTTAAAACACTCAAGAAGTGTACCAAAAAAGGAGACTTTCGCTGGACAACTGAAGCGGAGGAAGCATTCCAGCAACTCAAGCAAACAATAGCAGCGCTTCCCAAACTAGTCCCACCCCGACCAGGGGAGGAATTGATAATGTACTTATCCGCGACCTATGGGGCAGTAAGCGTAGTACTATTGACAGATAGGGATTCTATACAAACACCTGTATACTTCGTCAGTAAGGCACTCAAGAAAACGGAGATCAATTACAGCCCAATGGAGAAACTGGTACTGGCGCTGGTATTCGCAGCCAAGAGACTGCGCAGGTATTTCCAAGCGCACCCTATAGTGGTGATCACATATCAACCTATCAAGCAAGTTATCTCTAAACCAGATGCGTCAGGGCGATTGCAGAAGTGGAGTGTACTACTCGGAGAACACAACATCTCCTATAGACCGCGCACTGCTGTCAAAGGGCAAATACTCGCAGACTTCATCATTGAGAAACCAGAAAGCGAGGATGAAATTCAACCACCCAAGGTGGAACTACAAGAGCCATGGATCCTGTTCACGGATGGATCTTCATGCGTCGATGGCTCGGGCGCAGGCCTTATCCTAACTAACCCAGAAGGGATGGAATTCACATATGCTCTGCGCTTTGAATTCACTGCCACGAACAATGAGGCAGAGTATGAAGCACTGATCGCCGGACTACGTATCGCAACGCGAATGGGTGTACGCAACCTAGAAGCGAACGTAGATTCCCGACTAGTAGCCAACCAGGTCTCAGGAGAATACGAGGCCAAGGAGGAAAACATGATCCAATACCTTGAGAAGACAAAGTCTTTGATTCAAGGATTCGACAGGTTCACAATCACACAAGTCCCCAGGGGGGACAACAAGAAAGCAGATGCACTAAGCAAAATTGCATCCACAAGCTTCGCACACCTGTCGAAACAAGTATTGGTAGAAATCCTCAAAGACAAGTCGATCTCTGAAATGGAAGTATCCACCGTGATAGAGGAAGAAGGCCCTACGTGGATGACACCGATCACAGAATTCATTAGCAAGGGTGTACTTCCCCATGATCATAAGGAAGCAAGAAAAATCCGGCGCACAGCGCAGCGATATGAGCTCAGAAACGACGTCTTATACAGACGCTCATTCCTACAACCATGGCTCAGGTGCGTTGGACCTTTACAGGCAGACTATGTACTTCGGGAAATCCACGAAGGCTCATGCAGTATGCACTCAGGACCACAGTCCATTGTAGCGCGCGCCATGAGATCTGGATATTATTGGCCAACCATGCACCGTGATGCACAAGATTTGGTGCGTAGGTGTAGTGATTGTCAGGTACACAGACCTATCCCGCGCCAACCGCAGCATGAATTAACACCTATCACGTCGCCATGGCCATTCTACAAATGGGGCATCGACATCGCCGGACCTTTCCCCATTGCTGCAGGAGGAGTAAAATTCCTTATTGTGGCAATTGACTACTTTACTAAGTGGATCGAGGTAAAGGCAGTAGCGACGGTAACGGGAAACCAGATAAAACGATTTGTATGGGACAACATCGTATGTCGCTTTGGACTACCTGGCGAAATTATCTCAGATAACGGAAAACAATTCCGTGACAACCCATTCAAAGATTGGTGCGAACAACTGAACATCAAGCAACACTTTGCATCAGTAACTCACCCACAAACAAATGGTCTGGTTGAGCGCGCGAATAGAAGCCTGGGTGAAGGAATCAAAGCGCGCCTAGACAGACACAAAGGAAGATGGGTAGAAGAACTATCACATGTTCTTTGGGCTCACCACACAACAATCAAGGTTAGCAACGGGGACACCCCCTTCTCTTTGGTCTACGGGACAGAAGCTGTGATACCAGCCGAAATTGGTATGCCAACCATCCGCACTGCGGAAGTTAACACTGCAACCAATAATGAAGAGCGCCGCATAGACTTAGATCTATTAGAAGAACGATGCGAGCGCGTAGCAATACGCGAAGAAAAAGCCAAGTCGAGAATGAAAGGATACTACGATTCCAAAGTGCGCAGCACTTCATTCAGGCCTGGCGACTTTGTATATCGCGAAAATGATTCAAGCCGCGCAGAGGATACTGGTAAGCTAGGACCAAAGTGGGAAGGACCTTACGAGGTTACAGAAGCACTCGGCAATGGAGCGTACAAATTGCGCGACAAGGATGGACGCGAGCTACAGCGAACGTGGAACGTCCGCAACCTTAAGCGGTGCTATCTCTAAAAATAGGCTACGGCCCAACATGGACACGCTTCAGGAAGCGCCTCAATAAAGATCCATGTAATTTTATTTTTCTAAGTCTTATCTAGATAAGTATTTCATTTAAAACTTGCAAGTATTAATAAAACGTTCGCGGTTTCTAGCTAACTCCGCGATAAAATTTCTTTACATTGTTATTTAAATACTGTTTATATTCCAATGTTTTGGTCACGATACCTCAAGCCTACGCGGCGTGCATGCACTAATTAATACCCACGTTGGTAAAAAAGGATGAGTTAACCTACTAACCAACTCGTTGAGTAAGAGGGTTGCAAACCCATCAACTTTGGATCACGCATCCTTGTTAAGCACCTTGCGCTCAAGACGTTGACGCAAGTTCCTCACGCACCCCACGACGGATGCGCAATAGGGCACACTGTGCGCGCTTAACAACTTAGGAAATCAATACATTTGATTCCTTAAAATAAGATGCGACAAGTAAACTTATAAAAATACATAGACGACTATGATATTTAAAGAAATTCGTACACGACTATGACTTTTGTTTTCTAAGTACGCTTAGACACACAAAAAATCTTCACGCAAAGATATATAAGATCCATGCAGCTCAAAAATATAAGTATATAAAAGGTTGTGAAACTAATAAGTACAAACGTAAACTTCTTTACATACACAGAACACGTTTCTACAAAAGACTCACAACCTAAATACTATACGCACGCGTTAGCACTGGGTGACTCTCGCAACAAGCTGCGTCTTTAGCATCCTTAAGTTTTTGCAGCACTAGAGCATCTTTGAGAGAGACGGTGGCCACGGTGACAGGAACACCATCAGATCTAGGCTGATGCGCGGCGCCTATGCCGCACAGAATGGCCTTTCCCTTTTGGCCTTTTTTCCTTGCGCACCTGGATGCATGAGCATTTAGAGACTGGTGCAAGGGAATTTCTTCCACAATTTGGAAAGGGTTCAAAATATCACGCGGCTGAGCAAAAATAGGTACCTTCAGCTGTGCCACGTCCGGCTTCAAGTAGAAGTCCGGCTGCTGATCCGCACCCTCTCCCAGATGCCTCGCAAGAGTAAGCCCAGCCATGATCACATCAATAGGAACATCCTGATCGCGCTCCAGACGCCCGATATGCGAAAGCTCAAGTCCCTTCAGCCCATCCATGGCAGCCGTGAACTCAGCATAAGCATTCGCGTTGTACCCAGGGACCTCGACCAGAGGAACCTTCAACAACTTGGCTTCTTCAAGC
Source organism: Artemisia tridentata subsp. tridentata (assembly GCA_021014915.2). NCBI lineage: Eukaryota > Viridiplantae > Streptophyta > Magnoliopsida > Asterales > Asteraceae > Artemisia > Artemisia tridentata. Next base: position 376,380,077 of record CP139503.1, read on the forward strand.
TGTTCAGCAGCCAAAGACTTGCCGAACGCGTGCGCGCATTCCACGACCTTCCCAAAAGCTGAAGTCACATCAGGGTGCTCCAGCGTACACATGGCAGCCAAGCGCAGACCATGACTGATTAACCACCTACGAAATAATACAAGTGTTAGTAGGAACGAGAAGCTACATATACAAGCTACAAAAAGAAGTGCGAATAAGCATATACCTGCGCTCAGCCACGGATTGAACTAAATGAGGGTATAACTCCTCATCAAACTCGATGCTGAGCTTGCGGAGTTTCTCCTCCTGCAACTCAAGAGCAAGCTCCAAATTGCCACGGAGCTCCTCAACCATGTCAAAGTGCAGCTCCTTCTCCTGCTGCAAGAACTTGAGCGCCTCTACAGAATCTAACCTCTGACGTTCTGCAGAAGCGCGCTCTTGCTCCAGCTCAGCCATCACCAAACGCTTCCCCTCAGCCAATTCCTGCGCCGAAGCCTCTGCGCGCTCCAGTTTAGCCTGAGAGCTCAGCTGCTCAGCTGCTCAGCTTTAGAACTTGCTAACTCAGCCTGCACGGACGCTAACTGCGCCTGCAGGCCAGAGATCGTTTCCTCATAACGAGAGCGGCTACATTCGTCAGAATAGCTCGCCCTCGCCTCTGCGACCAGCTCAGACTGGCACGCAGTAATGGAGGCCAGTTCCTCCATCACAGAGTCAAAAGACCGCGGGTCCTTTCCAGCACTCTCTGATGGGCGCGCATCATCCAGAGATTGCTCAACCTTGGAAGACCCATCTCCCTTCCCTACGCTGGCATCCTCCACAGGCTCTTCACTGCACGAAAGGATCAAACAGACAAATCAGCAGACAAAATAAGTCAAGTATGCGCAAGACGTTAAGGGAGCGCTAAGACTACTTACGTAAGAGGAGAAGATGAAGCATCATATTCATTCCCTGCACCAGTGTCCTTCTCCACCTCAGTCAGCAGCATATCCTCACCAGACTCTTCATCGTCCACCCTGCGGACACGACGAAAAATAAAACAACATTACGACCACATATAACTTGACAAAAGTTAATGATTAGTATGGAAGATACTTACTCAATCTGAACAAACGAAGAAGAGGGACGCTCCTCAGACTCAAAGCGCGGTCTCTTGGAAGACCCTTCACCATCGTCAGCCCTCTGGCGCTTGAGCTGGGGACTTTCCTCCATCTCTTCATCAGAACCTTCCACATCGAGTGGTGCTACAACTGGTGGAGTTTGCGCAGCCTCATGCACAGGCTGCACAGGAGGAACCACCCGCAACGGTGAAGCTTGCACCACAGCAGGAGAACCCTCAGGCTCTGGAACAACCAGCTCCACGACACGGCCCGCTGTCACCTCCAGAATGGATGTCTCACCCTCCCTCAAGGGGCGCACCCCCACAGTCACGGAGCGCGGTGCATCCAGCTTCACCACAGCAAATAAATCCATCTCTGCGCATAAAACAGACAAACACGAACAAGTTACATAAGATATAGACAATTGAGGAATACTTACGCTATTAACAAGACAGAAGGTACACCCACCCGCGCCAGTTGCATCTAAGAATGTGGGCACCTCCGTGTCCGGCTCGAAGTAATTGCGACTGATGCCCATGTGCACCAGGAACTCTTCTGGATATGGTTTGATGGGAAGACGGTAATCATTAATGATATCCGCGTGATCCTTGTTATACCATGTATCAAGAGGGCGCTCATCCTTAGGCAAGAAGGCGCGGGTGTGAAATGGAAAGCGCGAGGGAAAGACAGCTTCGTCAATCCAAAAGAATTTCTCCCTCCAATTGTTAAGCTTATCTACTTTATCCGTGTAACATTGATACTTGCCTATGCGCTTGGCGAATGTAACCCACCCATTCAACCATGACGTACGATAAAATGCACGAAATAAGTGGACGGTGGGAGGTATCGCTAATAAGCGACAGTTCACCTCAAAATTAGAAATCTTCCCAGCGCCGATGCAATGCAACTGGGAGATGTGGATCTCGTAATAATTGAGTATGTCACTCAAAAATACGGATATAGGTACGCGCTGATTTGCCCAATCAAAGAAGCGCGTATATAAACCTATTTTCCCTACGGGGAAGTCTGCAATCGTGTCATTTGGACCCGGCACCTCGGGGCGCAGGCCAAAAGGAATATAATAATCCGAGGTGAACTGCAACAGCTCTTCCTCGGTCATATTAGAATGACATTCTTCTAATTGAAGAACCATTTCGTTTTGTGATTAAGAAAAGAGCGCACGCGCAGATTACCTAGCGTATATGAGAAGATTACTGAGAAAGGTTTGAAGTTTTTCGAAAATGGTGGATAATTGCTTTTACTGTGATAAACACAGTAAAAGGGGCGGTGGTTATATACTTTTCCACCCGCCTTAGATCATCGACACGTGTATCCCACTAACTCAATCATGTGGCTAGGAAACATGATAGTACAGGACACGTGGACATCTCCCCCCTTTCCCGAGGCAGTTATAGCAACTTTATGTGGATATGAATCGCTACACGTTTTGGGCGGCATATCTTTGGTATATTCCCGCGTACGCGTTGGGAATATTATTTTGGACATACGGACTTTAGTCTAGCATCCGCAGGTTACGCCCTGCGCATACTAGACTGGGGGGACATGATGACGTATAGTCTACACCCGAGTCACGGACCCGATTAGTAAACAATACTAACACTTAAGCCCATTACGTATGGGCCGCGCTTATAACAATTGGACTACCAATTAGACGGTTTGGGCCTATAAGGCCCAAGCCCGAATGTTATTTTAAGATCGGATAAAGAATATCTTCTAAATAAAGAGGATATATCCCAAATATCCGATATCGGTGGACACACCGAAGAGTAGGGAACACGAAACCTACTAGGGTTTCGTGTGTATATAAAGGGCCCCCTGCCCTCCGTAAAGGTACGATATTAAAACCCTAGCACTATACACAACCCTAAATTCGATTACTTACTCTCACGCCGGAGGATAATCGGGGGAAACAATCCCTCGGTAAGCCTAACGGTGTTTGTTGTTTCTTAGTGCGCAGGTCCCAAAGCATTATCATCAATTGATACGAGAGAAAGAGCCCCAAACAAGGAACGCCCAACTTTTGTATCAACAGGAATGAAACACGAAAGTTTTACATGCATATACACGATCACAGTTATTGTGAGTAAACCTTTAACAAATATAAGACAGTAGCAAAACCCTTTAAAACAATCAATCAGTAAACTAAAACAACAAAAAGCCTTTGGCTCAGTTGGGTGGGACGTTGGATTCTAATTGAAAGGTCTTGAGTTCGAATCTGAGCTAAGACAGTTTTGCCATTTTTGCTATTTTGCAACTTTCACATTTTGACAACTTCAGACCCTCCAATTCGAGTAACTTGACACTTTCCTTAAAAACTTTTATAAGTTTCATTACTTATATAAACTATTACATTTTCGACCCCTCAACTTTAAACCACTTGACATTTTCTAAAAATCTTTATAACCTTGTAACTTATATAGTTTTTACGACTCCAACCCCTTGAGGATTGAACACTCTGACATTTTTATCCAAAACTTTTATAAGTTTAATTAACTTGTATATTTTACCACTTTTTCATCTAAATAAATATGTTTAACAAAGTGGTTTTAAAACATTTAACTTAACGTTATTATTGGTTAACTTGAATATATATCAGGAAATGTTTATTTCTACAAAACTCATCGATTCATTTAAATAACCTACATTCACTACAATTTGTGATTCACCGACTTTTGATAAATTATACATGTTACTATTCATAACTCGAAAGTATAAACAATAAAGACACTTTATACCTAAGGACAAGTTATATAGTATATAACTTTGTTGTTGAACTTAGACATTTTACCATGCAAGCCACCTCTGCCACAAAAACATTATGACATCTGACTTTATGTCAAATTACAATTCTCGATAAGTTAAACTTATCCCAGACTTCTATAATTATTCAGGTTGTCCCGTGAAGTCATTTCCATTCCACTTCTGACATTACTTATTCTCTGTCTACCATTTCACTCAGGTGAGTCATAGCCCCTACTTTTACTTGTTTTATAATTATTTTATAAACATTTTGGGGGAGATACATGCTCAACTACTATTTGTATTTTTACAAGTATTCGTTAACTATTTACATATGACTGTGAGTTCCGTAACTCCTTTTACCTATTTTAAATTACTTTTGGAAGAAGTACATGCTTATTTCATATAAACTTTACTAGTTTACACATTTTTATATCTTATGGAGAGATACCTGCTATAAACATGATTATAAATGACTTATCAACTGTATGCTATACTTGACATCTATTGCTTAAGTTTGCTATTACCAAAAGTCCCTCGATCATGAACCTTAATCACTTATAGGGTGAACGTAAATAGTTGTGGATAGATCTATTAGGGACTGACAATCCCCGTTTGGTTTGCTAGGGGAAAGCCACCGAACGCACTTTATTTGATGACATAGGTTACTAGTAAATACCTATCTTGGGGGCCTTATTACTTTGCGTCATATTATTATTTATATGATTGGCTGTTAATCGTTGCGTGTCATGAGGCTTAGGGCAATAGAACGGTGGTACTGTGGTCATGACACAGTACTACAATGACTGATGTTATGGGTGTAAAATGTTGTAGCCCACTGATTTATTGAATGACGAATTTGTATTCACTATATAGCAGGAAACCACTATTACTTGATAAATCATAACAATTATTTTTGGGTTGAGCCAGTTAAGGCAAATCAACGAACTATTTTTGGGTTGAGCCAGTTAAGGCAAACCAATGAACTATTTTTAGGTTTGAGCCAGTTAGGGCAAACAAACGAACTATTTTTGGTTTAGCTAGTTAAGGCAAACCAACGAACTATTTTGGGTTGAGCCAGTTAGGGCAAACCAACAAACTATCTTTTGATTGACTTTGATTTTGATAATCAACTGTTTTAACTAAAAACACTATGGATTTACTCATACTTTGATTTAGACAATCAACTGTTTATTTATAACTATCATGGACTCACAAATTCTTTGATTTTGGAAATCAAACTTTATAATTTAGCAGTGGGATTCTGAGCACACAGGTTGCAAGTTTTGTATGGGCGAGATTTGCAACTGAGTGGATTCACAATGCCTTTGCTGTGTGAACATTCTTTCAAGATTCTTCATAACTAGACAAACTCTATGGAATTATCCAAACCTTGATTTTTCTAATCAACATTTCAACCATAAACTCTATGGAGTTACTCACTCTTTGATTTGAACATCATTTACTTACTTATAAACTCTATGAACTCACCAACCTTTGTGTTGACACTTTTAGCATGTGTTTATCTCAGGTCCATAATGAGCAAAGATGGTGCGGAGGAGCACGGATACTTTGGATGGCTATAAATTTTACTATCATTCGAAAACTTATTTATTTAACTTTGAAAGAAATGGGACCTCATTTGTAAAACTCTGATATTTATAAAATTCGAATGATAAATCTTTTAAAATGACTAAAATGACAATCATTTCTACTATTAAGCTGTTGTGCTATGAAGTAACACCCAATCTAAATTTCGCTGCACTTTTTGAAAATTGGGGATGTTACATAAAGGACCATCCCCAGAGATAAAGGACCGCCACCAGTAGGTAGAAACACATTTTTTGTGTAAAAATTCATTTCCTTCAAGCAAGTATACAAAGTGCATTTAACCAACAAAACTAGTACGAATTAAACAACAAAGCACACGTTTAGCAATTAAACACCTTTCATATTTGATCCCTCTTAATGAGAAATTTGATACGTGGACCATACTCTATTTTAAAAACCATTTGTTTTGAAAACTAAAGCGACCTGGCTCTGATACCAATTGTAGAAACGTAGAGGGGGTGAATACGTTCCTCTTTAAAACTTAAAATGTTTCGTATCAAATTCCCAATCAAGTGTGATTAAATATGAATAGTGGTTATGTCATTCATAACAAACATATATGTCACTTAATAACAAGTATGCAAGCAATCACATAGACTTAAACATAACGTGAGGTTTAAACATTTTAGCCAATTTTGATTCCTCTGTGTACGGTCCTTTAAATACACCGACGGTCCCTTAAATGTTTGGGCACCGTCCCTGTATAAGGGACCGCCACCAGTGGGCGTGTCCATTTTATCAGATTGAGTTTTCTTATGTTTTATGTTTCTAAGTTAACTAGTTGATATCACAAGCATATACACACCAAGTCACATAAACATAAATGTAATGCAAACATAGAAAGTAAAGAGCAAGGAAGAGAGAACGCAAACCGGACATGATGATTTATAGTGGTTCGGCACGAAGCACCTCTTCGTCCTACTCCACTCCCCGAGTCCAACACTCGAGAGTTACTTCACTAATCAACATACTCCTTCAGGCGGAACAAACCGTACACAAGCTTACACCAAGTTTAACGACACTAAGCGGAATGTCGAGTCCTAATCCTAGCTAGAACCAATCTACACAAAGGCCCACGTGGCCACACGAACAAGCACTCTTGTCCCACTTAGATCGACACCCGATCCAAGCCTTCACACGAACAAGCACTCCCGTTCACTTGAATCTTCACCCGACTCAAGCCTTCTCATTAATACACACTTGGATCTTCACCCAATCCAAGTCTTCACATGATAACTTCACTAAGTCCTAACCTACCCACTAGAGCACCACACACCATACAACAATTACATGATCTAATCTATTTACAAGACTTCTTGGATCTTCACCACCTTCCAAGTTCAATCTAATAACTCCATCCTCGACTCACACACAAGTTGAAAATATTACAAGACCTATTCTAGTTACAATACCTATAACCGTAACACTTGTTACGTTTATGTGTGGACACCTATAACATCTTGATTCTTCATATTCATCGAGAGTTCTTCTCTTACCCAAGAGGTAGAGGAAAAAGAAAATTATAACATTAGTTATGTTGGTGTGTGGTCTCAATAACACTTCGATTCTTGACGACTTCAAGTGTTCTTCTCTTGCACATGATGTAGTGGATGACGGGATCACTTATAAACACATACCAAAGAGTTATAGTGATGAAAGAATGAAAAGAAAAGACCAGGAGGTTTTTGTGCAAAGAGGATCAGTTTTTCTGGTGAAAATGGGTCAGTATTTATAGACAGCTCGAGATGGGAGGGACGGTCCCTTAAACCTTGCACGGTCCCTTATCAATAAGGGACCGTCACCTATTTAAGGGACCTTCCTGACAGTTTTTGTCCTTTTGTGGTGAAATGTTACCTGGTGAAATTTTATCTGATTTGGGCAGGAAAAATGGTCGTTTTTCTATTTTGAAATTCAAAATTCAAATTTATTTTTCTTATTAAACATTTCTTTATAAATACAAAAATAATTTGTCTAATTTATTTTTGTAAAAATGTTTTGTGACATTTATAAAATGTAAGGCTTAAGGACAAAAAATATTTTCTTTGATCACTTAACAAAGTTGGTAAAGTGTGTTTGTACATACCTGAAGTGATGTCGAGAGACATTGAAGTGTGAACGAGTAACTTGTGCACTTTACGTTATTTATTACAAGTTACCCGTTTGTCATCATTAAAACTTGAAGACATTGTATAGATTAAACGTCGTAACGTTTGCACTAACACATTGCTCGTTAAGTGTGTGTGTTATTGATAAGTCAGCTAAATATAAATTTAAAACTTAAGTAGGCATTAATACTGCTAAACCGCAATGACACATCACGTGCATCAGTGTTCTATTCACTAGAAACATGAATGTATCACTCATTTAATGACAAAATCATCAAAGACAAGTTTGCAGATTTTTCTGGAACAAAACATGCATCCTCTCGATCACACCTAATACCTGGATTGAACGAAGTTGGAGTTGATTTACTTATTTATTACTAGCACAATTTTTAAAGTTACGCATGATGTAATTTTCTAAATTATGCAATCTACTTTATATGTCCAATCTTTTTAGTATATTTACTAGGTTATGGTTCATAGATTCCATAATCAATGTTATGGACCAACGTTAAATTGTGTGTAGATGTTTGTGGGTAAAAAGTATCGTTTTATTTGATTGAATGAGGGTCATATCCTTTACATACGGTGTTACTTTTCTTTTTTTTTTCTTTGTTTTCAAAGATTCCCATATCTCAAGCAAAGTTATTCCTCTTCTCCTTCTCTGAAGCATACAGTATATTAACCTTAGATTAGGAGTAATAGTCACACTGGCTCACATTTAACATCCACACCATCTAAGTTTTCTTTCTTCTTTCACCCGTAATGCTCACACTACTACTCACCTTTCATTAAAACACCCTCTTTGTACAAACATACCACACTAAATATCTCACACACACACACACACACACTCACAAATCAAATAAATTAATAATAAAAAAACCAATAAGTGTGACAACTGGTAATTTTTTAGACTTATTGAGGCTCGAAATGCTATAGAACCTTGCCGATATGGTTGGAGCTTAAGATAAACATAATCCCCTTCCGCAAATGTGACTTCTCTTCACTTTTGATCAGCTTGACACTTCATTCGATTTCGGGCAGTTGACAGATTATGACGCAACCACTAGCTACTACAGACTATGAAATAGAGCCCCCTTAATAGAGCCCGGTTTTTGTAAAAAAAGGGGCTCTAAAAAAATTATCTGCTTTAAAAAAGGGTGTTAAGCCATGTTTTTTATTAGAAAACTGGGCTTTATAGTAAAAAGCGTTAAAGCCATTTTTCTTTTTACAAACCGGGCTTTATAACTTGCAGTGATAGGTGTACCTCCAATGATGATTGTAAGCGCTTGGAATTGTCCCACACAATCAATTTTTGCTCGGTTGGATACTGTAACTTGAAGTTTCTTACTTTGAGTAACAAGTAAGCCATACTTAGTAACAATGGCTTGATCAATGAAATTGTGCATGCTACCTCCATCTGTGAGTACCGTTACAATCTTATTCTTAAGCTTGCCAAGTATACGGATGGTTTGAGGATGATTGGTTCCAGAAATCACATGGAAGGAAATATTAGGCTGGACTTCTTGAGTATCATGTTCAGGTTCACTTTCTACTTTCTGCTTCTTTAAAGTTTTGTGGTTCTATATGGTTATCGTCATGGGGATTGGTTTGAAATGAGTCTTATATCATGAATAATTGTGGGCGCTCACACCGGTGACCTGGTACAAACTTCTCGTCGCAATAGTAACATAATCCTTTTTCTCGGTGTTCTCGGGCTTCTTGATTAGTAATGCATTGAAACTCGGTTTGAGTTTATGGACTAGGCTGTCCACTGGAGTTAGGGGGTGGCCCTAAGATACTTGTTGATAGACTTGGATTAAACTTTGGCACCAACATCGTTGAAGACAAGCGTACTAGTTGGCTAGTCTTCTTTAATAGTTTGTTTCTTTCATTGACCAAACAAGAAACCCCAATCGTCTCGGCTAAGGTACGAGGTCTTTTCACATCCAAATGGATGTCATCTTGAAGTCTTGCAATAAAACTTCCAATGAGAAAGCCTTCGGGTATCCCGTCAACTCGATGTGAGAGATTTTCAAATGATTCGATATAAATTTCCAAGACTGAAGTTTGACGAAGACGTGACAAAGCCTCAGATGGGTCCTCAAAGTTGGTTGGTCCAAAACGCAAAGAGCAACGCCTTGGTAAATTCAGCCCATGTAAATGGTCCACGAATTTTGTTAACCACTGATACCATTGTAGAGCAATTCCTACTAAGTAGAAGGATGCAAGTTCGACTTGTCGATTGAGACCCACATTTTGGAGCTGAAAGTATTGTTCAACTTTGAAAATAAAACATGTTGGATCTTTACCATCGAACTTTGAAAACTGCAACTTAAGTTGCTGATTATGAGGGTCGCGACGCTCGGAACTAGTGGAATTAGAAGTTTCGCCTATAAAGAACGGATTAATTTCTGGGTGGGTGTGGTTATCACTACGAGATGTTCGTAGTGCCTGGAGTTCAGTTTATATGATTTGTAATGCAGCGTTAACTTCTTTGAAACTAGACTGGTGTGTAGCTAAGATCTCTTTAACTTCATTTTGAAATTCTGTGTTGGTTTTTTTGCGGGTATTCATGGTCGTAACCGGCTCAAATACCATTGATAAGTTTAGAACAAGAAATGAAGGATAGAAAGTGGACAAGGGAGAGTTAAATCATTCCATGACCTTGTTATTTAGAAGTGGGACTATTATATAGTCTACTGAAGAAAGTTGTAAGTTACTAACTAAAACAAAGAAACCAACTAGGCTACTAGAGACCCACGTTGCACCATGTTTCTCAACTTCTTTAAACTGCTACTTGTTGACTTAAGTACATATCAGATTTATTTCTATTTTATTTATTTATTATTATATATATATATATATATATATATATATATATATATATATATATATATATATATATAGAACAAGTGTGATTGCTATTTTTAGCATAAAAAACTCTCCCAAAATTCTAAAAGAATGACACCTGGAAACATCACTACTAATAGAAAGTTTTCTAAAAAATTTTAAATCAAATTCTGGAGAAAAAATAGGGAACAATTATTCAAAAAAAAAATCGAATAAACCAAAATCATAACCAAAAACCCTTTAAATAAGGAAACAATCAACAATTTTGGTTTCTTCTTTGTTTTGAAACGCAATTCAAAAAAATAATTCAAAATCACTTCTCTCTAACTATACCAGAAATCAACCAGATTCGTAATTCTTCTAAGGTGATTGTTATTTTTAACGTTTGTTTCAATTGAAAGAATTAGGTTAGCCGATCACTTTTTATTATAATGAATTAGGGATTAGTTTTTTTATGCAATTATGGATTCTAATTATTGATTTTAGTTTTGAAACCAACCTTATTCGGTAGTGACTGCATATTCTTCTTTTATTTATTTGGTTCAATTTTGTATTTGTGATTACTCAGCATGAAAATAACTATTATGAGTGTTGAATGATTGTAAGTAATCTTGAATTGAGTGTTTGATTTTGTTATGGATTGATTATAAGAAAGTTATTGTCTTTAAAAAATAGTTATTGTGTTTGCACACAATGTGTTCGATGAAATGCTTTCATTAACAAACTGTGAAATGCTTTCATTAACAAACTGGCTTATCCCTTCATTGTTTATTTTTTACAGGTAAACAATTTTTATCCTACTGAAAGTGAGTTAAGAAAATTACTACATATACTTGACCATCACAACGTTATAAAGGTAAAAATATTATTTATGAATTTACATACATGTGCTTTCATGATAATAAATCTTTGAATGCAATCCATTCATGGCATTATAGTTAGGTCGGTAAACGACAATGCTCACCTTTGAGTAAGAATATTTTGAAATACCACTAGGATTGAACTGGATATAGGATGTATTAAAGTAGTAACAAAATTGTTAAATAAGCATTTAACCTAAGTTGATAATTTAAACTTTAACCATGCTTCGGACCAAATGGTTATAACATGTATTCAGTTAATAGATGTACATTGAGAGTCTGTGATGGTCAAGACTTATTGTTTTATGAGTTAACATGTATTCAATTAATGTCATGAAGATAGAAAATCATATATGCTCTAAATATATATAGAGATATCTAAATTTTGATTTACTTCTCTTCGCAGGTTTTTTCATCAATCCAGCTTTCATGGAGCCATTTGGACTCAATTTGATTGTGGTATCTTCTGAACTTTTAGCATTTTATTTATTAAGCTGTTATACTATTAGCATATCTTTGTAAAAAAATTAATTTAACAGGTTGCAGCTCATGATGACCACCTTTTAATTAGAGTATCATGAAGGGTTAAAGGTAAGTTCTCACATACCTCATTTTGGGGTGTTTTTTTTTTTTTTTTTTTTTTTTTTTTTTTTTTTTTTTTTTTATTGGTTATCTGAAGCTTCTGATACATATCACTACTTGTACATGACTATTGATAACAACACACAATTACACAAATAAGTGCGATGTTTAGCTTTAGCGCATGATGTAATTAGATATCAACAAGTTGGCACCAGGGTAGCCTAAGAAAGCTGGTCACTGATATAAATGTAGTTATGTAACTATCCTTAACTTCCATCAATACATTGTCTGATTATTATTATTATTATTATTATTATTATTATTATTATTATTATTATTATTATTATTATTATTATTATTATTATTTTTTTTTTTTTTTATTAATTATTTATCAAAAACGTCACTTTTCATTAAAAACCATGGAAATTACATAAAATTGGAGGGGAGTCTAGACACAATCTGCGCTCCCACTCCTTTTTGGATACAAAAACTAACTCGATGAAAAATAAAAACACCACTCTTAGTGTTATTTGAGTGGCTGTTGGCGATAAACTTGATACGAGAAAGTGTATTCAAAGCTTCCGTCTCGAATTCCCCGAACGTAGAAAAGGCAAAAGGGACGAATTTGTATCCATTGTCTTCACACTTGGACGCATACTTCTTCCTTTTCTTTTCTACAGCATTACCCAAAGCAACCCCGGGGGCCCATGATGACACCCCATTCCCAGCGAACGGAGAGACCCCAGTCACATCCAGACATGCATCCTTACCTTGGAGCCAGTTGAACAATAACACATCTGCAGGACGCAATTCTTTCCCTTCCTCTGAAAGAAATCCCATTGGAGCCTCCTTACGCACCATAATCCCTGAACTTGGAACATACATCAACGAGGATATCACGCACCAGGTTATGCCTGAACTTAACACCCACATCGCTAGAGCAGTGGACCGCGTGATCCCCCCATTGGTCCATACGATGTACATTGCAACTCGGGCATAGGCTGCCTTCAGAGAACATAGGAACCGAGAGCCTGTAGCATAACACAGACCGAAATTGGCGAGGATTCATCCTCTGTCCCAAACCGTCGATAGGGATGGTAAAAAGGAAGTCCTGAGCATGGGGAGCGCGGATACTACTAAGGATAGCCACCTGTCTTGGACTTAGCGAGTACTTGGAAACAAGGTCCTTCTCAATGACACTGAAATAACACTTTGCCAAGGTTTTCATCATTTGGGGGGCAGAAGCGCCCCCAGTGACATTGAGGAAGTCGGTGTTGCAAGTAGCGTTGAATATATCCAAGGCATGCTGGAATGACGGGCCATGTGAAACAATACCGGTTTTGGCAAGTATCCTATCCTGAAGGTCACTCGTTTGCATACGAGAAGCAAGGAAAGCATATTGGATGATATCTCCCGCTGAAAGGATACCCAGGCCGCCGAGCTTTATTGGGAGGGTGGCAAGCCGCCACTGCCAATCACCAAATCCCGGCCCTGAGGTAGTAACAATCTTCTCCAAAGAGGCACGTAACGTCTGATCGAACTGAGCTTGGGCCTCTGATAAGTACAAGGGGGAGCATGTTCTCAAAGCGTAAGATAGTTTTGAAACTCCTGCACAATTACGCAAGAGGAGTAGTTCACATTGAGGATCATTGAGCTTGCTAATAGCCTTCATCAAAGATATGGTTTTAGAGACCCTTTTGGAAGCCAAGTCCCGGCAGAAACTATCATCCAAGCTTACAGAACCCCCCAGAAGTTTAACGCCATGGAGCGGGCGGGCGATATTCAGAGGGAACACACCATCCGTTCTGCTCCTAGGGTCCTCCACAGGCCAAAAGAGTTCAGTCTTATCAACATTCAAGAACAAACCACGAGCCGGCCCCTCCGTCCTAATGATGTCCAACGCCTTAGCAACCGTAAGAGTATCTCCAACAATAGTGCCATCATCAAGGTACCAAGCCTGAAGGGCAAGCTCACAAGAGCGATTAATAGTATGAATCAGAGGGTGCAAAGCTAGGGCAAACAACAAAGGACCCAACGGATCCCCCTGTTGAACACCCTGACATGACCAAAGGATAGAGTTATCATAATAAAGCCTGGCCGGGCGTGCATAGCAAAACTCAACCCAAGGGGCAATGGATGGGCATCGCGCTCTAGCTTCCTGCAGTAAGACACTCCTCTCGACAAGATTGAAGGCATTCTTAAAGTCCACCAAAAGCATAGAGTGTCCAACTTCATCACCTTTAGACTCGATAAGCCTATTCACCGAATGGAGGACGGCTTCGCACCCCCCGGGGATTCCAACCCCGAATTGGAAATCCTGCAGATAGGAATTCATGGAGTTACCAACAGACGAGGAAGCAACCTTGGACACAAGCCTACGCCACACCGTACCAACAATAATAGGCCGAATACCACCACCGGGCTTGACTAAGGGGGTCAAGGGAGCACTAGCGATATATTCACCCAGTTGGATGGGGCACTTACCACTGAGGAACAGATTAACAATTTCGGTAATGGACCCAAGCAAGTCATCAGCAATGGCGGTCACCGCCCCACCTAAAATGTCCATCAAATGTTGTGCCCGAAGCCCATCTCGACCACACGATGTCCCCTTAGGGAAACTGCGAATCCTGTTAAGCACCAAGTCTTTATGGACAAAAAGGGCATCCTCGTCAAGGGAAGGAGAGGACATAGTGGGAGGGGGGGCGTAAGGGTGTTTGGCCTCAAGCTCATGCAAGGTGTCGGGTGTGGGTGGGGCGATGCCAGAGGACGTAAGCACCTTAATGGCAGCAGTAAAGTGCCCGTCCCCAAGTTTACGCTTGCATTGACCCAAATTGACTCCGTTTGGATCCTTATATTTCTTCACCCCATTGAAAGATGGAGGCATAGCGGCCAACCGATCTTTTACCAAACCAAGCCTGTCGGCGGGATCCCTCCACCTGAGGATGGCACGAGTAATACTATCAAGCTGGTGTCTTTCTCTCTCACCGGATCGACGTTGAGCTCTGTTTGTTGGCACAAAAGTGGACAACACGCAAGATGGCAGAATGAGGAGTTGCACCCATGCAGATAGGTCCCCTGGATGCGCTAGAACCTTATCCAGCGCCCCGCGAAAGATCTTAGCAAAACCAAGCCGCGCCCTAGGGGGGATACATTTAACCGTGCAAATCTTCTTGGAAAAAACCCGATCAAGAAGGTTTATGTCAAAACTGGACTCAACGCCAGGAGGGGGCATCTCAGACCCAGTCCCTTCAACAATCTTATCCCCATCAAGAGTACCGACCAACTCACCGACGATACTGTCTTCAGCAACACTCAGGGCCAGAGGCATAGGGATACCGTGGATCGCTGGTTCGTCAAAACTGGGGGCCAGAACAACATCACCAGCAGCATGTTTGCAATTTTTACTGAAAGTGTGGGTGCAAAAACACACTCCACACAACCATATGCCTGCCTGATGGAACGCCTGGTCCTAAGTAGAAAATAAGGAAGGATCAACCGCGATACGTGCTCTGTGAGAAGCCTTCAAAACATCGGACTTGAAATGGCGAGTGCCCAGGTGGTCTATAAAATATTTCTTAGTGAATCCCTTCCCGCTGCACCCCTCGTGTCCTTATAACGGGACGAATTTATTATTATTATTATTATTATTATTATTATTATTATTATTATTATTATTATTATTATTATTTTATTATTATTATTATTAATTATTATTATTATTATTGTTATTCTTATTATTGTTATTATTGTTATTGTATTATTATTATTATTATTATTATTATTATTATTATTATATTATTATTATTATTATTATTATTATTATTATTATTATTATTATTATTATTATTATTATTATTATTATTATTATTATTATTATTATTATTATTATTATTAAAATTATTATTATTATTATTATTATTATTATTATTATTATTATTTTCTTTTTTTTTTCTTTTTTTTATAACCAACACTTTTATTAAAAATTTATAGGATTCTACAAGAAATTAGTGGGGAGCCGAGAAACACTGGGCCCCCACACCTCTAACAATAGCAAAACTAATCCTATTATTATTATTATTATTATTATTATTATTATTATTATTATTATTATTATTATTATTATTATTATTATTATTATTATTATTATTATTAATATTATTATTATTATTATTATTATTATTATTATTATTATTATTATTATTATTTATTGTTATTGTTATTGTTATTGTTATTGTTATTGTTATTGTTGTTATTGTTATTGTTATTGTTATTGTTATTGTTATTGTTATTGTTATTGTTTATTGTTGTTGTTGTTGTTATTATTGTTTTGTATTGTTATTGTTATTGTTATTGTTATTGTTATTTTATTATTATTATTATTATTATTATTATTATTATTATTATTATTATTATTATTATTATTATTATTATTATATTATTATTTATTATTATTATTATTATTATTTATTATTATTATTATATTTATTATTTTTAATAATAATTTATTATTTATTCATAGAATTTTACATAAAGTTGGATGGGAGTCTAGATACAAGTTGGGCTCCCACCCCTTTCTGTATACAAAAGCTTATTCTATGAAAAATAAAAATACCACTCTTAGCATTATTTGAGTGGCTACTGGCAATAGAATTAATACGCGAAAGTGTGTCCAAAGCCTCCGTGTCAAACTCCCCGAAGGTAGAAAAAGCAAAAGGTACAAACTTGTATCCATTATCCTCACATTTGGACGCATACTTCCACTTTTTCTTCTCCACAGCATTATGCAAGGCTACCCCGGAGCCCATGAAGTCACACCAGTACCAGCAAATGGAGAGATACCAGTCACATCCAAACATTCATCTTTACCTTGAAGCCAATTAAATAATAGCAAGTCTGCAGGTCGCAGCTCCTTCCCATCCTCTGAAAGGAACCCCATAGGAGCTTCTTTACGCACCATGATCCCAACCTTAGAACATATATCAACAAGAATGTCACGTACCAGATTATGTCTGAACTTCACACCCACTTCACTAGAGCAGTGGACCGCGTGATCTCCCCATATGTCCATACGATGCACATTACAACTCGGGCAAAGGCTACCTTCAGAGAACATAGGTACAGTAAGCCTATAACACAACACAGATCGGAATTGGCGATGGTTCATCCGCTGACCCAAGCCATCAATAGGGATGGTATAAAGAAAATCTTGTGCATGTGGGGCACGTATGCAACTGAGAATAGCCACCTGTCTTGGACTTAACGAGTACTTAGAAACAAGGTCTTTCTCAATGACACCAAAGTAACACTTTGCCAAGGTTTTCATCATTTGGGGGGCAGAAGCGCCATTGGTGACAGAGAGAGCATCTATGTTACAAGTACTGTTAAAAGTATCAAGAGCATAATGAAAAGAAGGACCATAGGAGACAATACCGGTTTTAGTCAGAATCTTGTCCTGTAGATCACTTGTTTGCATACGAGAGGCAAGAAAAGCATACTGGATGATGTCACCCGCTGAAAGGATACCAAGACCACCCATCTTGATTGGAAGAGTAGCAAGACGCCACTGCCAATCACCGAAACCCGGCCCTGAGGCGGTAACAATCTTCTCTAACAAAGTACGTAAAGATTGATCAAACCGAACCTGGGCCTCCTGTAAAAACAAAGGGGAGCATGTCCTGAAAGAATAAGATAATTTTGCAACCCCGACACAACTGCGAAGAAGAAGAAGCTCACATTGGGGATCATGAAGTTTTTGGATTGCCTCCATTAAGGTGATGGTTTTAGAAACCCTTTTCAAAGCCAAATCTCGACAAAAACTATCATCCAAACTGACTGAACCACCAAGAAGTTTGACACCATTGAGCGGGCGAGAGATATTTATAGGGAAAACACCCTCCACCCTACTTCTAGGATCCTCCACAGGCCAGAAGAGTTCAGTTTTATCAACATTCAAAAATAAACCACGAGCCGGACCATCCGTCCTGATGATGTCAAGTGCTTTAGCAACCACAAGGGTATCTCCAACAATAGTACCGTCATCAAGATACCAAGCCTGAAGGGTAAGCTCACAAGACTGATCAATAGACTGAACCAAAGGGTGCAAAGCTAATGCAAACAACAAAGGGCCTAATGGATCCCCTTGTTGGACCCCTTGACAAGACCAAAGGATTGAGTTATCATAATAAAGCCTTGCGGGTCGGGCATAACATAACTCAACCCAAGGAGCAATGGATGGGCAACGCGCCCTGGCTTCCTGAAGTAATACGCTCCTATCGACAAGATTGAAAGCATTCTTAAAATCCACCAAAAGCATTGAAAGCCCAACCTCGTTACCCTTAGACTCAATGAGCCTATTCACAGAATGGAGAACAGCCTCACAGCCACCAGGAACACCAACACCAAATTGAAAGTCCTGTAAATAAGTATTCATAGAGTTACCAATAGAAGAAGAAGCCACCTTAGAAACAAGCCTTCTCCAAACAGTACCAACAGCAATAGGGCGTATACCACCACCAGGCTTGACCAAGGGGGTCAACGGGGCACTAGCGATATACTCTCCCAATAGAATAGGGCATTTTCCACTCAAAAACAGGTTGACAACACCGGTAATAGAACCTAGCAGATCATCAACAATAGTTTTATATTAGTGTTAAATGACCCCTAACTTGTATTTTAATTGGTGGAAAAGCTCATTTGCTTGAGGACAAGTAAATCCCAAGTGTAGGGATATTTGATGAGGCGAAAAGTGTTACGCTTTTGGGGGGTCATTTAAGCCCGAATTCGTAATTATTTGATCAAATATTGCCCTAAATCGTTTCTTTTGTCATTTTAGGTACTTGGGACGTGATTTCTGGAATATGAAGCATTTTGGAGCTTTTTGGACGTTTTTATGCTCAAGAATGAAGAAACCAACAAAGCCATGGAAAAAAGTCAGGAAACACAACCTGACGGCGTCATGCCTTTAAAGCTGACGCCGTCACATGAAGATCATGGAGTTGGAAAATTCTTAACGTGACGTTCCAGTGAACTTTTGAGGAAGTTACACCTGACGGCGTCAGGTGTATTTGGAAGTAGGTCGTCTGGCCTTATGTTAACAAGAGACGTCCCAGAGAACTTTTCAAGGTGACGGCGTCAGGATTCAACCTGACGACGTCAGACATTATAAAGAGACGGCGTCAAAGTATTCTTGCACGAGAAGAAACCAAAGTGCAACCGTCACATGATGATCAAGACAATCACAACTTGCGCACGGAGTAGCTGTCACTGTTTTGGCCATAAAATCTTCATACGAACTCGGATTTGGGTGCTTCAAAAGGCCACGCGAAGAGGACGAAAAAATCTTCGATTTGGTGAAAACGTCGAGCTGACGCCGTCACTTGTACTTTCTGACGCCGTCACCCTTTGCCGACAGAAACATTGCCTATAAATATAACCTTATAACTTCATTATTTGTAAGCCCTAAACCCTAAGTCCGATTCTAGGGTTTAGGTAGGTGTTTTTATAGCAACTTAGAGGGTTCCAATCCCTTCATAAACATCAAATATTGGTTTGTTTATTCCATCTTAATTATGTTTTCCATTATTACTTTCAATTGCTCTTCATTGATCATGCGTTGCTAATTCACCTTGTGTCTACTTATGATTGTGTGAAACTTGTATATAACTAATTAGATCTTATTGATTTCTTGTTGATGTTTGTGTCTATCTTCATCAATGAGGGCTTGTTGATGTGTGTGTCTAACTCCATCAATTAAGGCGTGACAACTTCAATAGATCTAGTTGGTTTAGTTTATAATTCTTGTTTCCTATTGATTCTTGTTTTGATTGATTGTTCCATCGATGTTAGGCCTAAGAAAACTAGCTAACCTCTTATATGTAACCTGCTAGACGTCTTAGGAAACATGTAACCAATGCGTGCTAGGTTATTAAGGTAGTATTTAATACATGAGCCACTGTTTACAATCCCTATGATTATGTGTGGATGCACATCGTTGTAGGAGGAGATAAGAGCTCATAGGATTGGAGAGATATGTACGCCACCCCATGACTTAAGGAATACACCCTTTAATTAAAACAAGTTGTGACAATTCAATAGGTAGAATTGGATAGCTAGCAAGGAGCAATATATCATAGGTAGACATGCTTCCCTTTCCTTGTAGAACCCTAGTTTATTTTCCTTCATATTAGTTTAAGTAGTAGCTTTTGGGTTAGTTGATTAGCAACTAATTCCGCCCCTCCTTCCAAAACCGAGATTTTACTTGCTTTCCTAAAAACATAAAATACAAAAAGAATCATCCCTCATCTCTAGACCTAGTAGATAATTTTCAATCCTAACGAACACTACTCTTTGAGTTGAATGATCAATCCCCCGTACTTACCACTACACTATACTACATCGGTCAGGTACACTGCCTGGTGGGGTTGTAAGCCTCTTGAGATCCCTTGAGAGGTAAAACCTGTTGTAAGGTCACAAAACCACGCATCAAGGAGTATAATCTCCACTTAGAGGAGGTGGAACTCCTTTGTAATTATCAGTTTTTAAGAATCTACGATATACAATAGAATCAGCCAAGTCTCTATTTGAACCAGTGAACAAGCTTCTATCCATATCTTCTTCATAACTTAAAACCTCACTATCTGATTTTATTTCATATCCTATACCAATTTTACAGGTTGAGCTCATACCACAATTTATTAACTTAGACAGATTTTGAGAAGAATTATTCCATTTATCAACTATTTGTTGTAATTCTTCCTTATCTTTAAGAGCTTTTTCACCAATTCTCCTATACTTTTTCAGTTTTTCATCTTTAGCATATATTTCATTGGCCTGAAAAGTAAGTTTTTGATTTAAATTGGCTAGTTGTGTATGAAGTTTATCAGCCTGAGCTTCTAAGGTTTTAACACCATTTTCATAAGCAAGTATTTTAATCTTCTGCTCTTCTATTTGATTTGCTTGTTCATCACAAAGAGCCTTGATATTATTATATGAATCAATACATAGCTTAGAACATAAAGATACCTCAGAGTTAGAGCTTATGGCCATTAGAGCATGGTTGGTAGGTTCCTCCTCTTCAGTGTACTCCACCCAGTTGATGACACCATCATCCATTGTCAGCAAACCTACTTGACTTGTGTCCTTCTTTTGCACCTCTTCTGGATATCTCTTCTTCTTCTCTTCAGATGTCACATTTGCTGTACACTCTCTGGCAAAGTGACCATTGTTGTTGCACTTCCAGCATATGAGTTTTGACCTATCATAACCAACAGGCTTATTCCTATTGTATCTGATGTTTTTTCCAATCTTCTTGAAGAATCTTTTCATCCTTAGTGCAATCATGGCCAGTTGCCAATTTATATCCATTTCTTCAATATCAGCATCATCAATCTGATCAAGATCATCATGAACGAGATCTCTTTCATCAGACCTTTTGGAAAATAGAGAGTAGAGAACATCATCAGCAAAGCCAGTAGAGACATCTCTTTCCTTTGTGTTGTTTGAAGAAGAAGCATAACTACCAGAATTAACTTTGTTAGTACTGGTCTTGCCTTGTCCAACAAAAGCAACATTGGTTGCACTTGAAGATGGTTTTGAGCTTCCTTTGATGTCTTGTTCAAAAACCCTAAGATTGTTGAATAAATCATCAATTGACCAATCATCAACACCTTCCTTCAGCCTCATGCTTGTAGTCACATTTGTCCATTCATAAGGCAAGGATCTGAGAAACTTATGGTTTGCATCTTCAGTAGATACAGGGGATCCATAAGCCTCTAATTGAGCGAGTAGGTGTTGAAACCTTTCATAACCCTTCTCAAGCCCTTCAGAACTGCTCACTGTGAATGCCTCAAATTGCTGTTTAAGTATAGCCTTTTGCATTTTCTTAGAATTTGCATTCCCTCCAAATCTGGTTCTAATTGCATCCCATATCTCTTTTGCATCATCCATTCCATGGAACCTTCTTAGGTGTTCCTTTGGAATGGCCATCAGAAGAATGGTCCTAGCTTTTCTTTCTTTCTCCACAGCATGTATCTTTGCAGCAGTGACAGGAGGAAGCACTTTAACAGTACCATCCTTGCCTACAGAGATTCTTTTCTTTGAATTTCCATTTTGTATAACTTTCCACACATCATTATCTATGTATTCTAGATAATGTTCCATCTTCATTGCCCAAATATCATACTCCTCCTTCTTAAGAATTGGGAGTTTGATATTGGCCACAGGCACGATTTGCTGCTGTTGTTGCTTTGGCTTCTCATCATCAGAGACAACATCTTCATGGTTTGATTCTTCAGAATCACTGTGACGGCTAGAGAATTCATCAGCAGGTTTAGACATCTTTGTGGGATTTTGGTGAGTGTTTGAGTGGTGTGGTGTGTGGATCTGTGTTTCTTCTTACTCAGAGTCCCTCAAGAGGCTCTGATACCACTTGTAGGTCCAAAGTTCTGGATCTAAGCATCCTTGTAAGACAATAGACACCTTGGGTAAATCCAAACTATCTATGTGAGAAACTCTAAACAATGTATACTTGATGTTAACGCGGAATATTAACACAAGCAGTAAGAACAACACAGAGAAATTCTAACTTTGTATTCTATTAACTTTGAGAAAACTTGTCATAGAACATTATGCCGTAGGGTTCCTTTTATACTACAAGGAAACCCTAATTCTACATACGTGTGAAACGATGCATGCATATCTTCTCCTAAGATATCTAACCGCGCGCATATCCTTTCCTATAATATCTAACTTGTTCAGCAAAACAGACTTAACTGAACAAACATAACAAGACTTAACTTGTCTGCCAGACTTAACTTAACACTGGCAGACTTAACTATTTCTACCCGACTTAACTAAACTAATCAGACTTAAGTCTGTTACAAATAATTCCCAACAGGAAATATGAAAATATGGACAAGGATGGTAAATATACAATGAAGTGAATTTCAAAAATCACGATACTTCAAAACGTTTGAATACGCACACAACCTCCCCGGCAGCGGCGCCAAAATTTGACTGGCTTCGAAATGGTCAACCAAAGTCAACCACGGATGTGGTCAAGATGGTCAAACTATTTTTGCCAGTTCTCCCTGGAATACAGTGTTTTCCCAGGTCGTTATATCCCGACGAGGTGTGAATTGTATTAAAAAACGTGTTGTGATCGAGTGAATTTGAAAAGGGGAACGAAATAATGGATTGAGATGATTACACTAAGTGAATATGAGTTAAAACAACTAAATAAAGCAATATCAACAATAACGCGAAAACAAATTATCCTAAAACGTATTTAAATTTAAAAACGCGCGTTTAAGTTAAAAATAACGTAAACGCATAAAATAAAAAGTGAAATGTGAGCAATACTAATCCTACGGGTATGAAAATAACTTTTCTACGATCCTAATGATAAAAGATAATTTTGGAAAAAAGAAAATTATTTTTTTCACTTTTTAATTAATTATTATTAATTAATTACTAATTAAAGTAGATTAATTCAAAATAAATACTAAACTATTTTAAATAAATCTGAATTTTTTTCTAAAAGTTACTGAAGTTACAAGAAAGAAAAGAAAAATAAGAAAAGCCTGAAAAGCTGAGCAATAAGCTGACAAATAAGCAAAATAGTTAATCTAGCTTAATGAACTAACAAGTAGTTAAAAGAATTAATTAAACAACCTTAGTGAGAAAATCCCAAGGGTGCCAATGGTTCTATGTGATTGAGTTGAGTCTGTGATGAGTGTGAGGTCTTGGGTTCGATCCCTCCCCACCCCATTTTTTTTTGAAACAATTTTTTTTTTTT
The DNA here is from genome assembly GCA_021014915.2 of Artemisia tridentata subsp. tridentata. Lineage (NCBI taxonomy): Eukaryota > Viridiplantae > Streptophyta > Magnoliopsida > Asterales > Asteraceae > Artemisia > Artemisia tridentata. Next base: position 376,403,721 of record CP139503.1, read on the forward strand.
TTTTTTTTTTTTTTTTTTTTTTTTGAATTTTCTTTTGCAAACTTTTTAAGCACATGAACATAAGCAAATATTGTAACTGGAACGTTTTAAGAAAAGCGCTAAATAAGCAGTTGCCATGGGAAATAAGTGTTGTAAACGTGGGTAAGATTGGTTTCATGATAGCAATTAGAAGTCGCGAATATGTACGCTTTCAGATCGATTAAATTGGAGTGGATACCAATTAACGACCGGATAAAATCTAATTGATTCAAGATAAGTATGTATGTATGTTTGCAGAAAATTATGATCAAAGGGTGTTTTAATCAATACACTTTTCATTGTGTATATTTCTGTGTTTGTCTCCATTTTTTCGTCCTCTTCAATCGAGAATACGTGGGATAATTTATAGGTCCCAAAACGGTTAAAGAAACGGTTTTACAAAAGGAACTATAACTGTAAAACAGTTACAGAAAGTAGCAGCAGGCTTATACACTAGCAGTACCTTCGATACAAGCCTAGCAGTTCCTTCCATAACCAGCCGTACTAACTGCTATACCTAGCCGTACCATCTCCCATTGAACCCTCGTTAGTCCCATTAATATGCAACTAAGTATCGACCCTCATTTGCAACTAAGTGTCGATACGTATTTGCATATTAAACACCATTTACATTACACTAAAATACCAACAAACCTCCCCCATTTTAGTGTAATCATAAATTAACTAACTTATCACCACAAACAATCAAACTAATGCTTAAATGAAATGTCGAGACGATTGAATTTCATATTAGTATATTACACATTTCAAATATTCGAATACCAAGGTTTCCCGAAAGATTGAACCTTGTAGTATTACTATTGAATACCTGAAGATAATATACACATTAGCTTTTACATACTTAATTCTTACTTGACACTTTCTTTTACTAGCCTGTGTCCCTATCCTTCATAAGTATATCAAAGCCAAGTCCCAGCTTCTTGAAGCAGCTAAACTTCATACTTAATAGGTAGTTCTTTTAATCTCGCACCTGCAAATGCAATTTTTCAAAAGAACTATTAAGAAGAACTCTTCAACCTTCCTTAACTTGCAGATCCGAACACATACCTTTGGGATAATTTTATATTGTGTTCCAAACTCTAGATGTTAAGCTTTCCACATTCAAAATTCAGCACCTAACGTCATATTAGGTGGTGAATTGGGTATCTTAACATGAGAGTTTTCATATGGACTTTAACCTCAATCCCACAGCTGATCCTTTCACGAGTACTCTACATAACCTTTTGGTTAAATGACCAGCTTAATTCCGATGAGTTACAACCTACTCAACGAATATGACACCTTGCATTATGAGTTCACGAACCATGTTGTATCACACACCTAAGTATCTTGACTTGCCATTATTCATTTGACTATAAACCTTAGCCAAAGTTACTTGACTATCACACCTGATAGAAATAGAAGAAATCTGCTTTGGCCACAATGGAATTTCATAAATCAAATTCCTTAACTTCAGCCTCATTACCGGCTGCTGCCAAAGCAACAAACTCAGATTCCATAGTTGAGTTTGTTATGCAAGTCTGTTTCTTTGATGCCCAACTAATGGCACCTCCCCAAAGAAGGAACACCCATCCAAATGTTAAAAAAAATGATTTTCTTTATTGGATATCCAACTTGCATTGCAAACGCCTTCAATTACCGAAGGAAACCCAATGCAAGTTAATTGATAATCAACCGTTCCTTTCATGTACTAGAATACTCGACCCAAAGCATGCCAATGAAATGTACTAGGATTGCTAGTAAACCTACTAAGCTTTCCAACCGCATATGCTATATAAGGCCTTATAATTACCATGGCATACTTTAACGCATTTTGAGTATTCAAGATGAGACACCTTTACCTTTATTTGGTAATATCTTAAGATTTAGATCCATGGGAGTACCTATGGGAGAACAATCCTTGAAATTGAACTTATCCAAGAACTTCTCAATGTAATGTGATTGAGAAATTGAGATACCTTTGTTCTCACGAATGAACTTGATACCTAAGATCACTTCCACCTCCCCCATGTCTTTCATAGCAAATTTAGATGACAAAAATTCCTTTGTCTCATTAACTTGATCTTGGTTTGTGCCAAAATCAACATGTCATCCACATATAAGCATATCATGACTCCATTTCTAGAATCATCAAATTTACTATAAACACTTGTCAGTTTGATTTAAAACAAAACCACTTGACAACACAACCTTGTTTTAACCCATAAAGAGATTTAACTATTTACATACCTTGTTTTCATGTCCAGGCATAACAAACCCTTCGGTTTGTTTCATGTAAATCTCTTTATCTAATTCACCATTCAAGAATGCAATTTTCACATTCAAGAATGCCAATAACACCAATAACAATCTAATAGTAGATATCCTGGCAACAAGAGTATAAGTATCGAAATAGTCGATTCCCTCCTTTTATCTAGAACTTGGATAACCAACCTTACCTTGTACTTGTCAATAGTACTATCCACCTTCATTTTCCTTTTGAAGATCGATTTACATCCCAATGGTTTACACCCAGGAGGTAAATCAGCCAACTTACAAACTTAATTAACTAAGTAAATTTTAATCAAGTGACTGATATCCTCCTTACTAAACTTTCCAACCATACACTTCTTTAAACTAAGAAGCATCAAATAAACTATCTTGATGTCATCATTGGATACGTTGTGCAACGTTTGTCCTTTGATCCCAAAACTATCTCTACGAAGCGTAAAATCCATCGCTTGTAGATTCATAGTCTCCTTGATCATTTATCCAACATGCATCAATTTATCCTTATATTACTTAAAGGATCTTGTTGTATTCTAAACCAATAATCCTTGGTTTCTACCAAGCATTAAAATACTTGTTTACAATGTTTTTTCCTCACGAGTAATTATGAGACCACTAAATGTTTATTTGATGTTTCATGACATATTTTTCCATGCCAACTTAGACTACAAAGCAGGCAACAGGCTTTAAGCCAAATCATAGAGTAAATACGGTACCGATTACTCCATTAGTAGTCAATTAAACAACTCGAAAGCCATGTAGCCAAAAGTCCAAAACGCACTTAATTCACATAACAAATCAAGCATATTATTAATCAAAACATTACATCAACACCAATTGTAAAATCCAAACACTTACGGATGCACATTTTATTGATCTCAAGATTTCTACATTCACTTCAAGTGTGAATAATCTGACCATGGTCTCCTTGATCAATAAATAAAACTCACATCAGTTCATACTTAAAGAATATCCATAGTATTTTAAACCACGAACAATGGCTTAATCAAGTAAGTAATTACTTGGTTCATATCATGGATGTTCTTTTCCAATCGATATCATAACTTTTCCATTTCAGAAAATAAGTTGCATCGATTTAACATCAAAACCAAAGTGATCAACCAAAGGTCACTATTGTAATCACAGAAGACTTTTAGTACAAAGTGTCTGTCCAAATATGAAATTATCATTTAGTTTCATGGACATTTCTGTTTTATAAAATCACCGATCAGAACAATGCATGTGTCCCACATATACAGTAGGTGTATCATGAAGGAAACAAAGACATTCATTAAGCCATGTCTTTTATTGTAATTATATACTGTGAATGATGCGTGGGTTTTGCAACCTTACAACAGGTTTTACCTCTCGAGGGATCTCAAGAGGCTTACAACCCCACCAGGCAGTGTACCTGACCGATGTAGTATAGTGTAGTGGTAAGTACGGGGGATTGATCGTTCTCCACAGGGAATAGTGTTCGTTAGGTATGAAAGGCTACTCTAATTAGGTCTAAGGGTTGAGGAAGATTCTTTTTATGTTTTTATAGTTTTTATGAAAGCAAGTAAAATCTCGGTTTTGAAGGAGTGGGCGGAATTAGTTGCTAGCCAACTAACCCAAATAACTACAAATGCAATAAAATAAATAACTGAAAATAAAATGTGGTGAGAAACTTATGTGTAGAGAAATGTGTTTACTTAGATTTCCTTACTCCCTAACTATCTTTTACCGGTTAATTAGTGTGTATTAGTCGCGTGGATGACGGGTGTATTCCTTAATACCATTCGTGGGGTGGCGTACTTACTTCCCCAAACTCTACAAGCTCCTACTTCACTCCTATGTCGAGCCGGCTAGGAAGCTCCTAACATGGGATCACTAGAATTCGCTTGTGCATTAAATACAACCATAAAAACCTTTAGTACGCATTTGGTTCATGTTTCTTAAGACGTTCAAGCAAGTTACCGAATAGGAAGTTAGCCAGTTTTCTTAAGCCTAACATAGATAAACAATCATCCAATACAACTAACAACACACTAACAATCAATAATCAATAGCTAGGTTTCATTAGATCTAAGCAAACACAAGATAAATTTAGCCTAACATGTTAAACAAAAGACAAGAATAAGATAGAATCAAACAACACATAGACATATTGAATGATTAATTGATAACTTATCTTTCAATGAAACATGGAAGATCTCAAGGCAAAAAGCCCTGAAAAAGTAGCTAAAATCGTCTTAGGGTTTTATCCCAAAATTCCACACACTAAGCTCTCCTTAATGACAAAAAATTAGAAAACTATATATAGACTTTTGGATCTGACGGCGTCACCTTATGTATTGTGACGCCGTCACCTCGCCGCTTTTAGGGTTCCCGGATGACCATCTTGACGCCGTCCCTCTTTAGCTCTTCAAAAATCCATTCTGGCTTATCAAGGGTTGACGCCGTCTAACCATGAACGTGACGCCGTCCCCTTATGATTTAAGCCGTGACGCCCTCGATCAAGTTAAAGCGTGACGCCGTCAGAATTTACATGCTATTTTCACTGGCTTATCATGAGTAAATTTCACGTCCACTTTTTCTTGCCAAAGCATGACGCCGTCCAGAGCAAATTGTGACGCCGTCAAGAGTACTTTTAGCCGATTCTTGAGACTTTGCCGTTTTCTTCACTTTTATGCTCCAAAAACGTCCAAAATGCCTCCTTTTCCAGATTTCTCCTCAAAAGTACCTAAAATGACAAAAGGAACGATTTAGGGCGATATTTGATCAAATAAATACGATTTAGGGCTTAAATGACCCCTTAAAAGCGGTACACTTTTCGCCTCATCAAATACCCTTACACTTGAGATTTGCTTGTCCTCAAGCAAATGCGCTTTTATTCTAATCAAAATACAAGTTAGGGGTCATTTAACGCTAATATAAAAGTAATTACAACAAATAATCGTTCCACTTTAATCATAATAAGCACGGAGATTACAAACTAGCACCTCACAAGTAGTGTTTAGATACTCACATCTCTCAAGTGTCATAAAAATAAATCTCATAAATGAAAACGGATAATATCTCTCACTACCTGTCATAGCAAATAGATTACCATAGGCTTGAGAAAGGATCGAAAACCTCCTCCACTAGGCGTAAGCACCTAAGATAAACTATCAAAGAGGGCTTTTAAATGGGTTATAACGTTAGGTGTAGGGATATGATAAGCACGGATTTGTTGGATAAGGGATATTTTACTGGTGGCGAGTTAAAGATCTTGATTAATTACATGTACTATACAATGTTGCTAAGCCAAGACTCGACTCGATCTTAAGCTAGAAACGAAATAACAAAAACAAAAACATAAAACAAACATAAAATGAAACGGGATGGTAGTCCGTATGTTTTTTTCTAATTTTTTCATTTTTTTTTTTTTTTTTTTTTTTTTTTTTTTTGCATACACTCTTGCCCTACCATCCAAAATAATACATCACAGGGGCATTGCATTCCCCTTACACTTGAACTTTTACATAACTTTACAAATAACTATTCTAATGACTCGAATTAAGATAATTAAAACACTTGGAGTACTTTTAAAATATTTAGCACATATGGGGTAATAAATGATGTTCTTCCCCATTACTCCATTACACTAGTACTTTACCCATGAGTCCCAATCGTCCCAAAACAATATGTACAAGGATATGACTCGACTTAGCAACCATGTAATCAACTAGATAATTAACTTGGGTTTAAACAAATGTTGTAACAATAATGCACTAAAAATGAGTGCATACAAGGTAGGCTAAGGCGATTTGGGTGTACATTTAAGTGGGGTGTAACAAATTCTTCCTTTAAGTAAAATGCTTAAAGGTCGAAACGAAAAGATAGGCTCTGAGGGGTGTACTAGGGGTATCGTGTACTAAAAATGAGTACAACGCAAAGGGTGTGGGAGAATTACTTGACCAATGTAGCCAATGTAATTATAACAAAAACACAGGTGTAAAACAATGGGTTAATCCTAATGCCTCTTATCATGTAGTAAATCTAACTACACGAATGTAGTCTCACTTGTGGCCTTGGAATGGTCCTAACGCAAGTTCTAGAATCTAAGTGCTACCGGTACACACATCATAGCATAAATGCTTTTCCTACCAATTCTAGGGGTGAACCTCACATATTTGGGGGTGGAAAATTTTTTAGTGGTACGGTTTTTGTGCTAGTCATATAACTCCTATCCGTGAGACGCTCATTAAGATCAAAGTTTCACTCCTATATGTTGTAAAAAATTTTAAATTTGGCACTAAAATTACCCTAATCAAGTATTTCTCTCAGTTTTATTACACATCTACTATTAAACAAACAAAAATCAAGCGCAATGGCATTCTCTAAAATCGTACTTTTACCCTCCCTTACACTTAAGATGAACATTGTCCCCAATGTTCAAATAACAAGATGTAAAAGTAAAAAGTAAAAGAATGAAATCAAATACTCCCCTGATTCGTTCGGTGGATAATGAAATTACACGGTTAAATCTTCCTCCAAAGAGAATGTTGAAGCTCCATGACTAATGCATCGCTATAAGCTTGATTCCATAAACATCTCCTTGTCCAAAATAACCTGTTAAACCTGAGAAAACAAACACGAAAACCTGCATAACATCGGCGGGAAAAATCTATATATAAGGATATAATGCTTGTGGAATGATAATTTTGCAGATTCCTGGAGATTATAAGTTGGAGATTTTAATAAAAACTTTTTATGAAAACAAAAATTTCAAAAATTTCTGGAAATTAAATCTGACGCCGTCAGGTTATAACCCCTGACGCCGTCAGAAATGACCTGACAAAAATTTTCATTTTAAGTTTCCGGAAAATTTCTGGAAAAACCTTTACCTTACTTCCTGGAAATCCTGCAAAACATCATTATGACTCGATACAAGCATTTGACTCAAACAAATACGAATATGTATGCTAATTTATTATTATTACGATTCATGTTCATTTGTGTTCTAATAAACCGATTTGGATTTCCCTTACACTTATCTTTTGCAAAATACCTTTATATGTAGTTAAGACGAAGTTAAAAACAACATAAAGCATTTTCACAATTTACTTTTGAACATGAATCAATAATGATAAAAATTAAACACACATACGGAAATTAAAATCAAACAAGCAAATAAATAAACACACAAAACAAATAAAGCAAATAAATAAACCATCAAATGAGGCTAGCATGCGATAACTAAAATCAATGTAACAAATGTTTTAAGGCAAATAGATGCCTTCCCTAAATTATTACAGATCATATTGTTTCAACACATACAACCAAATATCAAATTGTTCAAACATCAAAACATCAAATCACAACATCACTGGGGCGGGGGACCTTGGCGATAGTCATAGCCAGGAGGAAGATGCCCGTAGTACCCGTATGGAGGGTAATCCAGCTCACGACCCGGGAAAGGGTCAATCTGCAGATGCGGGTCCAACTGATCACGTGTGGATAGATGCTGCATCTGACGAACCGTGTGATCATACATCCAGTCGAACCTCTCGTCCGCCCTGGTCCTCCAAGCATCAACCTGGCCCATCCAGGTCCCCTGGTGAGCCTGCCAGTCCCCCCTGCTCATATGCCGGTAGTAATCAGCTGTACCGGCCTCATACCCCTCATGCTGCTGCTGCTGGGGCTCCTCCTCCTCCTCATCATCCTCATCATCATCATCCTCAGCTCCAACTGGGTGATACCACATAAAGGACCCGTCATGCATCTCCATAATCACCTCCATCTGCTTCAGGGACCTCTCCTTCACCGTCATGCATTTATCACCACTCAAATACCTCATGACCTCGGGCCTGAGGACTCCATAAGACTGGGCCAGTCGGGTGATAAACATCCCACCATAGATCCTGTCTCCTTCCCTCTCCCCAACTCCACCATGCATAAAGCTAGCAACCCAGAACGGGATGTTGCAGTAAACGTCATCAGAGTAAATGGTGTATAGGTAGAAGAGATCAGAAGCGGTGACACGGTGGTGAGAGCTGTGACGCCCTGTCAAGCTGTAAGTGAGGCAACGATGAGTCAACCGAACCCTAGGATCCCTGATTTGGGATGCCACAGTGGTCGAGGTATACACCCCATCCCCAATAGTCTGCCAGAACATGGAGCACCTAAAATCATTCTTCATCGACTCCCCACGCAACAACCTCTGCATGAACCCTGCCTGAATGGTATCATGCTGATCATATAACCCAAGTCTCCACCCAAACTCAGTAACAGAACACGTCCTTAGCTCACCCCCCAACCTGAAATAGATCGTGGTACTGCCCACATCGGTCCTGGCCTCAGCCATGTCAAAATGAAAGGTGGCAAAGAATTCCCTTACCAATTCCTCATATACCGGCTCCTGAATTTTAAACAGTCTTTCCCACTGGGGGCCGGTAAACCCATCCGTCTGAAAACTTTGGAGAAAGGTCTGCTCAAGACCTTGTCTCCTCAGAAAGTTCCAATCAACTACGGCCCCATTTTCGACCTTGTGTAGTAGCAGTTGTGCGTATTTGCTTGTAGCAGCAACGTTGTCAAAGACACCCCAGCTGAGGACCGTATCCCCAAAGTTTTCTTGTTGAGATCGGGAAGAACTTCCACGGCTGGGTCTTTGACGCTTACTCATTATCTGGAACAAAGCAGGAGGAACAAAAGTGTTAATATGTGAATTAAAGACTTGGTGGCGCATCAGACAGGTCTGACGCCGTCACCCTTTGATAGGTGACGCCGTCAGGTTCAACCAAGTTTAAATCCGAAATTACGAGGGAAAAATCAATATTCAAACTTTAAGCTTATAAACCAAACGCCCTTTTTTACAGCAAAATGGGTGATTGGATCATAGGTTATGGTTCAAATTCGTGGCCTCCCCATTAGTGAATAGACCCAATTGATTGTTAATCATCAAATGCTTTAATTATTGTTAAATAACACTAATTAAAACACATTATGAGTTCTAAGCATGAATCAATCCTAGGGTTTCACGAGTTGGGGATTTTCGAAATTTACAAATCCTATGAGTAATTAAAGCGAAAAGAATGAGTAAAAATTACTTACCACGTGAAGATTGGAAGCGGGAATTGGCGAATTTGTCCTGGGAAAATCGGAGGTGGGGTTGGAGTGGATATGGTTTGTGGGGTGTGTGATGAAAGTGATGGAAAGTAAGTTATTATTGCTGTGCAGACGGGGTGACGGCGTCACGTTCAAATTCTGACGCCGTCAGATTAGCGTATTTTGCTACTTTGTGCCAGTTTACAAATGAGCCCCTCGTACTTTAAAAGAGCAGCTAGTCAGGATCAATAATCCTGATAACTAGTCTCGTTAACAAGTTCCTCCTGGGTCAAATGTTTTGTTACTGTCACGGGGTGTAGTAAAATGTTGAAAAGGGTCGGTTGACGTCATATTCAGGTTCCAATTTTCATCAAGGCAAGTATTCAGGGGGTGAGAGGAACTTTCCCAGGGGGTTTTCGAAATGATGGTGTGCTTTAATTGAGTTCTTCTCACACCCGGCTTAAAGCCAAAAGATCGTTTCCTAGCCTCATGAAAGTTAGGGAGTGTGAAAACCATGCTTCCCACGAAAATGCTACGATCTTGAGAATTCATTTTCTCGCGAGAGGATCCAAATAGATAAGAGGGTTTTGAAAGTGAAGGCTCGGGGAGGGGGGTTTCATCATCCCATCCGTTGTATGGTTCATTAGGGACCGGGAGTTCAAAGATCTTCTCGATCTTTTTGTGTGAAGCTTCCTCCCTAATTTTCTCTTTTATTCTCGAGATGAATTTGTCTGCTAGTTCCATGAACATATCTTGGGTGTTTTTCAAGTAAGTTTCTAATTCCTTGATACGTCTCTCTTGGTTGTTCACGAAAGTTAGCATTATCCCTTCAAATTCATCTTGTCGTGAGAATTGGTGAAACGTATGTTTACCAATTGTGTTCACGCACTCATCGGGATTTTCATCAGCCGTAGGTGTCTCAGCTTTCATTAAGCTCTCAACCTGCCTTTTTATGTTTTCGAACAGCTGTTCTTGGGTTGCACTCATGCAATTTAAAATCCCTTCTTCCGAGAACGTTGAGTCATTCCATTCTTCCTCTTCGTATTGTGCTAAGTCCTCAATGACTTCCCAGCACTTATCGACACTGAGCCTGCTCAATCTCCCATTGGCGGCGTAATCTATGGCTCTTCTAGTTTGATGATTGACACCATCATAGAAGATTTGGATTTGTAGCCAAGCATCCATGCCATGGTGAGGGACCTTTCGGAGTAAGTCCTTGAATCGAGTCCATGCCTCGTAGAGAGTTTCGCCTTGACGTTGTTGGAACATCAAGATATCATTCCTTAGCTTAGTAGTTCTTCCCGGTGGGAAAAACTGAGCAAGGAAACGAGTGGTGAGATCATCCCAAGAGGTAATGGATCCTGCGGGTTGACGTTCTAGCCACTGACTAGCTTGGTCCCGCAGAGAGAATTGGAAGAGACGCAATCGGGTCGTCTCTCGAGTGGCAACATCAAGGTCTATAGAATCAACGATTTTGAGAAAGTCCTTGAGATGTTGATTAGGATCTTCAGAACGAAGTCCATGGAATGCGCATCCGCTTTGCACCAACCGGATGGTGTCGGATCGCAAGGGTGTGATATTGGCTCCTTGAGTGAGCTCAATGGTGTTTCGATAGCCATGGTGGCTAGGACGGGAATACTCTCCTAAAGTACGGGCTCTAGGAGGTGGTGGTGGTTGTTGTGGTGGTGGGTTGTGGGGGTTAAGGATATTACCATCTTCCATGATGTCTGACGGTAATGGTTACGAACAAAGACACGAAGAAAATAGATAGACTAAAGAAAACCTAGAAAAAATAAAAAATCTCACTAGAAAGGAATCTAGTGAGTAGACCTAATAGAAATAAAAATTCAACCTAAACAATAACTATTCCCCGGCAGCGGCGCCAAAAACTTGATGCGTGGGTTTTGCAACCTTACAACAGGTTTTACCTCTCGAGGGATCTCAAGAGGCTTACAACCCCACCAGGCAGTGTACCTGACCGATGTAGTATAGTGTAGTGGTAAGTACGGGGGATTGATCGTTCTCCACAGGGAATAGTGTTCGTTAGGTGTGAAAGGCTACTCTAATTAGGTCTAAGGGTTGAGGAAGATTCTTTTTATGTTTTTATAGTTTTTATGAAAGCAAGTAAAATCTCGGTTTTGAAGGAGTGGGCGGAATTAGTTGCTAGCCAACTAACCCAAATAACTACAAATGCAATAAAATAAATAACTGAAAATAAAATGTGGTGAGAAACTTATGTGTAGAGAAATGTGTTTACTTAGATTTCCTTACTCCCTAGCTATCTTTTACCGGTTAATTAGTGTGTATTAGTCGCGTGGATGACGGGTGTATTCCTTAATACCATTCGTGGGGTGGCGTACTTACTTCCCCAAACTCCACAAGCTCCTACTTCACTCCTATGTCGAGCCGGCTAGGAAGCTCCTAACATGGGATCACTAGAATTCGCTTGTGCATTAAATACAACCATAAAAACCTTTAGTACGCATTTGGTTCATGTTTCTTAAGACGTTCAAGCAAGTTACCGAATAGGAAGTTAGCCAGTTTTCTTAAGCCTAACATAGATAAACAATCATCCAATACAACTAACAACACACTAACAATCAATAATCAATAGCTAGGTTTCATTAGATCTAAGCAAACACAAGATAAATTTAGCCTAACATGTTAAACAAAAGACAAGAATAAGATAGAATCAAACAACACATAGACATATTGAATGATTAATTGATAACTTATCTTTCAATGAAACATGGAAGATCTCAAGGCAAAAAGCCCTGAAAAAGTAGCTAAAATCGTCTTAGGGTTTTATCCCAAAATTCCACACACTAAGCTCTCCTTAATGACAAAAAATTAGAAAACTATATATAGACTTTTGGATCTGACGGCGTCACCTTATGTATTGTGACGCCGTCACCTCGCCGCTTTTAGGGTTCCCGGATGACCATCTTGACGCCGTCCCTCTTTAGCTCTTCAAAAATCCATTCTGGCTTATCAAGGGTTGACGCCGTCTAACCATGAACGTGACGCCGTCCCCTTATGATTTAAGCCGTAACGCCCTCGATCAAGTTAAAGCGTGACGCCGTCAGAATTTACATGCTATTTTCACTGGCTTATCATGAGTAAATTTCACGTCCACTTTTTCTTGCCAAAGCATGACGCCGTCCAAAGCAAATTGTGACGCCGTCAAGAGTACTTTTAGCCGATTCTTGAGACTTTGCCGTTTTCTTCACTTTTATGCTCCAAAAACGTCCAAAATGCCTCCTTTTCCAGATTTCTCCTCAAAAGTACCTAAAATGACAAAAGGAACGATTTAGGGCGATATTTGATCAAATAAATACGATTTAGGGCTTAAATGACCCCTTAAAAGCGGTACACTTTTCGCCTCATTGTAACAATATACTGTGAATTACAACAACTTGAACATCAATCAAGAGTAACCATGCTATTTTCAACAAGTCACTAAATATACAAATCAATTCAAAGGCAATCTTCAAATTATTCAAAGCAAGTAAATCAAGACCATGCAAAATCACATAACTGTTTGTTATCTAGATATCTTTATGGTTTAGTCACTCGCCAAATTAACAAACCACCAAAAAACTTTCGGTTACCGCCAGACATTAACATAAATAATCATATGTTTTCTTTCATGAAAAGAAACATTTACTGTTAATAGCAAATAATATGGTTACCCCACCAAGAATAACTTGCATCTCAAAGTTTCAACATGCAAAATGGAATAAGCCATCCGTATTTGCACAAGTGCACAACGGTTTGCTCAAAACCAATAAGATAACTACCAAGGTAATTATCAATGATTCAATACGTGACTACCGTCATTAATTTCTATATTTACATATTTACATATGTATATAACTTTTAATCAATGACTTCCATATTCATGAACAATAAATTTATGCATTCTCAGTTAACTTATTATAATTAGTCTAGTTGCCTTTTTATATTCACATGCAAATTATAGCACTTCAAAATACTTGACATTGCATGCTCTTCGATTTGATCAAGTTTACTTTTAAATTTTTATCAACATGCAATTATATAATCAATTAACACATAAGAGGATCATGTTATTATGCATTACAGTAATTGTATCAACATGCATAAGTGTCATGCAATTTCTATTTAATATCATGATAGAATATAAACAGAAATTGCGAAATAAAAGGTGCGTACTTGTAGATGTTTGATCCAATTATATCCTTCTATCTTGTCTCCAGATTGCAACATACCCTTCTAACATGCGTGCATCATTACTCAACAAATATGATTTGTGAGTATCATTGAACCATGTTCGTTTGAAACTTTATATGCCATTAGAACTTTCTTTATCATTCCCCAATATCTTCTTCTTCATATTTGATTCCAGAAGACAATATGTATTATTCGAAAACATATACATATCCTTTAGATTTTACAACACTATAACAGTTTTATCATGTATATAAAACTAATATAGTAATTCAAGAATGATATTCCATGGGTATTTGTTGTTAACCAATTCCAACGTTTGAATATTCCTTCACTCTAACGAAACAGATTAACAACCAAATTCCCCTGTTTCAAACTTGTCTTTCACACAGATTCACCAATCCACGAACAAGGATTTCCAGAAACCAATTGAATCACCAACACTCATCACTAAAAATTTAATCGATCTTTGTTGTAAACGTGGGTAAGATTGGTTTCATGATAGCAATTAGAAGTCGCGAATATGTACGCTTTCAGATCGATTAAATTGGAGTGGATACCAATTAACTACCGGATAAAATCTAATTGATTCAAGATAAGTATGTATGTATGTTTGCAGAAAATTATGATCAAAGGGTGTTTTAATCAATACACTTTTCATTGTGTATATTTCTGTGTTTGTCTCCATTTTTTCGTCCTCTTCAATCGAGAATACGTGGGATAATTTATAGGTCCCAAAACGGTTAAAGAAACGGTTTTACAAAAGGAACTATAACTGTAAAACAGTTACAGAAAGTAGCAGCAGGCTTATACACTAGCAGTACCTTCGATACAAGCCTAGCAGTTCCTTCCATAACCAGCCGTACTAACTGCTATACCTAGCCGTACCATCTCCCTTTGAACCCTCGTTAGTCCCATTAATATGCAACTAAGTATCGACCCTCATTTGCAACTAAGTGTCGATACGTATTTGCATATTAAAAACCATTTACATTACACTAAAATACCAACAATAAGCCACAGTCATATATAAGCTTAGAAAAAAGAGATATACTAAAAACTAAAAGGCTAAAAAGAAGCTAATAAGCTATCCTAAGGGGGAATATAAGCTATAGGTATACTAGGGAAACCTAAATAGCTAAAGGGAACAAGTGAAAAGAAGTTTATAAGGACTCAAAAGCTGAAAATTAGCAAATCCAATACCTAAGGATGCTGAAAAAGTGGAAATTTTGCTAAAAAGCTAACTGTGATGGCCTAATAAGCTACTAAAAAATCTAAAAAATAAACCAAAAATAACAGTAACTAGATAATCTACTAAATAAGCTACATACCAAATTTCAGCTAAAAAGGACTTATAACGAAGAAATGAAAAATCAAAAACTTTTTCTGCTGTTGAAAATATGTTTTTGCAGCCCGAAAAAGGGCGAGTAAGCCCTGTAAAAAAATCTAAAAATTAAAATAAAAATACCACTAAGTAAACAATATATAAGATTACATTATCCTAAAGTTTTATCAGATTTGGTTAAAAATTGAAGAAATGAAAATTAAAAAACTTTTTCTGCTGTTTGGCACTTTTTTTACTTTTTACGATGAATACTTAGGTTGACTTTTTTGAACTTTGATTCCCTATAAATGATCTAATGTGATGTTATAAGCTACTAAACAACTGAATTAAGCTATGATGTCTACTAATGAACCTATGTGAATGGATATGCTAACTATTCTAACAACAGTGAGTTCAAGATTTGAGATTAAAGACCATTTTGACTTTTGAACAAATGACATGTGGTTTTTATGTTTTGTATGACCTAATATGACCTAAGGAAGCTAAGCATAAAGAAAAACAAACAATAGAACAACAAGAACCCTCAGAACACAATTAAACCAAACACCCCTTAATGACTACCTGTTATGCCTTTTTCAAAGGAAACTAGTGAATAAGCTGTAGCAACTAAAAGAAATGTATCCACTAAAGTGTAATATGATAAAATAAACACTAAGGAACTAACAATAGGCCTTATAAGTAAGCAGCACACAAATGGGCAATTTAGGCTATACTACCACAGTTAACTCTAAGTGTATAGAAAATTAAACTCAACTATGAAAATAAAGCTAGGATATGAAGAACAAGCTAGGATAAACATGAATAAGCAGAAACAACCTACAAATGAGCATCTCTACAGTCATGATGCAACAAATTGGAAAATGGGACTTACAAAGAAGGGCCACTATGCTTAACTTCAAAGGAACCAAAACAAATCAACACACAATCCTACACTCCCCCTGGAGTTCTAAACCATTGCATCCACAGGTTCTTCTTCTCTTCTTCTCTCTTTTTTATTTTTCACTATTTATTGGTATTTTTGAGAATTTATGGTTTTTTGAGTTAGAGCAGGTTTAAAGGCTTTGAAAGCTTTTAAAAGCTTTCAAGTAAACTTAACTGAGCTTATTATGCTAACAAACAACAACTTTTAACACATTAAAATTAAAATGGAATTTTGAGTGAAAATGACAAATTGTGAATTTTTACTAAGGATACTTGAAGTTGAAGTTAACAAAAGTTGATATTACATTGGAAAAAAGGAATACAAGCTTTTTAAACTAAGTTTATGAACTAAAAATGGAAATTACATAACAACGACTAGATAAACTATACTATAAACTACTACTCGTTACTACTCAACTTCTCTCTCTTTTTTCTTGACTTATATAGACTTGTAGGGGTTCCTGAGCATTTCCCACTTCTAATATGGACCCTTGGATGACTGCCATTTGATCTTGACCATTAAATAATTTTGGCGCCAAAAAGTTTCCACACCCACTTCTGATAACTTGGAGCAAATTGGGATCATTTAATGCATTTTGGGAGTATGTGGAGGCTGGGGGGGGGACATGGAATGGGAGTATTCAAAGGAGTTGGTGATGGGGTGTGGTGTTTGCAGGCAAGTGGGAAGGAGGTGGAAGGAGGGAGTGTGGGGTTGACTGAGGTTTGACCTCAGAGATATATAACGGGGGGGGGGGGGGATTTTGGGTTTATTATTGGAATTGGGCCAGGGTTTGTGTAGTGGGTTAGAGGTAGTGTTAGGATTAGGATTAGGTTTAGTTAAGTTAGTAGGCTTATTAGTTTTAAGTAATATTTAGTTAAAGATAATTAGTAAAAATAAAAGGGGCTTAGTAAAACTGATTTTGTACAAAAACTATTTTTGTGGTTTTTTTTTTTTTTTTTTTTTTTAATAATAATAATAATTATAATAATGATAATAATAATAATAATAATAATAATAATAATAATAATAATAATAATAATAATAATAATAATAATAATAATAATACTAATAATAAAATGTTTTTAACAAAATACTTAATAAAAAGTTGTGACAAAAATGTTTTTGGTTTTTTATTTTGCAAAATGGAATTAGGTGTTGAAAATGATTTTGAATTTAAGTTTTTGGGGTGAAAAGGGTAATAAGGGTATTTTGGTAATTTTGGTGTCGGGTTGAGGGTAATTTGGTCATTTGGGTTTTGGTTGAGGGTAAAAAGGTAATTTTGGGTTTGGTGTTTTGATTTTCCAGCTCACCCCCTTGTCACATCCCGGGATTGACTTCGGTCTTGAATGTTTGTCTTTTTCTTCATTTTTCTTAAAAAACATGTCGAGTCGATCTGGTAATGCTCCATTTAGCTCCGTTTCCTATCCAAGCTCCATTTTGCTAACTTTTTCCTTGTTTTCAATCCATTTGTACCTGAAATACACAAAAAAACACATTCCAAGGATATTTCTTTTTGGGTTCAATGGTTGATATAAAACAAAAGAAGTTACTTTCATTTTGGACTTTTGATCTCAAGGTTCTTTCATTAATTTTACCCATGACACTATCTAATGGATGACTTTTAGATTCTTTAACATTGACAATTTCTTTATTTAATAGTTCATCTTCCTTGTCATTATCTATGTTATCTTGATTTTCAATAACTTGACTTTCAACTAAGTCATCATCTACCAAAGGTGATGTCTTAGAGGGAGGTGGACTTTCGTCGAATGTTACGTTCAACGATTCCTCAACTCTTAAGGTTTCTTTGTTTAAAACAATATAAGCTTTGCTATTTTGTGAATATCCAAGAAATATACCTTCATAAGACTTTGGGTCCTTGGTGTTTAGTATAAAGCATTTACTCCCAAATACTCTAAAATATCCTAGTGTAGGCTTTTTACCTTTATATAATTCATATGGTGCATTATTTAAAAATGGTCAAATTAAGACTCGATTTAAAATGTAGGTAGATGTGTCAACTGCGTTACACCAAAACTTTTGTGAAATATTTTGTTCATTTAGCATTGTTCTACTCATTTCTTGGAGAGTCCGGTTTTTACGTTCTACTACACCGTTAGATTGAGGAGTGCGTGGTGCAGAAAAATTATGAGTAATACCATTTTTATCACAAAAATTTCCGAATTGTATTTCATTATCGGTTCTAATTGACACAATGCAATTTCCTAATTGGTTTTGAATGTTCTTACTAAGAATTTCAAATTGGTCAAAAGCTTCATTTTTACTTTTCAAAAATTTTGTCCAAGTAAACCTTAAATAATCATCTACTATAACCAAAGTGTAGAAGTTACCTCCATAACTTTGTATAGCGGAAGGACCAAACAAATCCATATGCAAAAGTTCTAGACACCTATATGTAGACACCATGTTTTTAGCCTTATGGCTACTATGAACTTGTTTACCAATTTTGCAAGCATCACAAAAGTGTTGGTCGTATTTTAACTTGGGTAGGTTTCTAACTAGTTCTTTAAATGAGAGAGTTTGGATGAGTCTCATATTAGCGTGTCCTAAACGTCTATGCCATAGAGTTGAAGATTCATCTAATGAGGTGAGGCAAAGTTTGTCTCTAGATGTTTGATCTATCTTCATGACATATACGTTGTTCTTAAGGACACCTTTAGCTATAGTTATACCGTCTTTTAGTATTTTACTTCCATTTTCATTAAAAAGGACATTATACTTTTTACGACAAAGTTGACTTATACTAAAGAGATTAAAGCCTAGGTTGTCAACATGAGTGACATCATCGATAGAGAAGGAGTCATGAGAAATAGTACCTTTTCCGATGATTTTGCTTTTAAGTTTGCTACCAAAGGTAACGTTACCTCCATCATATTCTTGATATGTTGAAAAGAGGCTTTTGTTTCCTGTCATATGTCTTGAGCAACCGCTATCCTTGATTCATTCATCCGGTTCCAAACTCACTTTTAAGCATACCTATTTTATAAGAAACACTCAAACATTTGGTCCCCAATATCTCATGGGTCCATTTTGGTTAAACATACCATTACTTTGGTTCATGTATGGAAATGGTTGATATGGGTTCCAAGACATGTAATTTGGAACTTGATATTGTCTCAGCAAGTTTTGGTTCCAACCATTTTGATAGTTGGGTTGAGTGTTGCAGTTACTATTTGGAAAGGGGCGTTTGGGAATAGTAGTTTTAGACCTTGGTTGAGTAGTTCTAGTTCTAAATTCATTTTTAACAAGCCCTACTCCTACTTTGATAGCTGGTTTTAGTTTTGTTTCAGTTGAGATAACATTAGATTTCTTTGTAACTTTAACGAATTCTGAACGGCTTGAAGTACAACCATTTGGTTCTGCTACAGTACCCACGGAACCATTTTGTTCCACGGACAGAACCCACTTTTTGGTTCCATCTGAACCGTGGGGTACTGTGGCAGTTGTGCCAATTTTTTGTACTTTTTTGGCTTGTTTCTTTAGACTACTTAGATCTCCTAGTTTCATAAATCCTAGGGCGGTTTTATCATGCTGTAATTTTTGAATTTTCATTATTTCATCCGCACATGAGATACTGATGCGTATTTTCATCCTGTTTTACATTTATAAACTAAGACATACAAGGATAAACACATACTAACGGGCAGAGAACCCGGTCACATGTAGTAAAGCCTAGGTAAATCCGAGTGTCGTCCCTAAGAGCTGTTGTGAAAGAGATCAAAATATGTCATGTAATAATAAAGAGTAATAGTTTGAAAGGTTGAATAGTAATTGTGACAATGCAATTCACAGATTGGAATCAAGAGAAAGAAGGAAGAGATAAAGCATTAATCCAAGCCATTCAAGTAATAGTTCAAAATTGTAAACCTCGTACAGTGGCATAAATATCACTAGAAGTCGTAGGGTAAAGTCATCCTAGTCTATCTTTCCTTCCTATCTCCTAAGGAACCACATGCACTACCCCATGCTAGTAAGCCGAGGTTGGATATTTGGTTGAGTCATTAAGCGCCAAATCTAATAGATCACATTCGGTAGAGATCCAGCCTCTCAGAATCTTAGATTTCTCTAACTTCTTAAGTACCTCCACTTGTAAGGTGGTCCTATGGTCAATTCTCACACAAGGCAATATGGTCAGTTGTCATAAACTTCATTTTCTAAAAATTCCTTTTTAGTTTTCAAAAATTTGTTTTTGTTTATGATTTTTAAGCTTAGTTCACAAAGTTTGTTATATTCTTTTTGCAACATATCATCATCAACAGAAGAACAAGATGAATCGGAATGTACCTCATGATGCATGGTTTTGCAACCTTGCAAAAGGTTTTACTTCTCAAGGGATCTTGAGAAGCTTGCAATCCCCACCAGGCAGTACCTGACCGATGTATTATAGTGAGTGGCAAGTACCGGAGGATTGATCGTTCTCTCGAGGAATAGTGTTCGTTAGGATTGAAATTAATCTAACCAGGTCTAGAGGTGAGGGATGATTCTTTTTGTAATTTTTTTTTATATTTTATGGAAAGCAAGTAAATATCTCGGGTATTGGAGGAGTAGGCGGAATTAGTTGCTAGCCAACTAACCTAAATAACTACTTAAACAATAAAAATAAAATAACAAGAAAATAAAATGATGAGAACTTCTTATATGGAGAAAAGCGTGTTTACTTAGATTTCACTAATCCCTAGTTATCTTTTATTGATTAATTGGTTTGTCACAATTGCATGGATAAAGGGTTGCATTCCTTAATACCATTCGTGGGGCCGTGTACGATCTTCCCCAACTCTATAAACTTTTATCTCTTCCTATGACGACACGTTTAGTATCCTATCATGGCCTCATTAATAGTTACTTATGCATTTAATACAACCAATAAAACCGTAGTACACATCCGATTACGTTTCTTAAGACGTTCAAGCAAGTTACCGTATAGGAGATTAGCCAGTTTTCTTAAGCCTAACGCTAAAATCAATCACCCACAACAATTAATGACAAACCAACAATCAACAATCAACAATCAATAACTAGGTTTCATTAGATCTAAGCAAACACAAGTAAATCTAAGCTAGCATGTTAAAAGAAAGAAAAGCATAAGATATAATCAAACAACACATAGACATATTGAATGATTAAAGGATAACTTATCTTCAATTGAACATGGAAGAAAAGAGGGTTTGAAACCCTAAAATTGCTGCAAAAGTCGGACTAGGGTTTGTACACCAAAAGTTCCCCCACCAAAAGTTCTACACAATGAATGAAAAATCGAAAATTATATATAGATTTACACTCGTGACGGCGTCCCCTTTTAATGGCTGACGCCATCATCTCACCGTGGTTAGGGTTTCTTGTCGTCCAATCCAATTGCTTGACGCCGTCCCCTTGTAAGTCTTCTGGGCCGTCACGCCTTGAGATTAACACGTGACAGCCTACTTCTTGCATAACGTGACACAAACAACATTTACTTCTTCTTATTTTTCTTGAGAAAATTCTTGATTGACTTCAATCCTTTCCTTTGCTCATCCTGAATTTGAGTTAAAAGGGTGATCACAGATTGTGAGTCGAGATTTTGAGGGATTTGAGGAAGGGCATTTATGAAGTTTTGGGATGGAGAAGAAGCACAAGCATTTGGTCTACCAACATGTCCATCGTCATCTATGTGATAAGAGGATGAATCACTATCGGATGACTCGGGAAACAAGGTCTTTTTCGTCCCCGAATAAGACCTTGTTTTACGCTTAATATGGATAATGAGTGGGAACATGACACGATCATGAATGTGGTACTTTTCGGATTGGAGTTCCGGAAATTCATTCATGATATGGTTGAACAGACGGGTCAAGAGCATACCATACGGCAGGTTTAACTTGTTCTTTTTGGTAACGAATTCCATTCTCCTGACCATGTAGAATGCTAGACTGTAGGGTGTCGATGAGACAACACAATAAAGCATGTGACCGAGATACGCAGGAAGATGATCCCTATTGCCACCTAGGCAAAAGGCATTTTCACGTATGATCTCCTCAAATACTTTGAGGTGATTTTCTACTTCTTTTGTAAGGATTTGGTTTTCTTCAATGGGAATTTTCTTACCTCTTTGAGTGCGGGTAAGAGTTGAGGTTTGGGGTTTTTGAATGAGGGTCCTAATTTCATTTGGAGTGGGGGGAATAGTGACATATTTCCCACATCTGGGGGTGCTACTGACAAGAGCATCAAGGCTCCATTCGTCAGTGAATGAGCATTGCCCCATGGTAGGAATACCAAGAATGTGACCAAAATCAGGAAGTGAGTATGAAAAGAATTTTTCTTGAATAACAAACTCAACGTAGAGTTCATTCATGGACTCAGCTCTTAACTTAAACTGACTATAGAATTCTAGGATAAAGCGAGGAACAACTAACTCGTTGACTTTGTAAAGACATTCTAGTTTGGCAGAACTTAACATGGCTTCAAGGTAATTAAAGTCCTCAAAGTCAAGGTAAACAACTCGACCTTCATGGATACAACGTTTTTCAAGACGTTGGAAGTAATAGCAAATAGGTAGAGGGTAGTCGGTGGAAACAATGGGTATGTAGTTGCGTGTTTTTGTGTGATCAACCCAGCTTGGTTTAGGCATGTTTTTCCTATATAAGAAAAATAAAGTGAACATCAAGTTGGCTAACCTAAAATTTTTATACTTATTCCCAAACACCCCCATAAACCATAATACATCTTAATTTTTGAAATTCCTGATTTATTTCGTTGCATGGTTATGAAAACGTTTCTGACATGTATTAACAATGTATAACTACGTTTTTGTTACGTGATTAAGCAAGATTAATAACAGTAAAATCAAATTGGGGATGATCTTATTTTTGACCCATTTTCAAAATTCGCAAATTAAATTAATTAGTTTGTTAATTCGTGTATTATTAGTACTACATTGTTTAGATTTGCTTTCAATTGTTGTTAATTTTGCAAAGAAACAAGAATCCCCAATTTTTGGTTTCATGTTCTTATGAACCCTAATAATTTAATTCGAATTAAATAAGTGAAATTGAATAAATTGACTTACAATAGAGTGATTAGCAAGAGTTGGTGATTGATGATCTTGAATTTGTAAGCCTTGAATTAGTTTGATTTTAGATGAGTAAGATTTTGGGGTGTATAGTCGTTTTTCGTCACTTCTGCACAAAGGGGAGTGTTTGGTTTTTGTTTTGAACGTTTTGCAGTAAGAAAACGGGGTGTAGGCTGAAAATACTGGACGGCCCTTTATCGATATGGGACTGCCAGGAGCTAAAGGACCGTCGGCAGAAGGTTGCGTGGTTTTGACGATTTTTGTTGTTTTAGCTGATATGAGAAATCTTTGGTTTCAAATCATTTTAAAACATAACTTTTTATATTTTAAGACACGAAATTGACTCAATACGCATGAGTAGGCTAAGGAATGGGTATGGAATAGAATCGAGACAGAAGAAAGGGGAAAGACTCGATACGCTTGAATAAAGAGTGGATTTTGAGTCGAAACAGAAGAAAAGAAAATGGTAAGGCGTTAAAGGAGATTCAAAGACGAGACTTGCATCGGAGAGGCTAGAAGTCAATCATGTAAATTTCAAGAAAAGTCAAAGACAAGAACTAGAGAGCAAATAAAGAGTGAAGCAAGTGTGCATCGTTTATAGTGATTGATTGACGCAGAATTCGTTATAAATAATGGTTGTGGTAAGACCATTATTTTTCCAAATAATTTGCTTGAATCCAATTAAGTATAAGCATTTAGACAAAACGTCTAATACTCACAAAGCATATAGCACGTATTAGCATATAAATATTATCTAGCATGCAAGCGAGTAAGAATTCATCACATAGTTACATAAGCATATAGCAAGCATTCAAGTGGCAAGCATATTATTCAGGATTGTAAGAAAACTTACCTTGGCCTCTAGCTATCCATAATAACATATTACCATAATATGTGTTGTAAGAGATGTAAGACTTGATGAAACTCACTTGGCGAATCACCCTTAAGAGTAGTTACACATTCAAGGCACACATTGTCTTGGTCTCTAGCTATCTTTGCTTTTAACTAACTTGGTCTCTAGCAAACAAAACAAGCACATTTTCTTCATTTATGGTCAACACTTCAAGACTTGTAGATTGGTACAACAACTAGGTTGTTTGTGTGATTCTTGTCAGCAACATTACCTACAACAAAACATTCAAACTAGTAGTACATGAATCTACTTAAACTAAGTATATTTCTAACAATATATTTTCATCATCTTTGGCTTGAACATTTCCTTGATGAAAGTCTAAGATATTTTACCATATATCATTTGCCACATTACATAAAATAGTTTTGTGAAAACCAATTTTAGGCAAAGTTTTATAGACCAACATTTAAGCTTCAATGTCTAGCAAAAGTTTCTTATGAAATTTTGATTTTCAAAATCTATTTTCATTGATTAAAAATATCAAATGAAATGACATGCCAAAGATCATGATCAATTGATTTCACATAACTTTCAAATTCATTTTTCCGAATGACAAAATTTTCATTTTCGAAAAATGGTGACTCATTCAAATAGATCCCTTCTAGATATCTTTCAGACTCCATAGATCGATTCAAGTTTTAAAGTACAGTATACTTTAAAGATCTTGATAACATGGCTCTGATACCAATTGTAGAAACTAGAAGGAGGGGTTGAATAGTTTCACCGTTTCTTTTTAGTTGTTAAAACGTTTCACCATTTTTAGGTCCGGTTAATATTCTTTTGCAAACTTATTGAATTCTACTTGTTATGTGATGTCAAGTTAACTACTAACAAACATATATAAACAAGTAAAGTAAAGAGTAAGGAAAGAATACAACCAAGAGACACGACGATTTATAGTGGTTCGGCACGAAGCTCACTCTCCGTCCTACTCCACTCCCCGAGTACCACACTCGAGAGTTATCAATCACTATATCACCACACTCCTTCAGGTGGAGCAATCCATACACATGCATACACAAGCTTTAACGACACTAAGCATAATGTCGTGTTCTAATCGTAGCTAGAACGAATCTACACCAAGGCCCATGTGGCCACACGAACAAGCACTCTTGTCCAACTTGGATCTTCACCCGATCCAAGCCTTCACACAATTGACACACTTGGTTCTTCACCCGAACCAAGCCTTCACACTTAGACACACTTGGTTCTTCACCCGAACCAAGCCTTCACACAAGACTTACTTGGATCATCACCCGATCCAAGTTTACACGCAAAAGAATCAACTAAGTCCTAACCTACACACTAGGACATCACTCTCCTCACAACAAATACATGAACTATTCTAGTTACAAGACTTCTTGGATCTACATCACCATCCAAGTTCACACAAATATCCCCATCCTCGACTCACACACAAGTCGGAAACATTGACAATATTTACAGAACCTATCACCGTAACACTTGTTACGTTTGTGTCTGGACACCTATAACATCTCGAGTCTTCATCTATGTCGAGAGTTCTTCTCTTGCACTTGACGGAAGATGAAATCACTTATAAACATATACCGACATGTTATAGTGATCAAAGACTAAAGAGAAAATAAAACTGAAAGTTTTATGTGTGAAAAACCTTATTTTCTGAAGTGTAACAGTTCAGTATTTATAGACGACAGGAGAGAGCCAGACGGTCCCATAAATAGGTGACGTTCCTTTATCTCTAAGGGACCGTCGACCACTTTAAGGGACCATCCCGACAAAACGCTCCCATTTTTGTCCTGATGTGGTGAAAACTTATCTGGTCAAAATTCAACTATTTTTTTTTGGGGGGGGGGGGGGGAATAGCTGTTATAAGTTTGAATTTGAATATATTTTCTTAATAAAACATTTCTTTAAAAACACAAAAATACTTTTGTGAAAATGTTTTGTCAAACTTAAAAATGTAAGTTTAGAGAAAATAAAATTCTTTGATCACTTTACTAATGATGGTATAAAGTTTGTTAATACCTGAAGTGACGTTGTAGTAGCTACGTAGAAGAAACGAGTTTCCTCGATTAAAAACTTATTAACCATAACTTTACGTAACATGTCTTTATATTTTGTGATTATCAAAACACAAGAAGATCGAATAATACGAATAACGTTTTTGACATTATTTGTATTAACAGATATAATCAAACAACACATAGACATATTGAATGATTAAAGGATAACTTATCTTCAATTTAACATGGAATAAAAGAGGGTTTGAAACCCTAAAATTACTGCAAAAGTCGGACTAGGGTTTGTACACCAAAAGTTCCCCCACCAAAAGTTCTTTTTAATGAATGAAAAATCGAAAATTATATATATATTTACACTGGTGACGGCGTGGTTAGGGTTTCTTGTCGTCCAATCTAATTGCTTGACGTCGTCCCCTTGTAAGTCTTCTGGGCCGTCACGCCTTGGGATTAACACGTGACGGCCTACATCTTGCATAACGTGATGCCATCACGTGTTAAGCTCCAATTTATCTTCTGGCGCGTTAAGTGAAAATGTGATATCCACCTCTTGTCTCATTGAGTGACGGCGTCCCTTTGTAATTCTTGACGCTGTCAGGTACAATTTCCAGCATGGTTTCTTTATTTTTTCATTTTCTTCACTTTTCACTCCAAAAATGTCCAAAATGCTTTGTTTTCCAGAATTCTTGTCCAAAGTACCTAAAATGACAAAAGGAACGATTTGAGGTAATATTTGATAATAAAAATACGATTTAGCACTTAAATGACCCCTCAAAAGCGTAACAGATTTCTCCTTATCACCTCATTTGAGTCATGAGCCATGAGAGCAATCTCGTCATTCTTTGTCTCCTCGTCATCATCTTCACTATCACTCCAAGCACCACTTACAAAAGTTCTTTGAGTTTTGCTCTTGGGTAGTTTTGGACATTCTCCTATAATGTGACTCGTGTCTCAGCATCTAAAAAACTTTCTTTCACCCTTTCCTTTCTTATCGTCACAATCTTTTTGGAAAGACTTCTTGTCAACTTTAGGTTGCCTTACAAACTTTCCTCGTCTTCGAAAGAACTTCTTGAAGTCTCTAACGGCCATGTCATATTCTTCATCATCGTTATCCGAACTAGATTCTTCATCATCACTTGATTCAACTCTAGCTTTTAAGGCAATAGACTTGACTTTTTCTTTCTTGCCTTTAACTATCTCCGAATCTTTTTACATTACCATTTCATGAACTTTGAGGTTTCCAATTAGATCGTCAAGTAACATGCTCGAAAGATCTTTAGATTCTTCAATAGCCGTCACTTTTGCTCTCCACTTTGGATGGAGTGCTCTAAGAAATTTCCTGACAAAGTTCTTAACTACAAAAAGATTCATCAAGTGCTTTAAGTGAAGTAATAATGGTGTTAAATCTAGCAAATGCACAATCAATAATTTCATCTTCGGGAATAGAAAATTGTTCATATTGTTGAACAAGAAGATTAATTTTGTTATCTTTAACTTGTGAGTTTCCTTGATGAGTGATTATTAAAGTTTGCCAAATATCTTTAGTGGTTTTACACATAAAGACTCTTTCATACTCTTTCTTTGGTAAAGCATTATAAAGCATCATTTTGGCTTCATTATTTTTAGCAACTAATTTCTTTTGATCATCACTATGTTTAGTAAGTGAGATATCCTCATCTTTACCATTAGCAATATCTTTAAAAGTGATTTTGTTATCACCTTCAATTATTATATACCACAAATCTATATCTTTTGATTTCACGTAAGTTTCAAAGCGGTTTTTCCAATATATAATACCATTTGGTTCAAATAGTGCTGGTCATTGCATATATTGCCCTTCTTTGAAATTTTCAAAATCCATGGATCCTTCCAAGTTTTAAAATACAATATATTATAGAAATCTAGAGTAACGTAGCTCTTGATGCCAATTGTGCAAAACTAGAAGGGGGGTTGAATAGTTTGCCGGTTTTAAATTTAATTTCCTTAGAAAACTTTACGTGTAATCGACAAATGCATATACCAAAAAATAAGTAAAGTGCAAGATAAAGTAAGAAACGATCAAACCACAACACGGATGTTTATAGTGGTTCGGCTACAAGGACTCTTTTTCCTTGCCCTACTCCACTCCCCGAGTATCCAACTCGAGAGTTTTCTTCACTAGTCAACAAGCTCCTTTCACCGGTGGAGAAACCTTACACGTCGCTTACACAAGACTACCGACACAAAGCTAGATGTCAAGTTCTTTTACAAGGGTACAACCACTCCCGTCACACTATGTATTTTGAGGACTAAAATACTAATCGATCACTAATGAATAGATACAATCAATGAAAGTATGAACAACAAAAGTTCACACACTACTAAACAAACAAGTCTTGCAACTTTGCGTTGAAGCTTGTACGTCTTTGATATGAAGTTGTGATCTTCTTGCTACAAAAAAATCTCACTAAAATGAAATGAGAATGAGTTAGATATGAGTAATGAGAGTATGTATGATTATGTATGATTTCAAGTGATGATAAACAACTTGGAGTGGCTTACTATTTATAGGCAAGAAGCCTCAGCAAGCCACGGATTGGACGGAACCAAATTAATGGTTTCGTTTGTGTTAGAGTTTGGTTCCGCCAAGCTCTAACACACAATCCTCCAAAGTATCTCTCAAATCTAACCAAGATATTGCCCATATCTTTCCTTGATTCTTTAAAAGGCAATATAAACAATGTCTTCACCATATCTTCCAAAGATCATACAATCTTCCAAATATCATGATGCAAGACATGATGTAAGAATACATCTCTATTTATGTTTAAACTAGTGTATTCTTGTGAAATGTATATGTTGTCTAAGTAATGTTTAACCTGTACAATAAAATGACTTGTGGCTTTATATGTAAAAGACTTAACTATATTTATACTTGTTGCTAAAATAAAGTTTATATTTTGTCGTTAACAAAATATGGCAAAGATCGTAAAATATAAATATTTTTTAGGCGATATTTGTATTAACAATCTCCCCATTTTTGTTGAGGACAAAACATAAAATTTATATTTAAGCAACTAGGTAAATAGAGTATAAATCTTTTAATCATTTGTAGCCTACTTGTTTTATGCAACATTTTAGTTTCTTTTAATGGCAAGTTTGAGAAACATAAGTTTGTTACTAGTTGTGATTAAATAGAGTGTAAGTCTTTTAACCACTTCGAGTAAACATGTTTTTATGCAATATATTGGTTTTTGGAGTTGTGTAGCTATTACCAATATAAAATTTGTTACTAGTTGCTAGAGTAATAATTTCTCCCCCTTTTTGTTGAAACAAAAAGAAGAGAAGCGAATGCAGAATATAATGTAGCCCGAGCTTTGAAAAGCTCCCCCTTGGACAATACTCCCCCTTGCTAGGGTGCCAAGTAGGTGATACATGGATTTTGAGTGCTACAAAACAAAATATTAGTGGTGAATACTTGAAACCAAGTATAGATATACATATGCAAAGGAAAAGAAATATACATTCCACAATTTATGAAATATCACACCATCAACACACCACATATAGAGAACATTTTCATTCAAGTAAAATTTATTTTGACAAAAGTCAAAATAATAGGACAAGACATGAATAATAATTCCTTGACTAGAAGGAAATAGTAAAAAGGAAAAACAACATAAAATAAATCCTAAGGAGGTCCTATAAAAGTCCCATTGGAAAGTTTGAGACCAAATTTCTTCCTATTGTTGTGGAGGATGTGAGATGGTGTTTAGACGCTCAAGGATATGATTGAGGATGAACCTCATTTCATCTTGGAGTTCATGGATCATGATTTTGCACCGTTCACTAAGGTGAGCGGTTCGTTCAGACATCCCGCAACCATGTCAGGGAAAGTTTGATGGAAGAGGAATTTCGGTTGTTGATGGTGGTGGATTTGTTAGTTGAGTTTCATGGGCTTGAAAGGTGTTTGGTGGTGGAATGTTGGTGGTGGAATAGTACAAGGCTTCTTGGAGTTTCATGGCTTCTTTGATGTGGGCTCCGATCAAGTGCTTGAATGATAGGGTGTTATTCATTTCGGTTAAGAGATTGGTGGTGGAAGAGTATAAGGCTTCTTGACTTGCTTGGGTGTTTGGAGGATCACTCCACATGGATTCCTCAATTTCCTCATAGGTTGGGAAAAAGGATTGAGATGTAGGTGGTGGTGGTGGAACATTTTGGGCATGAGTTGGTTCACCATAAAGTGGCCCATTGATTTCTTTGAATTGAGGGTGAAAAAGTAGGGGTTGAGGATGAGAAGCTTCATCATGTGGCTCATTTGATGTGAGTGAGTCTCGAGGTGGTTGTTTGGATATTATTTCAATGGAGGCAAAATATGGAAGAGGAAGTGGATTTGTTGATCTTGGTGGTAAGTCATCTAATGTTTCCAAGAATGGGTAAGGTGAAGTTGGTGGAGTTGCAAAGAGTTCCATTGGGGAAGTTGTTTTACAGAATTTTTAAAATGAGTTATTTTGTTACCACCCCCTAAATTGATTTTCTGTCATTCTATCAAGTATTTACTACCATTACGCGAAACAATTTTCATGTTACCCTGAAAAGAATTATCTAGGATACCATTTTTCAAAACAACATGTTGAACACCATCTAAAACTTTAGAGAAAAGTAATGCTATTTTGACTAAACCGAACATCGCATCATTAGTCCTCAATTATACATAGCCTGATCACCTATGTATAATTCAGGAAGGATTATGCCATGAAGAAAATAATCACCTTTTCAAGAATTATTAATAACAATCTTCATTCAAAATCTTTGTAAACAAATAAAATCTTTCATAAACATCTCTTTTGACAAACCCTCTCTGGATACTTACACCACTTGTCACTCACTCAGCCATTAACTTGGATTTTACCATTGACCTCTCTAGGAAAGACTTTCCATCTACGAGGAGCATTCTATGACATAAGAAAACAATGAAAGGATAGATGATACTCCCCAAACTTCTGGCAATTCCTTTAAGATATTATCTTTCCAATCAGATACACACGCTCTACCACCTCATCCAAGACAAATTTTACAAGTCAAGAATCAGTTACAAGCGATAAGAAGACGATAGAAGTTAGGTTGGTGAGTGACGCATATCATTCGGATTAGGTATCCCTGAGCAGCAAACCATTTAGATTCGAGTGGGAGAACGATCTATGTTGAGAGCCTTGCCTTGGAAAGACATGATACAATTTCGGTAACATAAGAGATTGAACCTTCGGTATATTGGACCATTTAAGATTCTTTTTAGAATCGGCCGACAGGCATACAAACTTGAGTTTCCGTCAGAGTTCAACAACATATAACCCATCTCACATTTCAAACCTTAAGAAGTGCCTTTCAAATGAATCACTCGTAGCATATTTCATTCCATTCCATTAGAAGAAATTCAACTCGACGATAAGCTTAACTTGGTGGAGAAACCAACAAAAATCATGGATCGTGAGGTCAAACAGTTGAAGCAAAGTCGAATTCCTATCATGAAAGTTCGCTGGAATTCTCGAAGAGGTCCTAAGTTTACTTGGGAGCGAGAAGACCAGATGCGACTCAAATACCCACATCTTTTCACCGAGACTACTTCAGAGACCAACACCAGCTGAATTCAGTGATTGAATTCCTTTTTGGGTGGGCGACTGTCACAACTCACAATTTCAGGTCATCTTCCAAACCTCGACAATTTACTATTTACAAGTTACTATTCATCATTTACTATTCACCGATCACTATTCATCATTTTCACTATTCATCATTTTCGAAGTCAGTTTAAGACTTTGAGAAGCGTTCAGAAATTTTACTATTCATGTGACACTATTCATTCCCGGAAGGAAAACACTATTCATGTTTATCATGCATCATCTCGTAAACCTAGTTTACGGGCATTCAAATTCGCGTAACCAGTTTGGTTTAGCTGCTAATTCACGCATCATCAGTAAGGACACATCATATAGACTAGAGTAGTCTACATATCATCAGTAACATCATCAGTACATTAGGTCATGCACGGGTTTGTGTATTTTTCATTAACGTATGTTTAATTATTTAATTAACGTTACCACTCAGTTATTTTTACTAACAATATACCCGATACTCCCGTCTACGATCCTAATATATTTTCATACTCATTATAATGATATAAAAATTATATCATTAATTTACCCGGTGTTTTGAGACCTGTTGCTATATTTTCCGGTATACGCTAATAATTTCGTCGGATTACGATATCTCCACACGACAATTATTTTAACACCCGATTCTCATCAGGAATGTAAATTTATAATTTTTACAACATCGTTATATTCTATTTGGTATCGTTAAAATTCATTTCTAGCAAACTCGGTACCCGGTATCCCCTAAAACTAATAATATCTACATAATATTAACCAAAATCTTACAAGATCTCATCTTTTCTTCACCTTCCCATCCTTTGCCCCCCCCCCCCACCAATCACTTACACCCTTGAAATTTTATACTAACTTCATTAAATACAAGTTCTTTTTGTCTAGACCAAATAATACATCAAGATTTAATAGATATTTCTTTCATTTGTACAAGTATATCACAAATAATAAACTAACAAAGTTCTTCCTTTTCTCTCCTTCCTTGGATCGGCCACAACAAGAACACAAGAAGAATCCATCATTTTTTCAAGAACAAGTATTAATCAAGGCTCTTTTACACTCCTAGTTAGGATTTTGAAATAAAAATCCCTAGGTTTATTATACATTTTCATCCAAACCACCTCAAATCTTCAAGTAAGTTTCAAGTAAAATTTTCCTACATTTTATACTTCCATTCACTATATTTTCATGTTCTATAAATTAATTATGCAAGTATACATATGTTATATACCACTTGTAGTTATATTTTGGCACTAAAATGGGTTTATGGAATTTTACTTGTGATCTCTTGAGCCCCATCATTCTTGGTGATGTTTAGGACCCCATGACACCCTAAGAAGGTGTATGGTATATTAAGAGTTGTTTTGAAGTTGATTGGAGCGGATTTGGACAAGTATTAAACTAGAAAAATTCATTTTAGACACTATATAAATGTTGCTGTCCCTTTTTGCAAAACGTGGGAAGATCAGGGGTTCATGGGTAATTTTGGACCAAATATTTAGAAAATACATTCAAAAACGAAACTGTGGCTGTTGGAATGAACAAAAACGAGTTTATAACGAAGGAGATATGATTTTTCAAAGTTGGACGACGAAAACTATTTTCTGAAAATTATACCCGCTGTCCCGCGACTTTCTACGGCTAAACCGATGTGTTAAACTTAAACGAGACAACCCGACATACAAAAAATTCACTAGTTCACTGAAACACGAGACCGGGGATATAAAGAACTTAAGAAACGGACTTATAACGACCGAGATACAAGCGTTCATACCCGACGTACACAACACTTTTTCATCAGCACCAACACAAGAAAATTTTCTAAGTGTTGACAATCTCGCCAAGTGACCATGTTCGATGCTACTTTTCTCATTGATAGACTCGTTTTTGGAAAATTAACATCTGTGACTAAAAGTTAGTTCACCCAGCCTAGTTTTCAAACATCCAACCGTTCGTCAAACGGATTAATAACGAATAACATATGGCCTTTCAAACTCTCCCGAAAACTGCCCAAAACTGCTGAAACAGCCCCAAACACCTTACTTCACGGCTATTTTTCTTTTTGATCGAGACCCGTATGGACAAAATTGACTTTTAGATAATGTGACAAGCTTCCTAAAACTACTGAGCATTTTTCCTAACTCTTAATACACACTATTTCGCGACTAGTTTTACGAGGCCACTTGGTCATATTTTCAAAGTTATGAAAAATGTTATTTTACGAAGAAATTACTATAATTGCCGATAAAACACCAAACGATGATCGTGGAGTACCGTTTCAACATAATTACATGAAAAGTAGATTGCAACTTAACGAAACGTCAAAAATGTATTTTTCGACGATAAACGTTATTTTCAAAAAGTACGAGTGGTATCGATAACATACGTATTTGCATACATAGCATTGTACCATTGCTTACATTAGATCATATCATTCATAATAGGTCGTGGTTAGTGACCGAGCCTCATTTCATCACATCCACTTTTATCATTGTTGCTATCATACTAGGTGAGTTTTCATAGCCCCGTTTACAATTTATTATTTCATTTCAAATCCCACGGGGGAGAATACATTGCACCATTTTCATACGGGCCAAAATATTAAATTTATGTACATTGCTTAAGTTACCGCATTTGCCATGTTAAAGTCCCCTTTTTATTATCATGAACCGTTAATTTGTGAGCAAGCGAAGGTGAGTGGATAGATCTATTGAGGGTGACGCCTCCATCCGCGTTGGTTTGATCACCAACAGTCAAACGGATGCATTTCATTTCATTCATTCAGAGTGTTTGGCAAAACACTCCTTTTGGGGCGTTTATTTTAGTCTAGCTTTGGAGTCATGAGCTTAAGGGCTAATGTACTATTTTTGTTTATTGTGACATTTTGTCATCCATTTTTATACTTGTGGTTACCGTAAAAACATTTCATTTACTTAAACCTATGATTTTCACCAACATTATTGTTGACGTTTTAGCAATGTATTTTCAGGTAATTAAGGAGATCACTTCATGGCATGCATATGGACATTACATAGAGTCGCGGCGTCGACGCGTCTCACTTGTTTACTTATGCACTTAAAAACATCGTTTGGATGTAACAAATTTATTTCTACAACTTTTGCAAATCATTGGGACCTACACTTTGTAAACTCTGAATTATTTCTATGAATCAGACGATATATTTTCAAACGACACTTTAGGTCGTTCAATGTAACTGTAACTGTGATGCTATGGTAGTCACCCCCGGATATTCCATTCCGCTGCAAGTCATGAACTTGGGGGTGTGACATTTTTCCTCCATAAAAGTTGTAAAAACACATTTAACTAACCAAAATACATTGAGAAACCATAATAATACGAGTAAAAACACACTTACCGTTGAAGATCAAGCACGCGTTAAAATTTCCACTTTACAAAAGTGAAAACATGGGAAAATGATAACATTAGGATGTTATCGACCTGCACTTGTCCGTTAGTTCACATAATATGTTCAACACAATATCCTAAGAACACACAAATCCATAATTGTTCAAATATTGTTGTGCCAAACACTCCCTTAGCCCGCTCATTGCCTATCAAGCTTCTTGTTGATCTTGGTAAGGAATCTCCCGATGCACTTGAACATTCCCCTTGTTTGCTTGAACTTTTTGGATTGATTATCAATTGTTGGTAGTTGTTGGAAGTATTCAAGTGGAGGGAGCCTAGAGTTTGGGGAGTCCATCGTCTTCGCTCATAGATGATGAGGATGAGGACGTTTCCCTTGAGTCTTTGCTACTCTATAATCACTTAATGGTACAAAGATGTGAGGAACTAGAGAGTAGTCCGGACAAAACCCTTTGGCATTCCGTGGGATGGGAGCAAAGGCTCTAAAAAGGCGAGTGAGAAGCATTCCAAAAGGAAGAGCGGTTTTGCCTTGCACGAATATATCCGCCATCCTTTTGGCAATGTAGTAGGCCAAATTGAAGGGTTGGCGAGTTGAGATGCTATAGAGCATGTAGCAAAGGCAAGAGTTGATGTGGTCACGGTTTCCTATTGAGCTTATCATATTTTCCCTACGCACTTCCTCCCATTTGAGGAATTGAGGTTTGAGTTCATTGAGTTCCATGCCAAAATGGTCACGGTTGATCTCATTACCCGCCCGGGTAGTTCTAGTTCCCGAAGTTCTAGGGCGAAAGAGGTACTAACGGATAATTTCCTTGCTGATGCGCGTGATGTGTCGTTGCGGTTTAGCAGTGTTAATGCCTATTCAAGTTTTACATTTATATTTAGCCGACTTATCAATAACACGCACACTTAACGAGCAGTATACCCGGTAGTTTGTATATAATGGTAAGTAGAGTGTCGATCACTAAGAGTGGAACGTATTATCTAGTTATCTTAATCAGTATTTTAATATCCTAAGTTAGCTTTACAGCCTAATCTAACGAAAGGGGGTTCAGCCTGAGAGACTGGCACAAATTTGGTTATATTAAATAGTAAATTAAACTAATGAACACGAATCAGCGAATAGCATACACGTACACAGATAGATAATAGAGACTATAAGAAGACCTGTCCTGATAATTAAGTAGCTTGTCACTTGTTTTATTGCTAGTTTTATATGAAGTGTATTTAATTAAATCTTTCTCGTTGGTTTCATTACATCGGCGAGTAAACTCCTAATGATTACTTATGACTATCCCGTTTATCTAAAGACGTTATATTAAACGGGCGAGGAAGGGGTATGGCAACCCATGGAGTGCTCAGCTAGACACAGAGGTTATCAATGCACTAATATAAATTCACCAAAGACATCAAACATATAAACTTTAATTGATGGAAATCAATATTAAGGCGGACATATGATTTTGCGTACTCACATACTGCCGGCCATCTATCCTGATGAATTAAAGCTTACTATTACAATAAAACAAAACTACTTAATGAATTGAATACATGCAGGACCTTCTTACAACTCTAATATCTTCGTTTAGGGTGTGTCTTGTGTTGCTTGTTCGTCTGAATTCGGCTCCTTAGGGTTATGGTGCACACAAAATTCGTCTAGGTCTTGGGGTATTTATTGTTTCTGTCTGAGGGGTCAATGCGGCGCATATAATGCTTAGATGCGGCGCATCGACTTAACTTCGCGTGGGGTCCAAGATTAATATATTCTGGAATATCCGTACACCGCCTCTAGATGCGGCGTGTCTTCATTCTTGTATCCGGCGCATGTCCTTCGGTTATCTTGGATAGTGTCTGGTGAAGTCTTGATGGATATACGTCGCATGTTAAATGTATAATGCAGCGTATCTGGAGTATAACGAGCTTGATCTTCTTCTTTGACCAGAGTTTCATATGCAGCGCATGATAGAATTACATGCGGCGCATTCTTCAAAGTCAGGCAATGGTCTTCGAATTCATCTAAGTTTGATATTGCGGCGTATCTGTTGAGAGAGATATGGCGCATCTTCTTGATTTTAGTAGACTTTTGACATCTCGCTTGTTTTGCTCCATAATTAGTCCAAAATCGCCAAGTTTCACCTATTACTTGTTTTTACCTGAGAATCACTAAAGTAAACATTAAAGCACCGATTCTCATAAATAATATAATAAAACAAGTTAAATAAATGGGATAAATGATGGTAATAAAATGTACTTATTTGAGTTCATCAAATATCCCCCCACTTGAGCTTTACTTGTCCACAAGTAAACCTTAGATTTAATCTTATGAAAATGTATCCTAAAATATATTAGGATTTATTTTTAATAATTAAGCACGTATTCGTTTCATCATAATCATACAACCAAACACTTAACGAAGTAGAAACAAAATAATTTTTCAATGTAAAAACAATTCTGAATCGTTTAGTTGCTTAGTTGTGACGAATATTCTATCATAAGCTTGACCATAATACACATCTCCTCCACTAAAGCCGAGGAGTAACAAAGGGTTTTGAGGCTTAAGGATTGAACCTAGCTTCGCTCAAACATCTCCTGTACAAACTTAGTTGATCGCTAGCGTGAGTCCTCGACGCTTCAACCAACGGATGGTCACTAGTGCACTTCTTGGATCGCTAGCGCGTTATTTGCATAACGGATGGTCACCAAGTCACACACTAGATCGCTAGCGCGTTAGTCAATTAATCTAATACTCGGATGGTCACTACCTTATTCATACATTCAACATTCTTACTTGGCCATCATCATATCCGGATGCTCTAAAGGTAACAACGAATATAATGATACGGTTGGGTAGGGATAACATTTAGGATATAAATTGGTGTAAAAATAAAAATAAATAAACAAAACAAATAAATTAAAATCCTAAGTGTGGTTAATTACTTTCCCAACCATCCCATGAATAAGACTCATATCATTGAATAACTCACGCTTTTGACTCATGTAACTCATGCTTTAGGTAGACACGAATTATACTCAATAAAATCTTAAACAAAGAATAACCTTAGTTGGCGTTCCCATAACGGCCAACTCCCATTCAATCCATAAATTTAATATACAACAACAAAATAGTGGAGATATCTTCCACTTAATACAACACTATACATAAGTTGTTTAAACAAACTTCCAACTTTCTTCTCTTTCTTTTTCTTTTCTATTTTTTCGATTTTTTATTTATTTATTTATTTATTTATTTTTTATCATCAAATATATATGTGTAAAATTTCACAACTTTTCTATCACGATTTTTCCGGATAATTTTTCCATACTTTTCATAACTTTCAGAAATATTGTAATAGTGAAAGTAGTAAACACGCGAAAAATAAACTAAAAATATACAATATGTACTTTCACTCCAATTGTATTGTGCAATTTCCCGACCTAACCAAAGATAATGAATTACGCACGCGAACACAGGTAATGTAAGGAAACACACTTTGCCTAAAGTAACTAATCACGGATTTTAATCTACAGGGTAGGCTAAGGTGTAAGGGTGTAACGAAACATTTTAACAAAGGTGTAAGAAACGAAAGGAATGGCTCTGATGATTTTTCTAGGGGTATCTTACTCTAAAAATGAGAGTAACAAAAGGTTTTATATGGGGGTTAACTAACCAGTGTAGTTAGTTAATATCACATAACATATAAAGGCTTTTTGGGTGTAATCCTAGAGTTTTACCAAGTTAGACAAGTCACTCCAATTATATCTATAATACTCATTATGGTGGTCTCGAATAGTATACAAGCCAAGTTCTAAAGTTTACAAGTCACCAGCACACTAAAGTTTTTGATTTTAAGCAAAAATAAGGTTATGTGTGCAGCTATGTAATTTAGATTCAAACAA
Organism: Artemisia tridentata subsp. tridentata; assembly: GCA_021014915.2. Classification (NCBI taxonomy): domain Eukaryota; kingdom Viridiplantae; phylum Streptophyta; class Magnoliopsida; order Asterales; family Asteraceae; genus Artemisia; species Artemisia tridentata. The sequence continues at coordinate 376,442,477 of CP139503.1, forward strand.
AAACATGCTAATTTTTTTTTTTTTTTTTTTTTTTTTTTTTTGATATATTAAGTGCATTTTAAGCATATTTTGAAGAAGTTTAGGACAAGTAAGCGTTCTAATTCTCCATCCCCCCACTTAAGTTAAACAACGTCCTCGTTGTTTGTGTTAAAGGTTAAAAACTGGAAAATAAAAGAATTAGAACGGAAAAACTCCCCTGATATTTGCTCGGAATGATCCTCCATTATGCGTATACGAGCAAAAATCAACTTCTTGTGGATGAGAACGTTTAAGCTTCATGAATGATGTATCCACAAAAAGTTCAGGAATCTATAATACCGTCTAGACTTTAACACACCTGAGTTAAGAAGGTTCAAACTTGCATAATACATTAGTAGTTAGTGAAATAAAAACCTAAAAAATAAAAACTGGAAATCATCAGGTCAGTCGATACGCCGCATCCTTTGGAAAGAAGATGCGCCGTATCGAGCCTGGAATTAGTACGAATCAGAATAAAAGATGTGTCGCATCCTTAACCGGGGATGCGCCGCATTAAATAAACTGACAGAATGTTTTAAAATAAAAATAAAAAATGCAGAAAATAAAATAAGATATGACCAGTGCAGATGATACGCCGCATCCTATGATGGAGATGTACCGCATCTACTGCAGGTCTGACAGACTCGACACAGAACAGAAAACAAATAAAAATTTTGGGTTGTCTTCCGGTCAGCACTTGTCTTTATTCCAGAGTCTTCAAGTTAGACTCACGTTCAGCTCCTAATACCTATCATTGAAATAATCGGAAGCGTCGCGCTCCCTCATCTTCAATCCTGTTGTGTCGACCACATCTTGCCCATCCTTGACCTCCACTCCATGTCTTTCCAATATCTGTACAAATAAAGTTCTAACCTTTTCGGGTAGAGAGGATAAGGTAATGAACGGGATATTCTTATTATCATACAAGCACAAATATCCAAGATGTGATGGTAGCTCAACAAACAAGACTTTATTAGTTTCATCAATAACATTTTTGTTTATGGGATTAGTTGAGTTGTTATGTATCAGTGTATCTCCCATTTTACTAGCTTCTAGGTCGAGGTCTATATCTCCTCTTAATCCTAGCACATAAACACCTCTAATTATGCTCTGAACAGGATTTTCACACTTATAGACTAATTTGTCGTTCCCTACTCTCAATGATATTTTTCTTTAAACACATTAATTTTAGCATGAGACGTAGAAAAGAAAGGTCGTCCAAGGATCAATGGAATCTTAACGTCCTCGGGCATATCTAGTATAACAAAGTCTACGGGGAACACAAACTTCTCGATCCTGACTAGTACATTTTCAGCAATCCCCTCAGGTCGTTTTACCATTTTATCAGCCAATTCAATAAGCAGCTTAGTTGGTGCTAATTTTCCTAGTCCTAGGGTAGTAAATGTATTAAAAGGCATTACACTAACACTAGCTCCTAAGTCAGCTAATGCATTATTGAAAGACATATTATTAATAGAACAAGGTAAAGTAAAACTTCCTGGGTCCTTTTCTTTATGAGGCAAGGCATGTAGGTCAGTTGCAGAGCTCTCTTCTTTCATTGCAGCCTTGATCTCCTCTTCAATCATTGACTTTTCCTTGAGTAGTCTTCTAACGCTAATTAAAGAGTTAAAGAAATATTGGGGCTTCAAAACATCACCATTCTTCAATCGTCCAGGAAAAGGTATGTGTGGCGAGACTTCTTCGGTAGTGGTTATGGCCTTAACATGATCTCTTGGATTAGTTTCAGTTGAGTCAGGTAAATTTCCGTATCCCCTTTCTTGAAGAACTGGTTTGGCTCTGAAATGGTCAACCAAAGTCAACCACGGATGTGGTCAATATCGTCAAACATCTCAAGCCAATACTCCGAGGAATACAGTGTTTTCCCGGGTCATTTAGTCCCGACGAGGCGTGAATGGTATTAAACGATTCGTGAGCGAGTGAATTTGAATGGGAAAAGGGTTGTGAGTGATTGATCTAAGGAATATAAGTCAAAACAGCTTAAATAAGCTTATAAGAACAATTACTGGAAAGCAAAGTACCTAAAAACGTTTAAAATCTAAAAACGCGAAAGTTAAATTAAAATTACGTTAACGTACAAAATAAAACGCGAGTTTTGAGAAATAAAAATCCTACGTAAGTGAAAATTATATTTTTACAAACCTAATGATAAAAGAAAATTATTGGAAAGTTAAAATTATTATTTATACTATTTATTTATTTATTTATTTATTAAAAACTATTTAATAACTAATAAACTAATTTAAATTATAATAAATACTAAATGAAATGTAATAATTATGAAACTTTTTATAAAAATAACTTATAATAACAGAATACAAGGAAAAATATAAAAGGTGGAAAATAGCTTAAAAATAAGCTGGAAATTAAGCTAATAAGGAAAAAGCTAAAAGGAAATGTGACAAGTATATAAAAAAGAGTAGAAAGATTAAACACTAAGAAGCCACTAGCCCAATTGGTGCACATCTTCGGACTGGTTTTGACCAGTCAAACCCAGAGATCAAGGGTTCGAATCCTACCAGTCACAATTTTATACAAACATTTTTATTTTTGATTTTTTTTCTTTACAAAAAAATTTAAATACTAAAAATAACAAACTTTAATTAACATAAACTTTTTAAAACTAAAGAATAAGCCCTGTTAAGAGCTTAATGCTCAACAGAACTAGAATAAGCTTGAAAATAAGCTACCAACTGAAACTCAAAGGAAAAATAAGCTATAACTAACTTGGATATACTTAGAATGATCTGGAATAAGAGGAAAAGCACATGACATAAGCTGATAAGTCCAAAATAAGCAAATTCCAAATACTAATACCACAAGCAGGCCTGCAGTCCTATGGGCTTATTTGTTTGTCACTTTAAGCTCATCTAATAAGCTTAGAACCCCAAACAAGGACTGGAGTCAACAAGCTTGGTATGAGAGCTTCTCAAAAAGCTCAAGAGGCCTCAGTGGGACCTACTGAGAAGTTCTACAAGAGCTTGCAAATTGAGCTCAGCCACACTGATGAGTCAGTGTGGTGAAGCTGTTCTGGCAACTTGAGATGGCTAAATTAATCAAGCTAATAAGCACACAAATAAAAATTAAGCAAATGTACATGTAGATGGACAGGTGGGGTATACAAAACAACAATAAGCTTAAGCTAGATATCTCTAGGGAACACAATAACAAGCTGAGAAAAAGGGCTTAACACCCCAGACACAGGGCACTTTTGATGCAAACAGACAAGTTCAAGCCCTCAATAAGCTATTAGAAAAAAATCTAAAAATTACACAAAAATTACTATAAGAAACACAAGCTATCAAACTTATTAAATCCAAAAGTACAGCTAATAACACTTAAACATGAGCAAATGAAAAATCCTCCAAAATTTGGAAAAACTGATAACTTATGCAATTTGACTTTTTTACCTTGAACTCTATTTTGACTAATATGGACTTTAATTAGATACTAACAACTGAAAATGTTATATTAAGTGAAAATGAGACTAAATTATGCTATTACAACTACTAATGAAAGGATTTGAGTGAACTTGGAACATGATAAACTAACAGTGAACAACTTATAGTAAGTAAAAGAGATTTTTGACTTTTTTGCACATGACCTATGGTTATTATGCCCTAACTGAGTTCTAATACCCTAATGAAAACTACATGAACAAAAAAGAACAGCAATTACTACCTTTAACACTTGGAACCAGTATTAACCAAACACCCCTTTAAACTGTGAAATAAATGATTTTCAAAGCTAATGGTGGAACTAGACCATAAAACTGATTAACAAGGATCTAACATGCTAAAAAAAATGCATTTAAGCTAAATGACACAAGCAATAACATCATAAACTAGGTTAACCAAAATTGAGCATATGACAGTGATATTGAGTAAATGATGAGCAAATAACACAACAATGATATATGATCATAAATCAACCTAATAAGCAACTAATGACTAGAATAAAAAGATTTAAGCAACAAACAATCCCTTATAAACAAAGCTACAGTACTAATGCAAAAAATGGTAAATATGGCTTACAATTTGATCCTGAGCAAAGAACAAGTGAACCAGTGAACAAGACACAATCCTATTACTCCCCTTGGAGTTCTAAAACCAGTACCATCCTTAATTGCCCATGCTTCTAGATTGTTCTTCTTCTTCACTCTTTTTTTTTTATTTATTAGCTATTTTATGGTATTTTTGTGAGATTTTTAGTAACTGAATGAAAACAATCTAAGATGCTTTGGGAAGCTTATAAAAGCTTTTTAATGACTTAATTAAGCTTATTGGATCACTGAAAAACAACCTTTATCAATATTAAGCCAAAATGAGATTTCAAATAGAAAATTCCATACACTGAAAATGAACTGAAAACTTAAACTTGATTATTGAAATGAGTTACAAATACACTGAAAACACTGAGGTGACATCTTAAAAGCTGAAAATTGTACTGGGAATGGAAAGCTACATTAAAACGACAATAAAAATTAAACTACAACTACTATTAACTAAACTCCATTATCTTTCTTCTTTCTTCACTTTTATAGATCCATGTGAGGTTCTGAGTTATTCCCACTCATTTTCTGAGCCATTGGATTACTAAAACCTCATCTTGACCCTCCACATTTTTGGCGGGAAACTTTGTTGACCTCTTTGCCTGCTTAAATTGCAACTGGGGGGTGGTGGTTGTTGTATGTTAGTGTTTGGAGGAGGGAATAAAGGGTGTGGGGTGATGATGAGGTTGACAGGCTCACTTGTGCCTGGTATTTGTGGAGGTGGAAGGTGGTTTAGCAGTTTGGGGGGAAGTGGTTTTGACTTCTCATTTGACCCTGGTAAATAAAAACGGGGCTTGTTTTATTATTAGGTTTAGTTGGGCTTGGGAAGTTAATGGGCCACAGGTGGGGTTGTGTTAGGATTGGGTTGGATGGTGTAATGGGTTAAGTAGTGTAAATGGCCCATGTGGTTTTATTAGCTAAACAAGGCTTAGGGACCAAATGTGTAGATTCTGAATTTTCAAGGGACTGAATTTGCCACTTTCCCAAAATTAAACCAAAGATCATTCTTGCCAATTTATCATTCCACAAGGACCAATCTTGTAAATTTTCCAAGTTTTAAACCTCCGGGGACTAAAATTGCCAAATCCTAAAGTCGAGGGGCCAAACTCGTCAAATCTTCAAAGTTAACCATCAAGGACCAATTATGATAAATTTGATTAATACAGGGACCTTGAATGAATATTTTTCACATTTTGAATACCAAGGACTATTTTTGCCAATTTATGAAAGTTCAGGGACTGAAACTGCCAACTATGCAAACTTTACTCATTTTTCATCAGTTTTCAGTCCTTTTGTACCTGAAATACACAAAAACACTTTCCATAGATATTTGTAACATTATATGGTCTATTTGGATGTTTTTGGTTGTTTTGTGGGTTTAAACAAGGTAAAATATATGTGTATTTAGACACATATCAAATCCCCCACACTAAACTATTGCTAGTCCCTAGCAATCCTTTTTTTGAAAATTTATTGGATTTTATGTCTCCTTACCAAAAGCCATTACTTCTGGAGTAGCCAATGTTTAAGTTCGAGAACCATGGTACATTAATAACCATATGATTTTGAGCAAACCATCAGCTGTCAACGGATTTGATTTGTCTTTACCAAAAGCCGTTTGCTTCTGGACTAGCCAACTCTTTGATGGAATTCAGTCATCATCTTGGTGAGTTGATTACCAATTATGGTTTTCCACTGCCTTTACCACAAGCCATAACCTTGCGGGCTAGCCAACTCTTCACTATCAAAGATATGGTGAGTCGAATACCATACAATTTTAGGCAAATTGTCAGCCATAAATGGATTTGATATATCTTTACCTAGAGCCATTTGCTCTCGGATTAGCCAGTCCTTATGTGGGTTAGACATGGTGGACTGATTATCATTTATTGTGTTAGTGCAAAGCAGTTCCACTAAAAAAAAATTTTTGGCCAAAACGGGGGAAATAGGGCACTAAAAGGTATATATCTGATCAAATTCGCCAGAATTTCCCCCCCCCACACTTAGAATTGAATATTGTCCTCAATATTCAAAGTCCCGGCTATTATGCCGAATTCTTGAACGTAAAAAGATAACATTACTAGCTAAGTGTGGGAACCAAATCTAAAAAGTTAAAGCTTCTTAAATAGAAGCTATCACTTTATTTATAATGATGATGATTATATATATATATATATATATATATATATATATATATATATATATATATATATATAATATATATATATACACACACAATAGCATGGGCACTCCCCCACACTTAGGTGTTAGAAAAGAGAAAGAAATCAGAGACATGGGTGAAAACCCATGTTGTGCTACTGTTTTTGTTAACCGAGTCGCTAGCTTGACTCGACCCCGAATTCATTGGTTCTTGGGGAAACAGGATGTGGAAAAGACAATCTCCATCGGACTTTTATTCAAGATGTTTGGAAAAACATTGAAGTACTTGAAAGTTCCACACCGATGAGATATACAGTGAGACCCTGGCTTGAAATAGTATAAACTATAAGCGATGATGCTGGGGTCAAAGATTGTGTCTTCATTCCCGAAGGAGTGAAGGAGAGAGGAAGTCACCGAGTAGGTGAAGAAAAGAAAGAATGTCATGATAACAATCATGATAAGATCTTCCTCCTCAAGATCAGGTTTAGATTCCTGAATTTGGATTTTATCGGTTAAGCTCTGAGGTTTGGAAAGCATTTCGGGTGGAAGGGTGGGTAAATTTGTCATCACAATACCAATTCTCATGTTTGAGAACTTCCCCCCCCCCCCCGATTATGATTTTTGCCATCCAAGTGATCATACTCCGGAGGAGTAATGATATGAGTGAGTTCACTGGAGAACTCCTCGCAAAGAGAGTTAGTGCTAGAATTGGAATTCTTTGGCTCTAACTCATGCAGGGTATACGGAGGTGGGACATGTGCTGTACTTTGTGGGCTGTAAACATGTACCTCGTCCATTATAGTCTTCATTTCCGACTCATCACTATCAAAGAGTGGATTAACTAAATTTAGAGTAAATTCATAATCGAATTCAAAAAAGGGATTCGTGATGGTCGTGTTGAATGTTTCAACATCCTCTTCTAGGTTGACGATCTCGGAATGTGGAAGTGATGCATCAATAAATTCGTTATCTTTAGAATATAAAGAATTGGCATCACTATAATCACTGTCAGAATCGGAGAAAGTCTCAACAAGATCATTTGGTAAAACAAGAGGATGAGACATATCACACACATGATCAATAATTCCCTCGGACTCACCTGGGATCGGGATAAGGTTCTCAACACTAGAATTTATGAATTCGTCCGATTCCTTTTCAGGAATAGTGTCAAGATGCTCGTCCCCCATATTTAGGGAGTATGTGGGAACTTCGAGTGTGCTCTGAGGGAGTTGAGAAGGACTAGCACTCATGGAATTTACAATCTCCATTTGTTCATTTGCTAGTAAATCCGTCCTACTTTTTTTCTCCCTGCAATTTTTGGACTGATGGGTTTTCAACTGACAAACCCTCATAATATTCCTTCATTTGAATAGAATCCGCATCATCATCATCATCGATAATGGAAGCCTTGAGAAATTTGGAACGCCTTTCAGCCGCTTGCTCTCTTACCAACAATTCTACAAGAGCTTCTTTGTAGCGAGCTGCTCGCTCCTCGGCTAGCAATTCTCCCCAAGATTTTTCAAGAGGAGATTGATGAATGATGGGATACGTTTCACATTCCACTCCCCTCACCGGAGAAGGAGTGGGTGCTGAGGGTTCATTGTAAACAACACCATTTTTGGTGGTTATAGTGGTATTGTTCACAGTTGAAATTAGACGCTTGATGGTTTGACACATGTGTTCAATGTCTTTACCACGTTGATCAATTTTGTCATTCAAGACCCTAGATGCAAGAGAACAGCCATGATCAAAGGTGGATGTAGGTTCAGCTCTCAAAGCATCACAACTACAAAGATCATGAGGAAATGCACATTTCTTGCAATAACACCCACAAAGTGAATCATCTCTAAACAAATCTCCACAACTAGGACAATGAAGTTGATCAAATGAAGATAAGTCAGGTTGTGGTGGGTAGTTGGAAAAATCTGAAGAGTTGTTAAATGAGTTCGGATTAGGATCATAAGCAAATGAATTCCTCGAACCACAAAACAAACAACTTCCGTTACAAATATCATTACCACACCGTTCACACGTACACCAGCGACATGGTAAACCGAAAAGTGGCTCACCACAACCGACGCAAGGTATAAACGATTCCATTAGACTTAAACATAAATGTGAGAAAGAGATAGAATTAAACGTTTAGAGGGTAAGGGGTATAGAATCAAACAGGTAGAGGGTAAAGATGAATATTTTTGGTGTTTTTGGGAAACATTTTATGAAAACAAAGAAGGAAAATATTTTTGGTTTTTTTGTGTTCGTTGAAAACTTAATTACAATGATTTTGGAAATCGTTTTGAAAAACCAAATCGTTTCCTCTTGGATCACACTAAGTAATCCCTGAGTAATCTGAAATGGTAAAATTTTACGATTCGTTTTGATTTTATGTGAAAATATGAAAATATGGACAAAAGATGGTAAATATACAATGAGTGGATATCCAATATCACTAATCTGCAAATTGTTCTAGAATACGCACACAACCTCCCCGGCAGCGGCGCCAAAATTGGTTTGGCTCTGAAACGGTCAACCAAAGTCAACCACAGATGTGGTCAATATGGTCAAACATCTCAAGCCAATACTCCGAGGAATACAGTGTTTTCCCGGGTCGTTTAGTCCCGACGAGGCGTGAATGGTATTAAAACGATTCGTGATCGAGTGAATTTGAATGGGAAAAGGGTTGTGAGTGATTGATCTAAGGAATATAAGTCAAAACAGCTTAAATAAGCTTATAAGAACAATTACTGGAAAGCAAAGTACCTACAAGGTTTAAAAACTAAACGGAAAGCTAAATTAAAATTACGTTAACGTACAAAATAAAATGCGAGTTTTGAGAAATAAAAATCCTACGGAAGTGAAAATTATATTTTTACAAACCTAATGATAAAAGAAAATTATTGGAAAATTAAAATTATTATTTAGACTATTTATTTATTTATTTATTTATTAAAAACTATTTAATAACTAATAAACTAATTTAAATTATAATAAATACTAAATGAAATGTAATAATTATGAAACTTTTTATAAAAATAACTTATAATAACAGAATACAAGGAAAATATAAAAGGTGGAAAACAGCTTAAAAATAAGCTGGAAATTAAGCTAATAAGGAAATAAGCTAAAAGGAAACGTGACAAGTATATAAAAAAGAGTAGAAAGATTATACATTAAGAAGCCACTAGCCCAATTGGTGCACACCTTCGGAGTGGTTTTGACCAGTCAAACCCAGAGATCAAGGGTTCGAATCCTACCAGTCAAAATTTTATACAAACATTTTTATTTTTGATTTTTTTCTTTACAAAAACATTTAAATACTAAAAATAAAAAACTTTAATTAACAAAAACTTTTTAAAACTAAAGAATAAGCCCAGTTAAGAGCTTAATGCTCAACAGTAGAGTGAAAAAGCTAAAAGAGGATATAGAACTAGAATAAGCTTGAAAATAAGCTACCAACTGAAACTTAAAGGAAAAATATGCTATAACTAACTTTGATGTACTTAGAATGAACTGGAATAAGAGGAAAAGCACATGGCATAAGCTGATAAGTCCAAAATAAGCAAATTCCAAATACTAATACCACAAGCAGGCCTGCAGTCCTATGGGCTTATTTGTTTGTCACTTTAAGCTCATCTAATAAGCTTAGAACCCCAAACAAGGACTGGAGTCAACAAGCTTGGTATGAGAGCTTCTCAAAAAGCTCAAGAAGCCTCAGTGGGACCCACTGAGAAGTTCTACAAGAGCTTGCAAATTGAGCTCAGCCACACTGATGAGTTAGTGTGGTGAAGCTGTTCTGGCAACTTGAGAGGGCTAAATTAATCAAGCTAATAAGCACACAAATAAAAATTAAGCAAATGTACATGTAGATGGACAGGTGGGGTATCCAAAACAACAATAAGCTTAAGCTAGATATCTCTAGGGAACACAATAACAAGCTGAGAAAAAGGGCTTAACACCCTAGACACAGGGCACTTTTGATGCAAACAGCCAAGTTCAAGCCCTCAATAAGCTATTAGAAAAAATCTAAAAATTACACAAAAATTACTATAAGAAACACAAGCTATCAAACTTATTAAATCCAAAAGTACAGCTAATAACACTTAAACATGAGCAAATGAAAAATCCTCCAAAATTTGGAAAAAACTGATAACTTATGCAATTTGACTTTTTTACCTTGAACTCTATTTTGACTAATATGGACTTTAATTAGATCCTAACAACTGAAAATGTTATATTAAGTGAAAATGAGACTAAATTATGCTATTACAACTACTAATGAAAGGATTTGAGTGAACATGGAACATGATAAACTAACAGTGAACAACTTATAGTAAGTAAAAGAGATTTTTGACTTTTTTGCACATGACCTATGGTTATTATGACCTAACTGAGTTCTAATACCCTAATGCAAACTACATGAACCAAAAAGAACAGCAATTACTTCCATTAACACTTGGAACCAGTATTAGCCAAACACCCCTTTAAACTGTGAAATAAATGATTTTCAAAGCTAATGGTGGAACTAGACCATAAAACTGATTACTAAGGATCTAACATGCTAAAATAAATGCATTTAAGCTAAAGGACACAAGCAATAACATCATAAACCAGGTTAACCAAAATTGAGCATATGACAGTGATATTGAGTAAATGATGAGCAAATAACACAACAATGATATATGATCATAAATCAACCTAATAAGCAACTAATGACTGGAATAAAAAGATTTTAGCAAAAAACAATCCCTTATAAACAAAGCTACAGTACTAATGCAAAAAATGGTAAATATGGCTTACAATTTGATCCTGAGCAAAGAACAAGTGAACCAGTGAACAAGACACAATCCTATTACTCCCCTTGGAGTTCTAAAACCAGTACCATCCTTAATTGCCCATGCTTCTAGCTTGTTCTTCTTCTTCACTCTCTTTTTCTTATTTATTAGCTATTTTATGGTATTTTTGTGAGATTTTTAGTAACTGAATGAAAACAAGCTAAGATGCTTTGGGAAGCTTATAAAAGTTTTTTAATGACTTAATTAAGCTTATTGGATCACTGAAAAACAACATTTATCAATATTAAGCCAAAATGAGATTTCAAATAGAAAATTGCATACACTGAAAATGAACTGAAAACTTAAACTTGATTATTGAAATGAGTTACAAATACACTGAAAACACTAAGGTGACAACTTAAAAGCTGAAAATTGCACTGGGAATGGAAAGCTACATTAAAACAACAATAAAAATTAAACTACAACTACTATTAACTAACTAACTCCATTATCTTTCTTCTTTCTTCACTTTTATAGATCCATGTGGGGTTCTGAGTTATTCCCACTCATTTTCTGAGCCATTGGATTACTGAAACCTCATCCTGACCCTCCACGTTTTTGGCGGGAAACTTTGTTGACCTCTTTGCTTGCTTAAATTGCAACTGGGGGTGGTGGTTGTTGTTTGTTAGTGTTTGGAGGAGGGAATAAAAGGTGTGGGGTGATGATGAGGTTGACAGGCTCACGTGTGCCTGGTATTTGTGGAGGTGGAAGGTGGTTTAGCAGTTTGGGGGGAAGTGGTTTTGACTTCTCATTTGACCCTGGTAAATAAAAACGGGGCTTGTTTTATTATTAGGTTTAGTTGGGATTGGGAAGTTAATGGGCCACAGGTGGGGTTGTGTTAGGAATTGGTTGGATGGTGTAATGGGTTAAGTAATGTAAATGGCCCATGTGGTTTTATTAGCTAAACAAGGCTTAGGGACCAAATGTGTAGATTCTGAATTTTCAAGGGACTGAATTTGCCACTTTCCCAAAATTAAACCAAAGATCATTCTTGCCAATTTATCATTCCACAAGGACCACTCTTGTAAATTTTCCAAGTTTTAAACCTCCGGGGACTAAAATTGCCAAATCCCAAAGTCGAGGGGCCAAACTCATCAAATCTTCAAAGTTAACCATCAAGGACCAATTATGATAAATTTGAATAATACAGGGACCTTGAATGAATATTTTTCACATTTTGAATACCAGGGACTATTTTTGCCAATTTATGAAAGTTCAGGGACTGAAACTGCCAACTATGTAAACTTTACTCATTTTTCATCATTTTTCAGTCCTTTTGTACCTGAAATACACAAAAACACTTTCGAAAGATATTTGTAACATTATATGGTATATTTGGATGTTTTTGGTTGTTTTGTGGGGTTAAACAAGGTAAAATATATGTGTATTTAGACACATATCAATAACCTTGCCCATTTGACCTATTTTTTGTTCCAATGCTTTGATCGAAGCTCCTTGGTTTCTAGTTACAGTATCCGTTGAGGCTCGAATTTCTTTGATCAAAGCAGTGTTTTCTTCATGTCTCTTAGCAGCATCGGCCATAATTTGCTTTAGAGTATCATCTAAAGTCTGCCTTCTCTCTTGATATGTGGGATTTCCATTGTACCTTTGATAGTACCCTGGATCAGCTTCCCTAAACTTTCCTGAAGGTTCGAATGGTTGTCCAAATTGTGTGTAGTATGCTTCTTCAAAAGTCTCACCTTCATTCTTTGTAGGGCAATCCTTAGTGTAGTGAGGTCCTTCGCATTTTTCATATCCAACTTGGGCAGCATACACTTTTTCATCTCTTTTCTTCATCTCTCTATTAATTTTATCCAATTGAGCTTGAATCGCGGCAAACCCGTCAAAATTAGTGCTGCTCTTAGATCTAGTAGAGGTTCCATCGTGCCATTTTTGAGAATGATCAGTAGCTTCTTGAATAGCTTTTCTAGAATTAGCTGCACTCATTTGTGGTACAGCTCCCTTAGCATCCAAGATTTGTCTAGTAGGCACGTCCAATCCTTGATAAAATAATATTATCTCCTGCATTGGGGTTAGATAGTGTTGAGGACATTTCGCCAGTAAGTCTTTAAAACGTTCCCAAGCCTGATAGAGAGTTTCATCGGGATCTTGCTTAAAACTGTTGATAGCCTCCATATTTTTAGCAGTCTTAGCATGTGGACAATATATTTTCAGGAATTTTCTCTTCAGATCTTCCCATGTTGTGATTGAACTGGCCGGTTCATTTTTTAGCCACTTATTAGCAGCTCCTTTAAGCAAAATTGGGAAGATTCGAAGCATAATTTGGTCAATAGAAACTCCTTCTGTAGTAAACAAATCTGAAATCTTGAGGACTTTGTCTACAGGTTCATTAGCATCTTCATGTTCCGTCCCACTGAAAGCATTTTCTCTTAGCTCCTTGAGAAATTGACCCTTCAATTCAAACTTCGACTTGTCGTCAAACTTTGGTTTAGCAACTCCAGAACTGTAATCAGCACGGGTTTTGTTCATGTACTCCTCCATGGTAGTGTTTTCCGTCATTGATTCTGTTTTTTGATCTTCCTCCTGTTCAGAAAAATAATCAAGCTCGAATGAACTTGAAAGCCCAAAGCCTTTTGTGCTGAAAAGCTTCCTTAGTGAATGTAAAGCTCGTTCGGGATCTTCAAATGGTGTAATTAAGTTCTTAGTTGAACTTCTGGTCATGCACTTCCTGAAATCATCACAAAAGCATCAGTAGGGTATGTTCATGAAAGTAAAATATCGGAAATTTAACAACGAAAACGGAATACGAAAAATAAAAGTTGCTGATGTCTGCAGACGATGCGCCGTATCCTAGAAAAGGGATACGCCGTATCTTATTACGTTAAAATTAAATCAGGCTTTTATTTTGAAAGTAGATACGCCGCTTTTGAATTAGAATGCGCCGTATCTTTTTAATTATCAAAAATCAGTTATATTTATGTAAATTAAATGCGGCGTATCAGCAGAAGCTAATGCGTCGTATTTTTTTACGTTTCGAAATACAAGATTTTTGATTTAGTAGATGTCCCGTATCGATAAAAATCGATGCGTCGCTTATGTTTAGTTAATTTGAAAACTGTTTTTAACTTAAATATTAAATACACCGTATCTGTGCAAACAGATGCGTCGCATCAGCGTTAGGGTTTCGAAAAATTTTCTTATTAAAAAGTAAAAACAGAATACGCCGTATCTTGGGAAAAAGATGCGTCGTACTCGAATTATTAAACGTGTTGTATTTTAAAAATTAAAACGCTATACGCCGCATCTGAAAGACAGATGCGCCGTATCATTTGTATCAGCACAATACAACGACAGCAGTAAATACAGAAAACAAAGAAAAATAAAATAAAATAAAAAACAAACAAAAATAAGAAACACACAAAACAGAAAAATAAACAAACAAAAACAAAAAATATGCAAATTATACAATGAATGCAATCTATCTATTATACAACAAGTTAGGGGTTAGTATCTAAAAACCTAATAAAAAGAAAAACCTAATTAAAACACTAATCAATTTAATTGATAATAACAATTCACTCCCCGGTAACGGCGCCAAAAACTTGATGCGCGTGATGTGTCTTTGCGGTTTAGCAGTGTTAATGCCTACTCAAGTTTTACATTTATATTTATCCAACTTATCAATAACACACACACTTAACGAGTAGTGTACCCGGTAGTTTGTATATAATGGTAAGTAGAGTGTCGATCACTAAGAGTGGAACGTATTATCTAGTTATCTTAATTAGTATTTTAATATCCTAAGTTAGTTTTACAGCCTAATCTAACGAAAGGGGGTTCAGCCTGAGAGACTGGCACATATTTGGTTATATTAAACAATAAATTAAACTAATGAACATGAATCAGCGAATAGCATACACGTACACAGATAGATAATAGAGACTATAAGAAGACTTGTCCTGATAATTAAGTAGCTTGTCACTTGTTTTATTGCTAGTTTTATATGAAGTGTATATAATTAAATCTTTCTCGTTGGTTTCATTACATCGGCGAGTAAACTCCTAATCATTACTTATGACTATCCCGTTTATCTAAAGATGTTAGATTAAACGGGCGAGGAAGGGGTATGGCAGCCCATGCAGTGCTCAGCTAGATACAGAGGTTATCAATGCACTAATATAAATTCACCAAAGACATCAAACATATAAACTTTAATTGATGGGAAAGCAATATAAGGCGGACATATGATTTTGCGTACTCACATACTGCCGGCCATCTATCCTGATGAATTAAAGCTTACTATTACAATAAAACAAAACTACTTAATGAATTGAATACATGCAGGACCTTCTTACAGCTCTAATATCTTCGTTTAGGGTGTGTCTTGTGTTGCTTGTTCGTCTGAATTCGGCTCCTTAGGGTTATGGTGCACACAAAATTCGTCTAGGTCTTGGGGTATTTATAGTTTCTGTCTTAGGGGTCGCTGCGGCGCATATAATGCTTAGATGCGGCGCATTGACTTAACTTCGCGTGGGGTCCAAGATTAATATATTCTAGAATATCCGTACACCGCCTTTAGATGCGACGTATCTTCATTCTTGTATCTGGCACATGTCCTTCAGTTATCTTGGATAGTGTCTGGTGAAGTCTTGATGTAGATACGTCGCATGTCAAATGTATAATGCGGCGTATCTGGAGTAGAACGAGCTTGATCTTCTTCTTTGACCAGAGTTTCATATGCGGCGCATGATAGAATTACATGCGGCGCATTCTTCAAAGTCAGGCAATGGTCTTCGCATTCATCTAAGTTTGATATTGCGACGTATTTGTTGAGAGAGATACGGCGCATCTTCTGGATTTCAGTAGACTTTTGACATCTCGCTTGTTTTGCTCCATAATTAGTCCAAAATCGCCAAGTTTCACATATTACTTGTTTTTACCTGAGAATCACTAAGTAAACATTAAAGCACCGATTCTCATAAATAATATAATAAAACAAGTTAAATAAATGGGATAAATGATGGTAATAAAATGTACTTATTTGATTTCATCACTTGCTAACTGGAGAAGTGTCATATGGATGGATACGATCAACAATGTTGTCAAGACTTGAGAGGGACATTTATCCGAGTAAAGGCATGTACCCCTATGTGGAATTCCAAGTACTTGAGCAAATTGGTTGAGAGGTATGTTGAATTGTGAATGGTTAACATTAAAACTTAAGCTCATGAGCCCATCCTCAATCGTATGGAGGGTTATGGTTGCATAGAATTCTAGGATGAATCTAGAGCAAATTGGCTCATCAATGTTAAGGAGGCAATCAAAGTTTATGGCGGCAAGATCTTGGCAAACAGTGGTATTTTCTAGGAAGGATGGGTTAATTGTTCTCCCCTCATGGACATAGCGTTTTCCAACGCCTTAAAGATTTTGACTTGAGTGGGAGTGAGACCTTTAGTCTTATGGTGCTTGGGAAGGTAGTTAAGGGTATCCTTGTGGTCATAAAATGTTGCGGGAGGCATGTTTGGACCTTGAAACACGAATTACACATTTTAGTCTAAATTAATAATAATTTTGTTATTTGTGTTCTAGTGTGTGTCTATAAGCTAACAATGTGGAGGTGCGATTATCTCGACTCTTTTAATGCATTTAAAGGTTTCATAAATCAAATTTTTGAGTAATATATGAGATAACCCAAACGCTCCTAATTCAATGTTGCTTCATTTGAATGTACCCTTAAATACATATTAGTTATGTATTTCCTTTAGCATTCAAGAGACTTTTATGCACGTGATGTTTAAAACGTTTTTCATTTGTATAAACAATGCAAGTAAGTGTTTTTCCTAAATGTGAGAAATTTTTCAAGAAATTTGACATGGGGTTGTTTGTGAATTATGATAACATTTTATAAGATGCAATTCCTAATTAAGGGAAAACAAGTTTGGTTATGAATTTATAGCATATTTTTGTACATGTCTACCTAAGATAATGCATAACCCCAAGTTTTTGATTTTGTGCATAAATAGAGTTCCTAGACACAGATCAGGAGTAAAATTATTGTTAGGGAACTTACAGTGATGATTTGAGCACAAGTTGGTTGAAGATAAACCCTAATTTTCGTGTGTGGGTGTGTCTTGGAGAGAGTTGTAACTGTTTGAGGTGTTGTGGTAGAGATAAGGAGTGTTTGTTTTAATATAAAATACATTTTTAGGCTACAGGAGTCCACGGATGGGACTAATCCAAAATGAGGAATCCGTCCATTGTGGTGTTTGGTTCCGTCAACTTAGCAGAAAAAAAAGACCAAAAATTTGTTATTTGACTAATGTTGTTTACTACTAAGGTATGAAATTATAAGGTAGGTTCCATGAGTCCTAGTCCAAGTCTAAGAAGATTAAATGGTTCTCGTTTAACAGGTTTTGTAAGAATGTCAGCAATGTTGTCTTCGGAGGATACTTTCTCGATAGAGATGTTTCCTTTTTGAACATTGTCACGAAGGAAATGATGACAGATTTACTGAGGTCAATGGCTCCTTTGTTGTCTCAAAGAATGGAGATGTCGTTAAGTCGAATTCCTTAGTCCACAAGAGCTTGTTTAATCCAAAGAGCGTATTGACATGCTTTTCTGGCCGACACGTATTCAGCTTCAGTTTTTGAGATGGCGAGAGCCGTTTATTTCTTAGAGAACCATGAGGTAAGACAATGTCCAACAAAAGTACAAAAACCACTTGTGCTTTTTCTATCAACATAGTCATCGGCATGATCCGAGTCGGCATACACTATGGTTTCTACTCCCGTTCCTTTAGGATACCATAGACCTAAATGTGTAGTGCCCTTTATATATCTAAATATTCGTTTAACGGCTTCAAGATGAGATATTTTTGGATCTTCTTGAAAGCGGGCACATAGACAAACACTAAACATAATGTCGGGTCTACTAGCCGTGAGATAAAGTAGACTACCAATCATTCTTCTATATTTAGTGTTATCTACGGATTCACCTTCTTCATCCTTAATGAGTTTAGTTTCCGAAGACATAGGTGTTTTAATAGGTTTGGAGTCTTCAAGGCCAAATTTCTTAAGCATATCTTTTATGTATTTAGATTGGTTAAAAAATATCCCATCTTCTAATTGTTTTATTTGAAGTCCTAAGAAAAAGTTGAGTTCTCCCATCATACTCATTTCAAACTCGTCGTGCATGATTTTTAAGAAATCGTCACATAGCTCTTGACAAGTTGACCCGAATATAATGTCATCAACATATATTTGAACTATGATTATATGTGAATTCTTTTTCTTGGTAAAGAGGGTGTTGTCAACTAAACCCATGGTGTACTTATGGTCAGCTAAGAATGTTTTAAGTCGATCATACCATGCTTTTTGAGCTTGCTTAAGTCCTTATAAAGCTTTTTTATGTTTGTAAACGTGATTTGGTTTTTCAAAGTCGGTGAAGCCCGGAGGTTGAGCAACATAAACTTTTACATTTATAAAGCCATTTAGAAATGCACTTTTGACATCCATTTGAAAGAGTTTAAAATCATGTGCACATTCATATGCATGTAAAATTATAATTGACTCGAGCCTAGCAACCGGAGCAAAAGTTTCATCGTAGTCAATGCCTTCTTGTTGGTTATAACCTTGTGCTACTAGCCTAGCTTTGTTTCTAGACACTACACCATTTTCATCCATTTTATTTTGAAAGACCCATTTTTTCCAATTATTGTTTGACTTTTTGGTTGAGGAACTAGTGTCCAAACATCATTTCTAACAAATTGGTTTAATTCTTCTTGCATAGCTATTACCCATGATTCATCTTTTATAGCTTCGTTTATGTTTTTGGCTTCAATGGTTGATATAAAACAAAAGAAGTTACTTTCATTTTGGACTTTTGATCTCAAGGTTCTTTCGTTAATTTTACCCACGACATTATCTAATGGATGACTTTTAGATTCTTTAACATTGAAAATTTCTCTATTTAATAGTTCATCTTCCCTGTCATTATCTATGTTATCTTGACTTTTCAATAACTTGACTTTCAACTAAGTCATCATCTACCAAAGGTGATGTCTTAAAGGGAGGTGGACTTTCGTCGAATGTTACGTTCAACGATTCCTCGACTCTTAAGGTTTCTTTGTTTAAAACAATATAAGCTTTGCTACTTTGTGAATATCCAAGAAATATACCTTCATAAGACTTTGGGTCAAATTTGGTAAGGTAATCCTTGGTGTTTAGTATAAAGCATTTACTCCCAAATACTCTAAAATATCCTAGTGTAGTCCTTTTACCTTTATATAATTCATATGGCGTTTTATTTAAAAGTGGTCGAATTAAAACTCGATTTAAAATGTAGGTAGATGTGTCAACGACGTTACACCAAAACTTTTGTGGAATATTTTGTTCATTTAGCATTGTTCTACTCATTTCATGAAGAGTTCAGTTTTTACGTTCTACTACACCGTTAGATTGAGGAGTGCGTGGTGCAGAAAAATTATGAGTAATACCATTTTTATCACAAAAATTTCCGAATTGTATTTCATTGTCAAATTTACGACCATGATCGGTTTTAATTGACACAATGCAATTTCCTAATTGGTTTTGAATTTTCTTACTAAGAATTTCAAATTGGTCAAAAGCTTCATTTTTACTTTTCAAAAATTTTGTCCAAGTAAATCTTGAATAATCATCTACTATAACCAAAGTGTAGAAGTTACCTCCATAACTTTGTATAGCGGATGGACCAAACAAATCCATTTGCAAAAGTTCTAGACACCTAGATGTAGACACCATGTTTTTAGCCTTATGGCTACTATGAACTTGTTTACCAATTTTGCAAGCATCACAAAAGTGTTGGTCGTATTTCAACTTGGGTAGGTTTATGCCATAGAGTTGAAGATTCATCTAATGAGGTGAGGCAAAGTTTTTCTCTAGATGTTTGATCTATCTTCATGACATATACGTTGTTCTTAAGGACACCTTTAGCTATAGTTATACCGTCTTTTAGTATTTTACTTCCATTTTCATTAAAAAGGACATTATACTTTTTACGACAAAGTTGACTTATACTAAGGAGATTAAAGCCTAGGTTGTCAACATGAGCGACATCATCGATAGAGAGGGAGTCATGAGAAATAGTACCTTTTCCGATGATTTTGCTTTTAAGTTTGCTACCAAAGGTGACGTTACCTCCATCATATTCTTGATATGTTGAAAAGAGGCTTTTGTTTCCTGTCATATGCCTTGAGCAACCGCTATCCTTGATCCATTCATCCGGTTCCAAACTCACTTTTAAGCATACCTATTTTATAAGAAACACTCAAACATTTGGTCCCCAACATCTCATGGGTCCATTTTGGTTAAACATACCATTACTTTGGTTCATGTATGGAAATGGTTGATATGGGTTCCAAGACATGTAATTTGGAACTTGATATTGTATCGGCAAGTTTTGGTTCCAACCATTTTGATAGTTGGGTTGAGTGTTGTAGTTACTCTTTGGAAAGGGGCGTTTGAGAATAGGAGTTTTAGACCATGGTTGAGTAGTTCTAGTTCTAAATTCATTTTTAATGAGCCCTACTCCTACTTTGATAGCTGGTTTTAGTTTTGTTTTAGTTGAGATAACATTAGATTTCTTTGTAACTTTAACGAATTCTGAACGGCTTGAAGTACAACCATTTGGTTCTGCTACAGTACCCACGGAACCATTTTGTTCCACGGACGGAACCCACTTTTTGGTTCCGTCTGAACCGTGGGGTACTGTGGCAGTTGTGCCAGTTTTTTGTACTTTTTCGGCTTGTTTCTTTAGACTACTTAGATCTCCTAGTTTCATAAATCCTAGGCCGGTTTTATCATGTGGTGATTTTTGAATTTTCATTATTTCATCCGCACATGAGATACTTTTATCAAACCGTTTTAATTTTGAATTTTGTTTAATGAGATCATCTTGTGTGATTCTAAGTTTCTCAATTTCAAGTTTAAGCTCTTGTCATGATTTACACATCGTGTCAATAGTTTTACTCTTTTCTAAATGTTTGGCTTTTTCTTTTAATTCATAAACTTCATTTTCTAAAAATTCCTTTTTAGTTTTCAAAAATTTGTTTTTGTTTATGATTTTTAAGCTTAGTTCACAAAGTTTGTTATATTCTTTTTGCAACGTATCATCATCAATAGAAGAACAAGATGAATCGGAATATACCTCATTTGAGTCATGAGCCATGAGAGCAATCTCGTCATTCTTTTTCTCCTCGTCATCATCTTCACTATCACTCCAAGCAAAACTTACAAAAGCTCTTTGAGTTTTGCTCTTGGGTGGTTTTGAACATTCTCCTATGAGGTGACTCGTGTCTCCGCATCTAAAAAACTTTCTTTCACCCTTTCCTTTCTTATCGTCACGATCTTTTCAGAAATATTTCTTGTCATCTTTAGGTTGCCTTACAAACTTTCCTCGTCTTCGAAAGAACTTCTTGAAGTCTCTAACGGCCATGTCATATTCTTCATCATCGCTATCCGAACTAGATTTTTCATCATCACTTGATTCAACTCTAGCTTTTAAGGCAATAGACTTGACTTTTTCTTTCTTGCCTTTAACTATCTCAGAATCTTTTTCCATTACCATTTTATGAACTTTGAGGTTTCCAATTAGCTCGTCAAGTGACATGCTCGAAAGATCTTTAGATTCTTCAATAGCCGTCACTTTTTCTCTCCACTTTGGATGGAGTTCTCTAAGAAATTTTTTGACAAAGTTCTTACTACAAAAAGATTCATCAAGTGCTTTAAATGAAGTAATAATGGTGTTAAATCTAACAAATGCACAATCAATAATTTCATCTTCGGGAATAGAAAATTGTTCATATTGTTGAACAAGAAGATCAATTTTGTTATCTTTAACTTGTGAGTTTCCTTGATGAGTGATTATTAAAGTTTGCCAAATATCTTTAGCGGTTTTACACATAAAGACTTTCATACTCTTTCTTTGGTAAAGCATTATAAAGCATCATTTTGGCTTCATTATTTTTAGCAACTAATTTCTTTTGATCATCACTATGTTTAGTAAGTGAGCTATCCTCATATTTACCACTAGCAATATCTTTAAAAGTGATTTTGTTATCACCTTCAATTATTATATACCACAAATCTATATCTTTTGATTTCACATAAGTTTCAAAGAGGTTTTTCCAATATATAAAACCATTTGGTTCAAATAGTGGTGGTCTTTGAATATATTGCCCTTCTTTGAAATTTTCAAAATCCATGGATCGTTCCAAGTTTTAAAATACAATATATTTTAGAAATCTTGAGTAACGTAGCTCTTGATGCCAATTGTGAAAAACTAGAAGGGGGGTTGAATAGTTTACCGGTTTTAAATTTAATTGCCTTGGAAAACATTACGTGTAATCGACAAATGCATATACCAAACAATAAGTAAAGTGCAAGATAAAGTAAGAAACGATCAAACCACAACACGGATGTTTATAGTGGTTCGGCTACAAGCAGTGGCGAAGCTTGGAAAAAAATTTCGGGGGGTCGGGATCTAAATTTTTTTTTCCTAAGGCTATATTTCAGGTATACCATAATTTTTGGGGGGGCGAAACCGACTATACCGAAATTTTTCTACACGAAAACTATATACCCCCTACATCGCAAAAAAAATTTCGGGGGGGCGGGCGCCCCCCCCGGCCCCTTAATAGCTTCGCCCCTGGCTACAAGGACTCTTTTTTTTTGCCCTACTCCACTCCCTGAGTATCCAACTCGAGAGTTTTCTTCACTTGTCAACAAGCTCCTTTCACTGGTGGAGAAACCTTACACTTCGCTTACACAAGATTACCGACACAAAGCTAGATGTCGAGTTCTTTTACAAGGGTACAACCACTCCCGTCACACTATGTATTTTGAGGACTAACATACTAACCGATCAATAATGAATAGATACAATCAATGAAAGTATGAACAACAAAAGTTCACACACTATTAAACAAACAAGTCTTGCAACTTTGCGTTGAAGCTTGTACGTCTTTGATATGAAGTTGTGATCTTCTTGCTACAAAAGAATCTCACTAAAATGAAATGAGAATGAGTTAGATCTGAGTAGTGAGAGTATGTATGATTATGTATGATTGCAAGTGATGATAAACAATTTGGAGTGGCTTGTTATTTATAGGCAAGAAGTCTCAGCAGGCCACGGATTGGATGGAACCAAATCCATGGTTCCATCTGTGTTAGAGTTTGGTTCCGCCAAGCTCTGACACACAATCCTCCAAAGTATCTCTCAAATCTAACTAAGATATTGCCCATATCTTTCCTTGATTCTTTAAGAGGAAATCAAAGTAATATCTTCACCATATCTTCCAAAGATCATACAGTCTTCCAAATACCATGATGCAAGACATGATGTAAGAATACATTTCTATTTATGTTTAAACTGTATTCTTGTGAAATGTACATGTTGTCTAAATAATGTTTAACTTGTACAATAAAATGACTTGTGGCTTTATATGTAAAAGACTTAACTATATTTATACTTGTTGCTAAAATATAGTTTATATTTTGTCTTTAACAAAATATGACAAAGATCGTAAAATATAAATAACGTTTTTAGGCGATATTTGTATTAACAATGCATCTTCTCGATCACACCTAATACCTGGATTGAACGAAGTTGGAGTTGATTTACTTATTTATTACTAGCACAATTTTTAAATTTAAGCATGATGTAATTTTCTAAATTATGCAATCTACTTTATATGTCCAATTTTTTTAGTATATTTACTAGGTTATGGTTCATAGATTCCATAATCATTGTTATGGACCAACGTTAAATAGTGTGTAGATGTTTGTGGGTAAAAAGTATCGTTTTATTTGATCGAATGAGAGTGATATCCTTTACATACTGTGTTACTTTTCTTCTTTTTTTCTTTGTTTTCAAAGATTCCCATATCTCAAGCAAAGGTATTATTCTTCTCCTTTTCTGAAGCATACAGTATATTAACCTTAGACTAGAAGTAATAGTCACACTGGCTCACATTTAACATCCACACCATCTCACCTTTCTTTCTCCTTTCACCCGCAATGCTCACACCACTACTCACCTTTCATTAAAACACCCTCTACAAACATACCACACTAAATATCTCACACACACACACTCACAAATCAAATAAATTAATAATAAAAAAACCAATAAGTGTGACAACTGGTAATTTTTCAGACTTATTGAGGCTCGAAATGCTATAGAACCTTGCCGATATGGTTGGAGCTTAAGATAAACATAATCCCCTTCCGCAAATGTGACTTCTCTTCGCTTTTGATCAGCTTGACACTTCATTCGATTTCGGGTAGTTGACAGATTATGACGCAACCACTACTACAGATTGTGAAATAGAGCCCCCTTAATAGAGCCCGGTTTTTGTAAAAAACTGGCTCTAAAAAAATTATGTGCTTTAAAAAAGGGTATTAAGCCATGTTTTTATTAGAAAACCGGGCTTTATAGTAAAAAGCGTTAAAGCCATGTCTTCTTTTTACAAACCGGGCTTTATAACTTGTAGTGATAGGTGTACCTCCAATAATGATTGTAAGCGCTTGGCATTGTCCCACACAATCAATTTTTTCTCGGTTGGATACTGTAACTTGAAGTTTCTTACTTTGAGTAACAAGTAAGCCATACTTAGTAACAATGGCTTGATCATTGAAATTGTGCGCGCTACCTCCGTCTGTGAGTACCGTTACAGCCTTATTCTTAAGCTTGCCAAGTATACGGATGGTTTGAGGATGATTGGTTCCAGAAATCACATGGAAGGAAATTTCATGCTGGACTTCTTGAGTATCATGTTCAGGTTCACTTTCTGCTTCTTTAAAGTTTTGTGGTTCTATATGGTTATCGTCATGGGGATTGGCTTGAAATGAGTCTTATATCATGAATAATTGTGGGAGCTCACACTGGTGACCTGGTACAAACTTCTCGTCGCAATAATAACATAATCCTTTTTCTTGGCGTTCTCGGGCTTTTTGATTAGTAATACATCGAAACTTGGTTTGAGTGTATGGACTAGGCTGTCCACTGAAGTTAGGGGTGGCCCTAAGATACTTGTTGATGGACTTGGATTAAACTTTGGCACCAACATCGTTGAAGAAAATCGTATTAGTTGGCTAGTCTTCTTTAATAGTTTGTTTCTTTCGTTGACCAAACGAGAAACCTCAATCGTCTCGGCTAAGGTACGAGGTCTTTTCACATCCAAATGGATGTCATCTTGAAGTCTTGCAATAAAACTTCCAATGAGAAAGCCTTCGGGTATCCCGTCAACTCGATGTGAGAGATTTTCAAATGATTCGATATAAATTTCCAAGACTGAAGTTTGACGAAGACTTGATAAAGCCTCGGATGGGTCCTCAAAGTCGGTTGGTCCAAAACTTGGTCCAAAACGCAAAGAGCAATGCCTGGTAAATTCAGCCCATGTAACTGGTCCGCGAATTTTGCTAACCACTGATACCATTGTATAGTAATTCCTTCTAAGTGGAAGGATGCAAGTTCGACTTGTCGATTGAGACCCATATTTTTTTTATTTTTTTTTTGATGAAAGAGTAAAGATTTCATTCAAACACGGGATAAGAGTACATCGTTTATCGCTTGAATAAAAGTACAATCTGGGACTCTACCATCTAAGACTATCTCTTCATTACGCCCTAATCCCCATTTGGCAATGCTATGAGCGACCATATTCCCGTCTCTTTTAACAAACGACCAATTGCACGTACTAAAACCTTGAGAAGAGACTAAGATTTGCGAAAACAAGCACGCTATTTGACGAAGAACAGATCGATCGCGAAGTGCATTAACAAGGCACAGGGAGTCTGATTCAAAAACAACATTCTGGAAATTTTTATTTAGAGCATGAGTCATAGCCCACATGATAGCTTTGGCTTCGGCTTCCAATGGAGAGGCCGCATAACATTCAACTCGAGCACCTGATAATAACACCTCCCCATTATGATTTCAAGCAACAAACCCCAAACCTGCCCTACCCGTTTCATTTTGCCACGATGCATCAGTGTTGAATTTAACTTGTTGGAGTTGTGGTTTCACCCATGAACCTCTTTCCTTTATTTCATTTGATACTGTTGTGAGCTCTTTCTTGTTAGCCACCTGGTATTCTATAAGTAGATGTTTTGCAACAACATCCACTTCTTGTGCTCTTCCATCAAGTTGGCCATGAAAACGCCCATTTCTTCTTGTCCATAAACCCCAAAATATCATAAGAAATAACTCCCAACTCGAAGGAATTTTCTCTAAGATCACATGACATAAATCTTCCAAAGTGTCGGGATTACCTTCTTCAAGCAGCCTGTCAAGACTACATCTGACCCACACCTCTTTGGCAACCGAGCACCTGTACAAAATGTGCATTACATTTTCCCCAAGCTCCCCACAATGTGTACAAAATACTGATGATAAATTAAGCCTTCGAATCCGCATGTTTTCAACAGTTGGAACATAGTTATGCAAGGCGTGCCAAATAAATAACTTGATCTTGTTAGGCGCGTTTGCCTTCCAAACAGCATGCCATAACTTCAGACGACCTTCTGTATCATTGAGCTCCACATCCTGCAATGTATCAAGAGCCAAGAAATAGGCCGTTTTGCATGAAAATTGTCCATGTGAGCTATTTAACCAGTATATAGTATCAGGACTTGATTGACTTACAAAGCAACATGAAATTTTATTTGCAACATCATGTGGGAACAACGAAAAGAGCAGCTCCCTATTCCAATCATCACCAACATCATTTAATAAGTCGCGAACATAAACTACCTCACAACTATCTGGTTTAGGACCCAATCTTCTATGGTTTGCAAGCCAAAAATCCTCCCACACATTCACATTACGACCATCACCTATGTTCCATGTACATCCCTTGTGAACCAGGTCTTTCACAGCCAAAAAACTACGCCAAATGTAGCTTGGACGGTAGCCAACACTTGCATTAAAGAAGGACGAGTTTGGGAAATAACGAGCTTCAAAACCCTTGCAGCCAACGTTGTTGGAGATATTATCAAACGCCATACCTGTTTTGCTAGAAGACACTTGTTGAATAGACCCAAGTGACGGAAACCAAGGCCTCCACGAAACTTAGATACGCACATTTTCTCCCATGAGCACCATCGAATGGGGTTTTCTTTGACACCATCACCCCACCAAAATAAATTAAGAGCCTTGTGAATATCATCAATTAAGGTTTCAGGGAGTAGAAAAAGATTCATGACGTACAAAGGCATTGCTTGGGCTACCGATTTAATAAGAACTTCCTTCCCTCCAGTTGAAAGAGTTTTCTCCTTCCATCATCCGAGCTTCTTTTTAATCTTATCAAGAATAGCTTGGAATACCACTTTCTTCGATCTGCCGATGATTGATGGAAGACCCAAGTATTTAGTCTGATTCGCAACTTCTCGTACTCCCAAGGACTCAAGAATACGGGTCCGGATGGGTGGCTCAACATTGGCGCTAAAAGAGACTTCAGATTTTTCATAATTAATAATCTGACCTGATGCCTGGCAATATCTTTCAAGAATGCATTTCAGTTTGTTGCTTTCATCAGTTGAAGCTCGAGTAAAGAATATGCTATCATCGGCGAAGAACAAATGTGAGATTTCAGGTGCTCTCCTACACACTTTTACTCCATGAATATGACCAAGTGTAACTGATTTCCTTATCATAGATGATAACACTTCTGCACACATAATAAATAGATAGGGCGAAATAGGATCTCCTTGGCGAAGCCCTCTAGTTGGAGTGACATGACCTGAAACTTGCCCGTTAATATTAAAAGTAAAGGAAACCGAAGATACACAAGCCATAATCAAGTTGATAAAGTGTGGCGGAAACTGAAACTTACTAAGAACTGCACGAATAAAAGGCCACTCAATTCTATCATAAGCTTTGCTCATATCGACCTTAAGTGCTAATGCTCCCATTCTGCCATTTTTCTTTTTCTTGAGCCAATGCATAACTTCAAAGGCCACAATCGCATTATTAGTAATCACACGTTCTGAAACAAAAGCTGACTGATTTTCATGGATAATACGTGGTAAAATTGGTTTTATTCTGTTAACCAAAACCTTTGAAATTATTTTGTACAATACGTTACACAAACTAATAGGGCGAAGGTCTTTTAGTGACTCCGGTTGTGACACTTTTGGAATCAAAGTAATTAGAGTTTTGTTTATATTCGGAGGCAACACTCCGGTCTCAAAAAACGAAGCAACCATTTTAACAACCGTAGGACCAACACACACCCAAAATTTTTGAAAAAACAAAGCAGACATACCATCAGGTCCAGGGGCTTTATTCGGGACCATTTGCATTAACGCCTCATAAACTTCCTTTTTCGTAACTTGTCTTTCAATTGAAAGTCTATCACTTTCAGTCAAAGTTTGATCTAAGTCGTCCACTACAGAGTTGCAATGTTGTGGCAAAGAACTTGAGAAGAGATTAGAGAAGTATCTCAACACTAAGCTGCATAACACTTCCTCATTTCCACCCATCTTCCATCCTCGTCTTTGAGTCTTAAAATGTTATTTCGTTTCCGTCGGTTGCTTGCACGAGAGTGGAAAAATCGAGTATTTCTGTCACCCTCACGAAGCCACAGGACACGACTACGTTGTTTCCACATTATTTCCTCCCGTGTAAGAAGCTCTTTAATTTCTTCTCGCAAACTCTGTTGCTCACACCATGTTGAGGCATCAAAGCGACACTGTAGTATCTCAAAGGCCCTTTTTTTTATTTAATAGAGCGTTGAACATGACCAAAACTGATATTATTCCAAAGTGTGAGCTTTGCAGCACATTCTTTTACAATTGCACATGGATCATGCTCAAGTCCATTAGCCAGACTGCTCGCCCATGCCTCTCTCACGACTTCATGGATGGTCTCATCTCGTAACCACATATTCTCGAAACGAAAGATTTTGTTCTTTTTTTTTTTCACCAGCGGAACTAAACGACATATAATGGGGGAGTGGTCAGAAGCTATCCTTGCCAAGTTTTGAAACGACGCACAAGGGTATAACTCTAACCAATCTGGACTCGCCAGGAACCTATCAAGTCTTTTCTTAACATTTGATTCACCTCGTCGCCCATTAGTCCATGTATATTTGACCCCACTAGCGCTCATATCTTCTAGATTACAGAAAGTACACGTATTGAGAAAAGCAGACATCTCACTAATGTTGCAACCCCTTCTTCCCATCTTTTCAAAAGCATAGAGTATTTCATTAAAATCGCCAAAACAGAGCCAAGGTTGATTCTGATTTTCTCTCAAAGAACGTAACAAGGTCCAAGTTTTGTACTTTTCTTGTTGTTTAGGCCAACCATAAATCCCAGTACCTCGCCAAATTGTGTTATTATCTTCCTTCACAACAAAGTCTATGTGGTTTTGTGAGTAACTTTTAATGTTCAGATCACACTCTTTTTTCCAGAGAAGTAATAGGCCGCCTGCCCTCCCAACTGAACTAACAATCAATATGTTATATTGCTGAAAACTAAACCTGAAACCCTTAATTTCAATATCATGAACCCATCTATTATACCGCTAATACTCCCCCGCAGTCCGAGCGGCGAAATCGCGAAAGCTCGGACTGGAGATACTTAAAACGTTAAAACTATAATTATTTTTGTTGAGGAAGACATCCACAGCAAGTGAAAGCAAATCTTGATCAAACAGTAGCAGCAGCAAAGATTGTCATTTACTAACAGTAGATATATCACCAATGATGTGCTTTAGGACATCAAAATACTCAAACTATCTTGAAACGCGCCAAACAAAGAATGTGATACTTGTAGAAGAACTTGCATGTTCACCAATGATGTGCATTAGGACATCAAAAAGTTTCATATTCATTCTTGAAGAAGTAACCTCATGCGGCTTATTGAATGAAGTAACACCATTGATCGAGCTTTAGTCGACTTTTTTTTTTATTATTATTTATTATTATTATTATATTATTATTTATTATTATTATTTGAATCTCTTCATGAGTTATGGAAGGAAGGAAGCAAGCAGGTGTGCAAAGGTTTTGGTGGGGTTAAAGAAAAGGTGAGCAACAGAACAACAGAAACACTTTAGTTAACTAATTGATCGAATTTTTTTTTTTTTTTTTTCTTTTTTTTTTAAAAAAAATTTGGAAAGAAAACTTGTACCATATTTATTGATCAACAACTAGTGCTAATTACAAATTAAAAAATGTAAGAGACATAGATAGAGAAGGATTGCGTGCACTAGAGCTAAAAATGCTCGTTTTTTTTCGTGTAACAAGAACAAGAATCGTTGTTCAATTAAATCATGAATGTTTAAAACTTCTAACTTACCTTTTAGTTTTAGAAACTTTTAGTCTCGATTGTGCCTTTTTTAAGTCAAACTTTGTTATTTTCAAACATGTAATAATTTTAGTTGGATTTACAATATTCAAGTTAAATATACCAAAGTTGTTTCTGTTCATAATTCGTGTTAAAAGCGATACCTATTCACAATTTTATTTTATGGCTTCTTAATCTCTGATGCCATCTAAGTTTACGCATATGCCCCAATTAGTTTAATTTGTGATCCAAAGATAATAAAATCGCACTAGATCGTCTCATCTATACTTTATATGCGTTGCACTCGACCGCTCTCTCTTAACGCATTAGTGTGTTTAGGGGTTAACATCCCTACTGTTGCAGCAGGGAGCTTGTTTGCTGTTTGTTTGGAAAATGAAATTACACATTTTCATTTTGCACCCTTCAATTTTTAAGCAGAAAAGTTATCTGCTGTCCACAGCAGAGATAATTTCCCCGTGTGTTTAAACTGGAAAAACAAAAGTAAGAAATTACAACAATAATGATGCGTGTAGATTATCAAACAAACGAAATTATAACAACGTAAAAAGATTATTAAACAGACTAGCTTTTCAGAGTAAAAGTAATTTTAGCTTATCTTGCCAATCATAAACTCTAAGCTCGGGTTACATGATAAACTTCAGTCTTAGCTAATATTCTAATCTTAAAAAGCTTTCATAAATATCACACAACCATATTTTGTATGAATGTATGTTTAAGCTCGCTTAGACTATTGGAAAAGCATGCATAAGTCATACCCAATTAGTTAGACGTACGTGACAACCTCAAAGTTTACTATTTCCCGTCTAAAAATAATTGTTCATTGATAAAAAGTAAATAGTTTAAAAAAATTATTATTCTTACAGCTTTCTCATTTTTACTTTTTGTAGAATAAAAATTTCACTTTTAAAAAAATTAGTTAGACATACGTGACAACCTCAAAGTTTACTATTTCCCGTCTAAAAATAATTGTTCATTGATAAAAAGTAAATAGTTTAAAAAAATTATTATTCTTACAGCTTTCTCATTTTTACTTTTTATAGAATAAAAATTTCACTTTTAAGTAATTAATTTATAACTTTTTAGAGTTTATAAAGCTAATGGCCATGGTCACCTATCATTCATCTTACATATTAGTGTTCTCTCACCTCAACTCCCCCTTATTCCCTCTTACATTTCACGAGACATTGTCACCTTACCCTTACCTTTCATTAAAATACCAAATTTATATAAATATACTTCACTAAATATCCTACACACACTCACAAACAAAATAAAAACAATAAAACAAAAGAGAGGCCCCACATTGCTTTGTTATAACTTAAGGTGATTACTGATTAGGTAACCTAATTCTTCGTTTATTTATTTATTTTTTTCAATATCTCACTTGTGACTTTGGTGTGTGGCATGTTTACCTTATGGTGAAGGGAGGATTTAAGGTGAGGGCTTACGCCCTTGCTCTGTAGTCTAATAATAATCTCAAATGATGGTACTAAAGTAAAATTAATTAAAAAAAAAATTTATCTATTTCTGAAAGTTTACAATTATTATTAGGGATAAGTTTGTAAATGCGCAAGAAACTTTCTCAAAAGTATCGAAATACGTAACCTACTAAAGATAAGTTGTAAATACGCAAGAAACTTTCTCAAAAGTACCCAAATACGTAATGTTGACCGGATTTTCACCTGTTTGACCGGTTTGCAGGTTAAAACTTTCAAAAACTGACATTTTTGGTCCCTGTGGGTTGCGTCCTTTTTCACCGGTCGTCCTTATACTCTTTTTTCACCGGTCGTCCTTAGAAAAAAAAAAAAAAAA
Organism: Artemisia tridentata subsp. tridentata; assembly: GCA_021014915.2. Lineage (NCBI taxonomy): Eukaryota > Viridiplantae > Streptophyta > Magnoliopsida > Asterales > Asteraceae > Artemisia > Artemisia tridentata. The sequence goes on from CP139503.1 coordinate 376,474,681, forward strand.
AAAAAAAAAAAAAAAAAAAAAAAAAAAATTTTTTCTAAAAAAAAATACTTTAGAAAAAAAATATTTTTATTCAAATATTTTTCGAAAAAAATTTTATTCGAAAAAAAAATTTATTCGAAAAACATATTTTCGAAAAAAATCTAAAAAATTCAAAAAAAATTCTAATTTTTTTTTGAATTTCTAAAAATTTCTAAAAAATATATTTTAGAGAAAAATAAAAAAAAATATAAAAAATATTTTATAAAAAAAAAATTCTAATAAATTTTTTAGAATAAATTTTTTAGAAACTTATAGGTAAAAATTCGAATAAATTTTTTAGAAATATTTTTTAGATTTTTTAGAAATTTTTTTATAAAATATTTTTTAGATTTTTTTTATTTTTCTCTAAAAAATATTTTTAGAAATTTTTAGAAATTCAAAAAAAATTAGAAATTTTTTTGAATTTTTTAGATTTTTTTCGAAAATATGTTTTTCGAATAAAATTTTTTTTTTTCGAATAAAATTTTTTTAGAAAAATATTTGAATAAAAATATTTTTTAGAAAAAATGTTTTTTAAAAAATATTAATTAAAATATTTTTCTAAAAAAAATTTATTTTTTTTTCTAAATTTTTTTTTCTAAAATATTTTTTTTTATTTTTCTAAAATATTTTTTTTTTCTAAAATATTTTTTTATTTTTCTAAAATATTTTTTTCTAAAGTATTTTTTTTAGAAAAAATGTTTTTTATTTTATTTTTCTAAGGACGACCGATGAAAAAAGAGTATAAGGATGACCGGTGAAAAAGGACGCAACCCACAGGGACCAAAAATGTCAGTTTTTGAAAGTTTTAACCTGCAAACCGGTCAAACAGGTGAAAATCCGGTCAACATTACGTATTTGGGTACTTTTGAGAAAGTTTCTTGCGTATTTACAACTTATGTTTAGTAGGTTACATATTTCGATACTTTTGAGAAAGTTTCTTGCGTATTTACAAACTTATCCCTTATTATTATTATTTTTTTTTTTTGAACATAGTTTACAATTAACTAGTTTTATCACATAACAACGTACTTGTGTTTCAAACAAAGTCATCCACAACTAACCACAAACTACAACCTCACTGTCCAATTTTTATCAAAGAAAACATAACTCAGAAAATAATCAAAAGACGTCAGTGTTGTTTTTCTTTCGAAAGTTCTTAAAAGATTTCAAGATCTAAAATATCTTTACCATTCGAAAGCCAACTCATCATAGATCTGTGTTGGGGCGGTTGTGATTCGAGTGTTTTTGGGTTTGTGAGACTCACGAACAATTAAGGTCTTTATGGTTTGATAGTTTGATGGAAATGAAAGGTAGAAAAAGTGTTGCCTTCACTTTTTGATAGAAAGATTGTGCCTGCTGTGTAAGTTTTTACGAGTGTTTTAAGGGTTACACGGTGAGAAAACTGAGAATATTAGGGATTGCTAGCTTTTATATATAAGGATATAAAATTAGGTTATGTTGAGTGGGCTATTATTTGGTTAAAGTTGCAGTTGGGCCGGTGATTTCGGTTGGGCTGACTTTGTTTATTCGAATTTTAGAAGAAAAACATCAATAAATTAGTGTTAGTTGTTTCTATCTTTTAAGTTATTTAATAAAATATTTGAATAAGTAGCATCGCAATAATTAACTATATTACAAACTCTTTTTAACTCTTTGTATCCCTTAGGTTCGTGGATGTTAATTTAGGCTCGGGTTTCTGTTAGGGTGTCTGAATCTTAAAAACTATAAGCTTGGTTTCGATTTATAAATGATCGTTTTTTGCTGTTTCAGATTGAGCAGGTCGGCTCGGTTTTTCGGTTTCACAGATTTTTTGAACACCCATATCCATAAAGCTTAACTTTATAGAAATCATGTAGCTATTTTGAACAATGAAAAAACGTTGTTTACTACAATTATTGTTAGAAAAAACATATAAATGAAAAACATTTGTTCGTTAGAAAATTTAATCACATGGTACCTGCCGCCGCATTGCGCGGGTACCCTGCTAGTTTTCAATCATAAATAATGATGGTAAAAATCTTGTAGATATTCCTAAACGAACCGGGGTAAAAAAAAGGTCCAACTAATTTCAAACGGGCAGTTACTTCCCCACGATTATTTGACGCTTGCAAGTTCTCAGAAAAGAAAAAAAAAAAAAAAAAAAAAAAAAAAAAAAATGCTCGTTTTTTTCCGTGTAACAAGAACAAGAATCGTTGTTTTGGAGCTGAAAGTATTGTTCAGCCTTGAAAATAAAACATGTTGGATCTTTACAATCAAACTTTGGAAACTGCAACTTAAGTTGATGATTATGAGGAATGCGACGCTCGGAACTAGTGGAATTAGAAGTTTCGCCTATAAAGAACGGATTAATTTCTGGGTGGGTGTGGTCATCACTACGAGATGTGTAGTGGTTGGAGTTCAGTTTATATGGTTTGTAATGAAGCGTTAACTTCTTTGAAACTAGACTGGTGTCTAGCTAAGATCTCGTTAACTTCATTTTGAAATTATGTGTTGGTTTTGTTGCGGGTATTCATGGTCGTAACCGGCTCAAATACCATTGATAAGTTTAGAACAAGAAATGAAGGATAGAAAGTGGACAACAGAGAGTTAAATCATTCCATGACCTTGTTATCTAGAAGTGGGACTATTATATAGTCTACTGAAGAAACTTATAAGTTACTAACTAAAACAAAGAAACCAACTAGGCTACTAGAGACCCACGTTGCACCATGTTTCTCAACTTCTTTAAACTGCTACTTGTTGACTTAAGTACATATCAGGTTTATTTCTACTTGTTGACTTGTACAATCTCAAGCCATACACGAACACAAAACTAGAAGGAAAAAAAAAATACTAAGCCAAATCCAACCTTTATACGTACCACATATCCAAACACCAGATAACTACCATAAATTAGTCAACTTCCAAATCCGAGAATCTACTGATACATTGGCATGTGCACACTTTATAAGTCATAAATGTTAGACATATGAATTTGGTATAACTTGTTAAAAAAATAATCAAAGGATGAACTTATGGTTTGAGTATCGTTCCCACCAGCCGACTAAGAAGTCAGTCCAACATTTTGTAGAAGAAGTCAGTCCAACATTTTGTTGACTTGCATCAGACGATGATTGACCGTTAGACCCAGCTTTGTCAACCCCTTTATTATCGATTGGCCAATCTTTAGGCCGTAAGTACTTTTCAATTGCATCATAGTCCGAAACAGGGTCAGCATTTTGCACATCACCCGAGTAGTCAGTTAAGATACACTAGTGACCGAAATAACCTTTCCAAATGTCTCCAATCATTGTTCGGGTTGATTTTTTGACCCACTGCTGATTGACTTTGACTTTCTTGTAGAAATTCACCAGGCGATAAGTAATTAAATAACAACACGGTAATCCATTTAACAAGAAAAACAAAAACACAGTATTCCTCCAGACAATATAAAACTCACATCTAAGTATGTCTCAAGTCGCTCAACTAGTTCACGGGGAAAAGGTTCGGGCATAGTTGTTTATTTTTTGTAAAACTTCTCGATCCATAGCTGAGTGATTGTCTTGTTCTTCTTACCCTTCATTGGTTCACCCAAAGGGGTTCTCAAATACTCCCCGGCAAAAGGTTCGACAAACTACTACCAATCAAACCAAATAAGCACCTTGTGGAGACGCGGTATAATCCCATTGAGTGCTTTAAGTGTAGGCCGGTTTTGTGTGCTGTGAAAGTGTTTGCCAAAAATCACTACTTTTATTTATTTATAAATCTTTGAAGTGGTCTAAAATTTTATTGAAAGGTTTACAAGTCAGTTTTTGATGCATTGATGTGAGCTACAGAGGAGTTAGAACTCAAAGGAATAGTAAGACCACAATTCGTTGGTCAAATGCTAGTCATTCCTGCCCATGTATTTCATAAGCATAATAAATTCCAAATAAAAATATCTTTTGCACATAATACCATTCCTACAGATGTTTAGTGTGAACCTTAAATTAAAGTCCATTCACTTGCAGAATGGCAATGTGACAAAATCAGACCTTAAAGTCGCAAATTCCCAAGTAAAGAAGTTACTTAGTATCACTGTACAAGAACATGAAGTTGCTAAACGACATTTATTTATGACGACAATCTCTCATACTATTGAGTTTCCTATATACGAGAACGGTAATATAGAGTGTAGTAAGTTCGTAAACAACATTTATCTATATCAGAAGTATATATTCAACATCTTTAGTCTTTCATCAGACAACGACACCGCTGAGCTGTACCTTAATACAATGACTTCCTAATTCTGTTCCTCCTCTTTCTCTGAATCGACCTCACACTCGCCTTCAGCAGCGTCCTTTTTACGATCAGCAACTTGCCTGGTTTTACCTCCAAGACCTTCCCCTTCCTCTGAATTGACCTCGTTTTTCCCCCCAACAGCAGAATCCAATTCTCTAGTTTGGGATCCAAGTAGACCTGGACCATTATACAGGAACACCTCCTCATCCCTATCCTCCACTTCTTCTAAATCACCTCCAACAAGGCTTTTTCCACAAGCAAGCAGACTTGGAACTTTGTAAACAATCACTTCCCCCTCCAACTCCGACTCAAACTTTCTGTCCCAGTACCCTTTTTGTATATCAGCTTTAGCTCCAGCGAACTCTGTACCCTTATACACAATCACTTCCTCGTCGTCCTCTTCCTCCAACTTTACCTTAACCTCACCCATCTCCCCAGCAGTAAACACAATCTCACGATCCTCCCTCCTTTTATGCTCACTGAAAGATCCATCTCCAGCATACATCGCATCAGTTTGAACCATCGGTTTTGCTTCCGCTTCGAGTCTCTTAAGTTTCTTTTTATCTTTCTTCTTTCTATTCACCTCTTTTTTTTTGGCCTCTTTCTCTTCCATCCTAGTCTTCTCTGCCACGGGATCTAGTTGAGCAGCCACTGGCATTTTCACTTCATTTGTCGGCTGATGCTGGTGGTCACCATCATTCCCTTCCCCTCCATCAGGTTTAATTTCAACCTTTAATTCCCGGGTAGCCTGCTCTAGCTTCTGCTTATTCTTCTTCATTAGCTTTGCCTCTTGTTTCTTTGCAGCTTCTTTATCAGCATCAATTTGAGCAAATTCGCACATTAAGTCTGCATACACCTCGTCTGCAGAGCGCGTGTCATCACGTGGAGGCTGAGAAGAGCTTGAGCCATCATCTGCTTGTTTTCCACGACGGTGATCACGCTTGGCCATTTTTTCATTGAGAAGAAAGGCGCGTATTTCGTCCGGCATATCCATTGGAGCCACCGGCTTATACTGGCATAACAACACAACAACCTCATTAAATTATATACTCCAGTAATAATCATGTAACACTAGGATCTAGTAATAACTGCATAGCATACTTTTATTTATTTATTTAGTGATACCTAAAAAGAGTAAGATTAACAAAACCTAATTAGATATCATTAATGATATGATACTGAACATAAACAGATCCGGTTGAACTTGCGTAATTCGTAAACAAAACATTGTATCCAATTAAACTTCCGTAAATCAAACTCAGTAGAGGATCAGAGTTAAACTTTGGTAAATCATGATCATAAGACATATAAAAACTTACCTAGATCAAAATCATAACATCAACTGATCAAAATTGAGTAAATGACAGTCGTATTAGGGGCTAAATAAACTTAATCATCTAATGAAACTTGCGTAAATCAAGACTAAAACATCTTATTTTACAGCCATAAGTCGCAATTGAAACATCATCAGCTCATATTAAAGTAATATCACATCCGCAATCAATACATACATGCATCTTATTTAACTGCCGTTAACAAAATACAGTAAGATGTAATTTTACTTCGCACTCGAAATATAACTACGGCAAATTCGCAATCGGAACATCAGCTCATATTAAAGTGCCGTAAATCAGAATATAAATATCATCATCATCTTAAACTAATATCACTCGAAACCGCAAATCGCAATTGAAACATCATATATAAGTGCCGGAAATCACAATCTAAACATTTATTGTTATTCTACTGCCGTTAATACTGTAAATTAGAATCAAAGCGTAATCTAATTTAGCTTTCACAATTCATAATCAACCGTAAAATATGTAGCAATCGTATTAAGAAGCGGTAACAGGAAACGAGTATTTTACCTCGCAATCTTCATCTTCGTGTTTTTTTACTGCTTTCGGATCTCCTCGATAACCTCCGCAGTACTTGCAGACGCAGCTTCCGCCGAAAGTAGCTTCATGCATCGACATCCTGTTTTAATTTTATGGTGTTTTAGCGTGTGGTGGATTAGTGTGTGTGGAATGGTGTTTTAGTGTGTGTGTGTGTGTTTTGACGGTTATCCCCAAAATTTGAAATGTTTGTTCTAAGTCCCGCCCAATTGGGATTATTATATAGTGTACTTTGATATGAAATAAAAATAAGAAAACTATTATAGGGCTTTTTTTTTTTTGTAACATGTTTTTCTTAAAGTAAATAGATACAAATTTAAAGCTGATGATGATCTTTAGATTAAAAAATAAATAAATAAATTATGATATCAATACTATGTAAACAAATCGGACATTCGGTCTTTTAGTTAGTATCTTTCAAACCAACAAAATTTTTACAATACTTGTTTGGCCGCTACTAAAACAAACCTTTTGTGTTTGTTTACGTGTGTAAACCACATTATCATTTAGGGCTGAGCAAATGATCCGAACGGACCGGACCGACCGAGACCGGACCGGACCGACCACATTCTGTCACACCTCCAAAATACCTGTTTTGGCAGCGGAAAGGAATACCCGGGGGTGACTGCCATAGCATCACATTTACAGTTATATTGAACGACCTAAAGTGTCGTTTATAAAATACATCGTTTGATCATTTAAAATATTTCAGAGTTTACAAAAACTAGGTCCCAAAAGGTGTTGCAAGTTTAGGAAAAACAAATTCATATAAGATCAAACGTTTCATAAGTGCAGAAATATAAAGTGAGACGCGTCGACTCCGCAACTCCATGTAGGTCCAAATGCACGCCAACATGAGCTACCTTAATTACCTGAAAATACATTGCTAAAACGGTCAACAAATGCTCAGTCACACTGAATAGTCAGTGTGATCAAGCCACATTCAAAAGCTTTTTGTGAGCTTATTTGTGGGAGTTAGGTTGTGGAAATTAGCTTTTTGGAAAGCCCCTCTAGCTAGCTTTCCATTTCTAGGCTTATTTAGGGGTACTGAGCTTATGTGATAAGCTTTATCAAGCCTGCTAATGGCCTGAGTGGTCTGTGTAGTTTTCAGCTTTTTACCTTTTTCTTAATTCTTCTTATTAGCTTATTCTGTAATGTTTTTCCTTTTCTTTGCCTTACCTTAAGCTCATCTCAGCTTGTTCTATCTTATTTCATCCTTTTACCATTCAGCTTATAGCTTTTCTTTTAGCTTTTTAAGTTTGCAAATTCCATATTTAGCCTTAAAGCTCCACTGTGTAAAAAATAAGCTCACACAGAGCTTATTTGACATTTGTAAAAAGATTGTCTTTTCAAAAGTTGCTTATATTTAGTAGTTAAATGTTTTTGTAAAGTAAAAATTAAAAAATAAAATAGTTTTAGAAATTTGCACCTTGTGGGATTCGAACCAGTGACCTCTTGGTCAAACTGGTCAAAAACCACTCCGGACCCAAGCACCATCTGGGCCAGTGTTAACTTAGTGTTTATATTTTCCTCTTTTATTTATATAGTAGTATGTGTCTCTTTTAGCTTATTTAAGCTTATTTGCTAATTTTCTGCTTATTTATAAGCTGTTCCACACTTTTATTATTTTTCCCAGCTTTGTTGTAGTATAAACTATTTTTAGAAAAAGTTTTGTAATTATCACTGTTCATATTGTATTTATTTTAATTTAAAATAGTTTTATTAGTTAATAAATAGTTTTTAATTAATAATAATTAATTAAATAGTTATAAAAATTATTTTCTTTTTCTAATAATTTTCTTAAGTCATTAGCTTTGTAAAAATATAATTTTCATAGTCGTAGCCCTTTTATTTCTTAAAACTCGCGTTTTATTTCGTACGTTTACGTAAAAGTTATTTAAACGTACGCGTTTTTGAGTTTTAATCGTTTCTAGTTATTTTCCTTTCTCGTGCTAGTTTTCATAACTCATTTGAGTTATTCTTTTTATATCCTTAGTGTAACCAATCACTTTACCCTTTTTCCCGTTCAACATCACCAGATCACGAATACGTTTTTACCAGAATATCCCATCTCCAGGACTTAACGACCCGGGGAATAACTAACTCCTTGGATAATTGCATTTGTCCTTTATAGTTTGACTTATATGGTTGACCATTCACAAGTGGTTGGCTAATATAAACCTGACTGTTTAGGACGAATCATTACTTATATTCAATGAAACATGGAGGATTTAAGGGTATGAAACCCATAAAAAGTGCAGGAAGTTCGTACTAGGATTACACCAAAACTCTCTCCAAAACGTTACACACTAATGAATGAAAATTAGAAAAATATATATAGATTTCACATCTTGACGGCGTCACCTTATAGCCTGTGACGCCGTCACCTCGCCGCGATTAGGGTTCCATGATGGCCTAGATCCACTCTTGACGCCGTCACCTTGTAAAAGGTTCTTGGCCGTCTCTCTTTAACTTAAACCCTGACCTCCTTAGGCATCACAAAGGGTGACCCCGTCATCTTCAAGTTCCAAATCTCTCTGGCCCGTCATGTGCATATCCACCTCTTTGTCAACACGTGACGCCGTCACCCAGTAAGGTGTGACGCCGTCAGGTACTGTTTCCAGTTTAATTTTGAGAGTTTTTCGTTTTCTTCACTTTTATGCTCCAAAAACGTCCAAAATGCTTCCTTTTCTAGATTTCTTCTCCAAAGTACCTAAAATGACAAAAGGAACGATTTGAGGCAATATTTGACCAAATAATCACGACTTAGGGCTTAAATGACCCCCTAAAAGCGTAACACTTTTTGCCTCATCAAATACCCTTAAACTTGAGATTTGCTTGTCCTCAAGCAATTGCGCTTTTATTCTAATCAAAATATAAGTTAGGGGTCATTTAACACTAATATAAAAGTAATTACAACAAATGATCGTTCCAGTTCAATCAAAATAGGAACAGAGATTATATACTAGCACCTTACAAATAGTGTTTGGATACTCACATCTCTCGGGTGTTATAAACCTATATAACTAAATGGAACTAAAAAATATCACTCGCTAACTGTCATAGCAAATAGATAACCATAGGCTTGGGAAAGGATAAAAAACATCCTCCACTTTGGCGTAAGCACCTAGGATAAACTATCAAAGAGGCATTTCAAAGGGTTGTAACATGAGGTGTAGGGATATGATAAACACGGTGATAAAGTCGATCTTTACTGGTAGCGAGTTAATAATCTTGGTTAATTACATGTACAATGTGGCGTTGCTAAGCCAAGACTCGACTCGACTTAAGCTATTGAAAATAAAATAACAAAAACATCAAATAAACATAAAAGGAAAATGGGATGGTAGTCCGTATGTTTTTTTCTACTTTTCTATCTCAATTTTTTTTTGCATACACTCTTGCCCTACCATCCAGAATAATACATCATAGGGGCCTCGGTTCTCCCCTTACATTTGAACTTTTACATACTGATGAGGTGAAAAGTGTTACGCTTTTACGGGGTCATTTAAGCCCTAATTCGTGATTTTATGATCAAATATTACCTTAAATCGTTCCTTTTGTAATTTTAGGTACTTTTGGGAAGAATTCTGGAAAACATTGCATTTTGGACTTTTTTGGAGCATAAAAGTGAAGAAAACGACAAAGTCATGAATCATGCTGGAAATTGTGCCTGACGGCGTCAGACATCACAACGTGACGCCGTCACTTGAAGACAAAGGAGTTGGATTCTGAGTGTACCAGATGCCCAAGTGAAGAAATCAGAGATTAACACCTGACGGCGTCAGGTGTTAGAAATTGTAGGCCGTCAGGTGTATTGCTAAAGAGAGACGGCCCAGAAGAAATTAAAGGGTGACGGCGTTAGAAGTAAATCTAGGTGATCTGAAAACCCTAGTCGCGGCGAGCTGACGGCGTCAGAGTGTAAAAGCTGACGCCGTCAGAGTGTAAAATCTATATATACTTTTCTAAGTTCATTCATTAGTGTGCAACTTTGGGAGGAACTTTAGGGATAAACCCTAGGTCGTATTTTACAGTATTTTCAAGGGTTTTTCACCATTGATTCATTCATGCTTAATTAAAGATAAGTCTTCCTTCAAATCAATCAATATGTCTATGTGTTGCTTGATTATATCTTATGCTTGTCTTTATTTTAACATGCTAGGCTAGGTTTCTCTTGTGTTTGCTTAGATCTAATGAAACCTAGCTATTGATTATTGGGTGATGGTGTGTTATTGATTGTGTTGGGTCGGTGATATCGATGTTAGGCTTAAGAAAACTGGCTAACCTCCTATAAGGTAACTTGCTTGAACGTCTTAAGAAACATGAATCGGATGGCACTACGATTAATTGGTTGTATTTAATGCATATGTGAATTCTAGTGATCTCTTGGTTAGGATACTAAACGTATCGCCATAGAGTGAAGTAGGAGCTTATAGAGTTAGGGAAGATTGTGCACGGCCCTACGAATGGTATTAAGGAATACAACCCGTCATCCACACAATTGTAACATGCTAATCAACCGGTAAAAGATAGCTAGGGAGTAATGAAATCTAAGTAAACACACTTTTCTCAATATAAGTTTCACAACCTTTTATTTTCTTGTTTATTTATTTTATTGCAATTAGTAGCTTTTGGGTAGTTGACTAGCAACTAATTCACCCCACTCCATCCAAAACCGAGATATTTACTTGCTTTCCATAAAACATAAAAATACAAAAAGAATCGTCCCTCATCCTTAGACCTAATTAGAGTAGTTTTCAATCCTAACGACACTATTCCCTATGGAGAACAATCAATCTCCCGTACTTACCACTTCACTATACTACATCGGTCAGGTACACTGCCTGGTGGGGGTTGTAAGCCTCTTGAGATCCCTTGAGAGGTAAAACCTATTGCATAGTCGCAAAACCACGCATCACATACTTTACAAATAACTATTCTAATGACTCGAATTAAGATAATCGAAACACTTGGAGTACTTTAAAACATTTATGCACAAATGGGGGTAATAATTGATGTTCTTCCCCATTACTCCATTACAATAGTACTTTACCCTTGAGTCACAATCGTCCCAAAACAATACGTACAAGATATGACTCGACTTAGCAACCATGTAATCAATTAGATAATTAACTAAGGGTTTAAACAAATGTTGTCACAATAATGCACTAAAGGTGAGTGCATACAAGGAAGGCTAAGGCGATTTGGGGTGGATTGTAAACAAACTCTTTCTTTAAGTAACCGTAATGCGTTATTCATAATTTGTTCCTATCGGTCTTTCCAATAACTTAAAGTTAGAAACGAAAAAGATAGGCTCTGGGGGGTGTACTAGGGGTATCGTGTACTAAAAATGAGTACATCGCAAGGGTGTGGGAGAATTATTTGACCAATGTAGCCAATGTAATTATAGTAAAAATAGGTGTAAAACAAAGGGTAGTCCTAATGCCTCTTAACATGTAGTAAATCCTAACCACACGAATGCAGTCTCACTAGCGGCCTTGGGATGATCACTAACGCAAGTTCTAGAATCTAAATACTACCAGTACACTCATAAGCACTAAGGCTTTTCCTAACAAATCTAGGGGCGAACCTCACATATTTGGGGTGGAAATTTTTTTTGAGTGGTACGGTTTTGTGCTAGTCATAAAACTCCTATCCATGAGACACTCATTAAGACTAAAGTTTCACTCCTATATGTTGTAAAAAAATTTAAATTTGGCGCTAAAATTGCCCTAACAAGTATTTCTATCAGTTTTATTACACACCTACCATTAAACAAACAAAAATCAAGTGTAATTGCATTCTCTAAGGTATCATCATTTACCCCCTTACACTTAAGCTGAACATTGTCCCCAATGTTCAAATAGAAAGATGTAAAAGCAAAGAAGGTAAAAGAGTGAAACAAATACTCCCCTGATTCGTTCGGTGTGGATAATGCGGTAACATGGTTAGATCCTCCTCCAAGAAAATGAACGTGCAAAGCTTCCCTTCCGAAATATAAATCATCTTCTTGTCCAATATAACCTGTTAATCCTGAGAAAACAAACAAGAAACCTTGCATAACATCGGCGGCAAAATCTATATATAATCAAATCCTAGAAAGCAAGTAAAGATATAATGCTTGCGGAATGAATATTTGCAGATTCCTGGAGTTTATAAGTTTAAGATTTAATCAAAACTTTTCACGATTCCGGCATAAAAATAAAACTTGCAAAATTTTTCCATAATTTTACACCTGACGCCGTCAGGTTATAAGGCCTTACGCCATCAGATTGATCTGACAGAAATCCTATGTTTAGTTTCTGGAAAATTTCTTGAAAAAATTATACCTTAATTCCTGCAAAACAACATTATGACTCGATACAAGCATTTGACTCGAACAAATACTAATATGTATGCTAATTTAATATTGTTATGATTCATGTTCCATGTTGTTCTTATAAACAAATTTAGATTTCCCTTACACTTATCTTTTGCAAAATACCTTTATATGTATTTAAGACGAAGTTAAAAACAAAATAAAGTATTTTCAAAATTTAATTTGAAACACGAACCATTAATAATAAAAATAAAATACACATACGGAAATAAATAAAATCAAACAAACAAACAAATAAAGCTTGGGTTGCCTCCCAAGAAGCGCTTGTTTTTGTTCGAGTCATGAGCCTGACTCTACCTTTATTTTACGGAAATAGGGGAGGTTTTCCCTACACTTAGGATTAAGTGTGGGTGATAGTAGCGATACACACCATCTCGGTGGAAGTATGCCTCGTGGGGAAAGAGTGGTGGATGAATTATATACTCAAACGGGTGTGCTCCTTTCATCATAACCTTACCTAGTTCAATTCGGTCAATGGGTAAATCAAAGTTTTCTCCTAGAAAGGGATCATCTTCAATCAACTTCGAAAGACTCCCAGTTGGGAATCCATCTTGACCTAATAAACCTGGTTTAAACCCAAAATTTTTCTTGTGATCAATCATGAACGGGTGATGTAAGTATCTAAGGTCATGGTTCACCCCTATGTCAGCTTCCTCTCTACAAGGCTTAGAGTCTACTACCTTCAACGTAAAACTACCCGGACTATATGGTTTGATGGGTGGATCGGGACCTTTTTCAATTCCTAAATTCACATCCAAGGATGGAAGATTAGGTAACGGTTTTGGTTGAGGCTCCGGTTCATCAAAACTAGGAACTTCCATAGAAATAAAAGAAAGGTTATGACTACAAGTATTCAAACCTATTTCTTCTAGTTGTGTTTGGTCCAAGGGCTCTACCTCTATTGGGGTTCCTATAGTCTCTTCTACTTCTTTCGGGTAAGTCACGGGTGGTATGTGTGCCTCAAATGATGATAAGACTTGTGGGGTACTTGGTGGGCTTATGTTATTTACCTCATCATTCCTCGTGTCAAGATCACCTATATCCTCATCATGCGTTTTAGTAGAATCTATCCTAAGCATTTTCCTAAGTATCTCAAGTGCTTCTCTAGGCATCTCAACTTCTAGGTCCGAATCATAAGGATCTTCCTCAATAATCTGACTACTATATTCAAATTGCCTAAAGGATTCATCATGTGTTCCTTGAGATTCAAAGTCATCGATCATAAAACCTTGGTCTTTTTGCTCGATGTGCTCATGTTCGGCTAGATCTTCCATCACATCAAGATCACCTATTTGTTCATCCTGTATTATGGTAGTGCCTAACCATGACATGCACTTAGGTGGCTCATAAGAAACTATCCTAGGTGAAGGTTCATATGGTGCATAGGTTTCACTAAATGAGGTATTTTGAGGGTTTGATGGAGCTCCTAAGGTGATTTTTTCAAAAGTTTTGTGCGCTTGGTCTCTTTTCTCAAGGTACTCACTAAAATCAATGTGAGATCCTGTCCTCCTCATTTCAATCCATCTTGATATATCTGAATTAGTATAATTATATTTCTTCATGTAAAACTCTAGTGTCGGATTTGGTGTATTCATGTTCTCCATAATGGTGAACGGAAGAGTCAATGGAAAAAAATTTATGAACAAAGACACAAAGAAAAGATAGACTACAAGAAAGCTAATAAAAAGAAAATAAAAATCTCACTCGATATGAATCTAATGAGTAGACCTAATAAAAATAAATTTCAACCTAAACAATAACAATTCCCCAGCAGCGGCGCCAAAACCTTGATGCGTGGATTGCGGTCTATGCAAAATGTTTTACCTCTAAAAGGATCTTGAGAAGCTTGCAATCCCCACCAGACAGTGTACCTGACCGATGAAGTATAGTGAAGTGACAAGTACCGGGGGATTGATCGTTCTTCACAGGGAATAGTGTTCATTAGGATTGAAAGTAGTCTAATTAGGCCTAGAGGTGAGGGATGATTCTTTTTGTATTTTTATGTTTTATGGAAAGCAAGTAAACATCTCGGTTTTGTAGGGTATTCACAATGCATGAATCACTAGTTTGAGTCTTGTATGGATCGAATGGAAGAGGTTTTTAGAGAGAGAAATGGGAGCCTTTTAGTGAGAGAAAGAAACTTGTGTAATATTAGCTTGAAAGGTCCAACCCTTCCCATGTGTGGGAAGGGATATATATACTACTACATATTACGTCCCTAGTGGACTGTGGAGCGAGCTGACAGAGGGGAAAGCCCCGACCCACTCCACAAATATAGATACTACTAATACTAATACTAATTATACTAAGCAACTGATAATATTACAGATAATCTTATGAGCAATGATGATCTAATAAGTACTCGGGGTGACCGAGTCTTCTGCTGAATATTCATATTCCTAACAATCTCCCCCTAAGGGAGGTCACCCCAGAAGTAATGTTCTGAAATTCAGCACTTCTTCCTTGGATCTTGACATCATAGCTCGTATTCATTGAATCTTCAATGTCATAGATTGCTGTGCAAACGTCAGTGATCTGAAGATGACTTCTCTTTTGTCTTGGATGAACTTTGAATAATCTCTGAACGTATCATCCCACTTGAGTCTCCACGTCATCTTTCAGTAGTAATACTCCATGTGATGAAATATACTTAGAGCCGACATGCTCACACGATATGGGGTCATGATCTTCAGCATCAGAGTTAGCAGAAGCTGTGTCGAAGGTCTTTTAGAGTGATCATGACTTCTTTGATGATGATGTAGTGTGAACATGTGGTGATGGATTGGCATCTTTTCTGCAACCAGCTACGACAGCAACCAGCTACAGCATTCCACTGCTACAATCGCCAGAAGTTCCTGCATACGACAGTTAGCAATAATTCGACCGGTACTTACAAGTTTGGACTTCGAGATAGTCAACAGCATATTGTGAAAACTATCTCTAATCCTTACCAAGACCGTTCCTAATCGAAAACTCACAGAGAGCTTTTTAAGATTTTACCGTAGTAAATCAGCAATTAGGTGAGTCGCTGGAGATCACTCCACGACTGTAGACCGGTTGAAACCGCCGCGACCACTAAGCGTAATCCACGAGGAATTACCGAAGTGACCTGCTTTCAGGGCTGTTTGATGTTGACCCTGGCAGGAATTTCCATTCAATCATTGAGAATTACATAAGTAAATTCTCTCATAAATGTTCTGACAGATTGCTAAGATCTGCGTAGGACTCATGAGATTACAACTGGCGTCCTTACTGTTGAACAACCAGTGTAGAAATGATTCGTGTCCCTATGAGATCTTATTATGTATCTCGTGGCTCTAGACTCAATTGTGCGTTTTGATTTGGTGATCGGAGGCTGGAGAGGACTGCCACCTTTTCAATATCATCTAACTCGGAGTGAGAGAGACGATAGGAATGTATTGAACTCCGTGACAATTGAAACAAGAATCCTTTGAGGGACCTTGAGTGGCTAGGGAGGGTTGTGCAGCGTATCACTGGGTCCATGATACTTTGTCTTCAATGCCAGCAATCAACTAAGTGATTCTGACAGCATATGTATTGACCCGGTTTCTGCCTAAGTTGTAAGGAGGGCTATTTCTTTTCACCCTTTATCTTTACAATTCTTTTTCATTCTTCAACCCCTTCAGTGCTTACCGAGACTTCCTTACTAGTACCTTGTTGGGTTTATTCCAGTACTAGCTCCATCTCAGTCGGCACTTTTCCCTCATTCACTTTTCTCCTTTTTAATCATACCTAAGGACTTCTACACTAACTAGTGGATTGTCCCTGGGTAGATCCCTCCGGCTTTGGCAGGATCGTGGGAACTTGAGCCTAACCTAACCATCCTTATAACTCCATGCATTAATTAAAATGGTCGGTCTTTGGTGTACTTCCACGATTGCCATAAACCAAATCTTTGAAAAATCTCTCAAAGTATTCATGATTCTGAAACACATTTTTGCATACACTTGAGAGTTTTATATTTTTTCAAATGCTCCCCCTCAACATGTGCTCGGTTGATTGTTTTATAAATTTGCACATGTTAGGTAGAGCCTGCACTTTTTGAATTGATCCACTTTCAGTGAACATGACCGATTCGAGACACGCTTACATCACTGGTTAGACCAGCTTGAAATTATTACCCGTCCTGGTCAAGTCCATAGAAAGTTTCTCGAAACGGTACACTCTACTCAGATACATCTTTTTCGAGACACGCTTACATCACTGGTTAGACCAGCTTGAAATTATTACCCGGCCAAGACGTATCCTTTCGATTGATGACAATTCAAGTTTCGTCAATTCTTTTGTTAATTCTGAGTCACAGCCACATGCGATGCCATAATCCATTGTTTTGTAAAACCATTTGCTCCCCCTCAATATATGCATTGATATAAGAAAGATTTTCGTACTTGTGGAGGAGCTTGCTTTTATGTCCAAAACATTTTGCTCCCCTCAATATGTGCCTTGATATACAAAATGGTTTAGCACATACGGGAGAGCTTACATTAATTGCCAAATCATCACATTTTATCAGAATTTCCTATTTAAATCACATTCTCTCCCCCGATCAAAAATTTCAAACCATTTGAGATTTGTGATCCCAATTGATTTAAATACGTTTAGAAAAAATTCGGGAGAAAATGTGGTCAGGTTTAAATGTATTCTGATTTAGGAGCATACGATGCTCCCCCTGAAACAACGAGAGAGTGTCACTGCTGATGTTGCACAAATTTGGTAAGGTGTCGGAAATTTGAACAAATATACTCCCCCTCAATTAATGACCCGTTTTCCATTAAAAGAGCTGTAGTCATTCAATTGAGCGACGGACATTTGTGAAAATTTAGTTCATTTTACCACCTTGTGTAACATCAAGACTCTCTTGAGGGATCTAACAAGATAGAGAATCTTGATGAAAAGAAGACTTCTCTTCTTATATACGAAGTGATGCACTGAAACGTACATCAAGTCGGGAGAACATGGATATAAAGTAATCCATGCCCAGGTGAACATCACCCGGTTGGAGAAACAGCTGTCTTTTTGGCGACATGCTTTCCCCATTGTACAGTGCGGGTTGCAGTATGAAGTAACTGCAAGCCATTTAGACATGTTTTAACTGATTATAACTTCTGCTCGAGCTTCATTTAAGAATCCGTGCCATTGTTGAATGACATTTCTAGATACGTAAATGTTATCGATAAACAGAAGACATGCCTAGGTAGAACTATTTTTGGTATTTTCTGATTTTTTCGATTTTTATGGTTTTTATAGGTTTTATATTTTTGTATTTTTCTTTTAGATTTAAGATATATACAACTATGTACAAGGATATAAGAAGACAATCCTTTACTCCTCCTTTTCTTCCTGAAGACACTTGAGGGTTTCAGGAGTCATGCTTTTCATGCCAAGGCGTGGGAGAATAAACTGAAACCTTTCTCTTGGGAGGGCCTTGGTGAAGATGTCAGCTAACTGAAACTCTGTCCTCACGAAGTATAGCTCCACAATTCCTTTTTCCACCTGTTCCCTGATGAAGTGATGCCGGATGTCGATGTGTTTTGACCTGGAGTGCTGAACATTGTTACAACAAAGAGCAATGGCGCTTTTGTTGTCACAATATAGGGGAATTTTGTTGTATGAGAATCCATAGTCCGAAAGCTGTGATCGCATCCAAAGGATTTGTGCACAGCAAGCAGACATAGCAATGTACTCAGCTTCAGTAGATGATATGGAAGTACTCATCTGCTTCTTAGAAGACCAACTAACCAACTTTTCCCCTAAAAATTGAGCTCCTCCTGAAGTACTTCGACGAGTGTCTTGACAACCCGCATGATCAGCATCTGTGTATGCCGTTAACTCCATTGCAGTGTCCTTAGGATACCAGAGACCCATATGAACTGTGCCTTGAAGATATCAGAAGATCCTTTTCACAGCTTCAACATGCTTCTTGGTTGGTCTGGATTGATACCGAGCACACATACACACAGCAAACAGAAGATCTGGTCTGCTAGCCGTGATGTACATCAAAGATCCAATCATGCTTCGATACTGTGTGATATCAACTGGAATCCCTGAAGGATCTTCATCCAGCTTCGTTCTATCAACCATGGGGGTGTCAACAGGTTCACTTGAATGGAATCCAAACTTTTTCAGGATCTCGTTGGCGTATTTGGATTGATTGATGAATATGCCTCCGGGACTTTGAGAAACTTGTAGTCCTAAGAAGAATGACATTTGTCCCATCATGGACATTTGGAACTTGGAATTCATCTCCTTTGAGAAACTATCACATTCACCAGGATCTGTTGAAGCAAAGATGATATCATCTACGTATATCTGAACTAGCAGTAGATGGTTTCTTGATTTCCTGGTGAATAGTGTAGGATCAACAACACCCTTGGAGAATCTGTTCGCTAGGAGGAACTTGGACAATGTATCATACCATGCCCTTGGCGCCTGTTTTAGCCCATAAAGAGCCTTCTTCAAGCGGTAAACATGAGTAGGGTGTTCAGCATTCACGAATCCCTCAGGTTGACTCACATAAACTTCTTCCTTTAAGTCACCATTCAAGAATGCCGTTTTGACATCCATCTGGTAGACTATCATATTACGACTCGCAGCATTTGCCAGGAAGATTCTTATGGCTTCAATTCTAGCAACCGGAGCAAACGATTCTTCAAAATCAATGCCCTCTTCTTGTCTAAACCCTTTAGCAACTAGCCGTGCCTTGTTCTTTAGGACATCACCATACTCGTCAAGCTTCACTTTGAAGATCCACTTCAAGGCAATGATCATTGCACGCTCCGGAGGAGGCACTAATTCCCAAACTTCAAGTCGATCAAATTCATGGATTTCATCCTGCATGGCCTGGAACCAGCAATCTTTAGTCATTGCTTCTTTGGCATCCTTTGGTTCGACTTTAGACAGTACGGAATTGAAGAAGCACCATAGTGCATCAGTGGCTAGTTGATTACGTGTAGATACTGGACGTGAGGGATTGCCAATGATGTTGTCGATTGGATGATCACTGGTCCATTTCCTGAGATGATCGTGAGGTTGATGGTTATGAACAGATGTAGCAGTGTTGTGTTCCTCAGGTAAGGATGTGTCTGATGAATGTTCAGGAGCAAATATGTTTTCAAAAGGAGCCTCTTCAACAGGAGCAAAAGGATTAACTCCCAAAGGATTATTATCTGAAGATTCTTGCATTACTGGAGAAGTTTGAGTGTTTGATGACGAAGGCGATTGACTGGCAGCAGGAGCATTGTGACTGACTGATACTGAAGCTGCAGGGCCTTCTGAGCCTTGTGGGGCTTGAACCTCATCCATAGGAATTGTATCTGGTTCACTCGGGATGGTTCCATTCGTTGGCTCAAAGTATTCATCAAACATAGGATCAAATAACTTCTTCAACTCCTCACATGTAGGAGGCACATAAGAATCTGCAGGCGTGGAATTCTGTACAAGTCCTGAACTAATGGGTCCAGGAGACAAAAGGTGAAGATCGGGTCCAGAACTGATTTGTCCTGAAACAGGTAGCTCACTCAGCTCATCGAACGTAACATGAATGGTTTCCATGATTTTACGGGTCCTTTTATTGTAGATTCGATACCCTTTACTGTCAGGTGCGTATCCAACGAAAATACCTATATCTGCTTTAGCTCTTAACTTTCCCAAGTCTTGACTATCATTAGTTGGATAGCAAAGAGCACCAAACACACGCAGAAAGGAAAGATCTGGTTTCTTGTTATGAATTAACTTGAAGGGAGTCTTCTCATGAACTGGATGAATTAGGGATCGGTTTTGAGTGTAACATGCTGTTGCTATAGCTTCTGCCCAGAGAAACATCGGTGTCTTTGAAAATATAAGCATGGTTCTTGCAGCCTCCACCAGAGTACGGTTCCTTCGTTCAACCACCCCGTTCTGTTGAGGCGTGCGAGGGATACTTTTCTGATGCGTGATGCCAATACTTTCATAGAAATTACGGAGTTGTTGGTTAACAAACTCAGTACCATTATCTGTGCGAATGATTCTGACAGTTTTATCTAGCCTTACTTGCAGCTGTTTTATCAGTTTAATGATAACCTCTGGAGTTTCGTCCTTGGTTCTCAAAAACTTTACCCATGTGAACCGAGAATAATCATCTACTATCACCAGAACATACTTCTTTCCATTTATGGTTTGTATTCTCATTGGACCGCACAAGTCCATGTGGAGGGTGTGAAGAACTTCCAAGTTGGTGTTGACGGTTTTAGGCTTGTGGGTTTGTTTCTTGCTTTTACCCAGTTGACATGCAGAGCAGAGATGATCTTTCTCATATTTCAGTCTGGGCATCCCTCTAACAAGATCTTTACGGGAAAGATTATTTATGGTACCGAAGTTCAAGTGGTTCAGACGACGATGCCACAGCCATGATTTTGTTTTAGAGGCTTTAGAGAGCAAGCATATGGGAGAGGACTTCAACATTTCTTCAATTGAAATGGTGTATAGATTGGTGCCCCGACTGCCCTTGAGGAGATCTAAACCATCCAATTCTCTGACGAAACATGTATGCTTTCTGAAAGCCACTTCCAGATCTGAATCACAAAATTGACCCACAGAAAACAGATTGTGTCCTAGTCCTTCCACATAATATACCCTTGAGATTACACTATTACCAAACACATAATCTCCATAACCCATAATAGCACCAAAGTGGTCGTTCCCAAATCTAACTGTCCCGATAAACTTTTTCACGAAGTTCTTGAGTCGTGAGCGATCTCCAGTCATATGTTTTGAGCAGCCTGAGTCCAAATACCACAGGACGATTTGTACGACCTGCATTTGAAACCAGACAACAATGGATAACTGAAAAATGTGGATCCCCAAGTGCAATTGGGGTCCATTTGGTCAGCATACACATATTCAGGAACTACAGATTTCACAGATGCTACTATCTTTTCTGTGGAGACAGAACCTGAGACAGGACAAGACCTAGATGGAGGGCATTGTGATTCTAAAGGCAAGATTCTACCAGTTGGTCTCCATTCCTTATTCTTCACAATTTTATGCATATTCATTTTAGGCAATGGTCTCTGTTTTCCTAAATTGAATTTCCTTCCAGTGGGTCTCCATTCCTTAACTTTTACAATTTTATGCTTATTCATTTTAGGTAACGTGCACGGTTGTCCTAAATTGAATTTCCTTCCAGTGGGTCTCCATTGATAGCCTATGCTAGCAAATGTTTTTCCTGTTGCTTTCCAAACCTTTTTGCATGCTTTAGTTATCCTACCATTCTTAACATGGGATGATGCAGAAGACATCAGAAAAGACACAACACATTCATCATGATTAGCAGAAATTAAACAATTGTTCGCAAGTTTTACAGATAGCATTAGAATTCGAATTAATTACAGTACTTTTGATACTAGAATCAACACGATTCATCCTACTCATTGTAAACTTATTGTTCCTAGGTTGAGCTTCTACATTCTTCAAGTGATCATTCTTAGCTGGCGCAGTCATATCCTTTCTTTCATTTCCTCTAGACCTTGACCCGCTAGCTTGGGTGTCACTTTTTACTCCTGTAGAAGCATCGAAGGTAACATTAGTTTGTTTTTCTGCCTCATGCCTTCTTGATAATGATGTGTTGGGTTCTAATGTTTTGGGTGGTAGGTCAAAGGCTACATACTTGTTCACAACATTTGATGATGATGCAACAAATCTATCTCTATGGCCTCTAAACTTAGGAATTGAGCCTATGGCATATTCTAAGTTTTCCTGAATCCTTTTCGTGAGTTTGCATGCATAGACAACTGCTTGATCAAGTGGCTTATCATTCCTATCCTCTTCAACTACCTCACGAAGTGAGTCAAGACCTTCTCTAAGATGATCTAGATATGTTTGATGGGCAAGGCTGTTATTTCTAATCTTAAACGGAATACGCCCAACATCAACATCATACTTTTTACAATCATTAGCCTTTGGTGTATCACAGTTACAAGTGGTGCATGGCATTTTACCTTTCACCCGAGCCTTAAGATTCTCAATTTCATTTGTCAAAGAGGTTATTTGATCATTATGATTGCTTCTTGTAACTTTAATAGAATCATATAACTCTTTGAAATGTTGTTTAACCTTTGAATTTTCTTCTCGATAACACTCATTTTCATAATGTAACTTATTTATGGTGTTTTGATATTGAAAATTCTGAGAATCTGAAGACGAAGGTTTATTGGTGCCATATACTTCACACTTGTTGGATTTCAATTGGGCAATTTGGGCCCTCAGCAGTCGAATCGTGTTCGTGTGAGCTTGAATTGTCTCATCTCGTTTGCTTAATTCAAAATAAGTATCAAACTCAGGAGCATCCGAGGATGTCTTGACATTTGATATTTTGCATTTTTCTTCTAAGTGTTGATGTTTGAGTTGCAAATTCAGATAATCAACTTCTAGTTTTGAAAAACGTTTAACCATGTTAACATGGTCATCATTTTGAATTTTTTCAAGCAATTTCAAATTCTCCCCCTCAAGCTCAACAACACGATTCTGGGTGACATTTAACGCAATAGCATACTCATTAAATTGACAAGCAGACAATGCAGAATCAGTGACAGTGTAAAATACATCTTGTGCAATACATTTAGCAATCAAGTTGTCATTAGTAATGAGTATGTTTTTTCTTTCAATCTCTCGACTCTTAAGTTCTATTGCATGTTCATTCACCTCATTTTCCATATCTTTAAACACTACTTTCATTTCATTTATTTCAGCTTTAAGGGCAGTTTGCAACCCTTCAAAGTGTTCTTTAAGTAGTTTAAAGAATGGCATGACCTCAGTTAAGTAACACCTTTTTGCATGTTCAAAACACCTTTCCCCCTCAGTAATGCCAGTGGGTGTGATTCTCTTCTTACATGTTTTATCGAAATCAGCAAACAGTTGCCAAAGCACATATAAGCTAATAAAGGTTTTGCATTCAGTGGGAAGAGACAAAGGCACCAAATTCCTAGGTGTATTGGGAGGATACACCGTTATGGACGCAACTTTTCTAATGAGGGGGGTGTTGGCCTTAAGTTTTTCTACCTTAAGTTTTTCATTATCTTGTTTCCAAAATATCTGCTCGGGTGTTAACTTCGTTTGAGGAGCAAACACAGTCAAACGATTTTCCTCATAATAATCATGGGGTTTGATTATTATTCGTCTGGCTATGCATTCGGGATCCCTCATTTTCTCATTCATTTTTTCCCTCATTTTATCACTTAACTCATCCTCTTCATCAGTGTAGATATGCTCAGGTTGGTCATGAATAGGCTTAATCATCACATTACCATCATATAGGGCTGGTTGAAGTACTTGCATACCCTTAAGGATGGTTGACTTTGGTTCACCTATCATGATTTTACTATGCTTATCACTCAACTTTCTGTGCTTATGAATCATTTGAGCAGTTTGTATGGTTTGATTTTGTGTGTACAACTTATCTTCAAGCTTATTTTTTAGCGTCTTGAGTTTAGAGAAATCATTTAAAAGAGTTGTTTCTTTTTGTTTGAATTCTTGCTTAAGTGTTGTTACACACTTTTGTGCATCCTGTTTCTGTTTGTCAGACTGTTCTAGCTGACTTTTCAAAGAACTTAACTCTATTTTTAATGTTTCTTCTCGCACTCTAGACTCTTTAATAAGTGTATTCATTTGACCCTCTAATTTCTGCTCACGATCATTAAGTTCAAACTTAGCACGCTGTTCATACATAGCAACTTGTTCTTTATAGATGTTAAGTCTAGTGATCAAGTTATTATCAGGGACAGGCAATTGGTTCTCATGGTACACACAAGCATTATCTACATTACTTGCATTATCTAAGGCACATGCATTACTCATAGCACACACATCATTATTGACAAAGGATTCACCATTTGGTACATCAGGCGAGTTGTTGCTATTCAAATACTGTTCATATGAGACAATATTGCTATTTTCCATATCAACATCACTTGAGTCAGAAACAACTGCCTGATGTACTTCTTCGGGAATCTGATGTCCCTCGACAATATTATATGTGTCATAAATTTTTAGTACCTCAGAAATCACGGATGCATTAGAAGAACCAGCTTGACGAGATGAGGCCAGGGAAGACAAGTTAGCCATGAAGATTGTTTGAGCAGTAGGTTCATCATCCACATCAGAGTCAAATGCATCACAGTCATCTGCCTTGAAGATGTTAGGATCATTAAGTGCCAGATCCTGAACAGGCTTCTCATCCACATCTTCATCAAAAGTATTTCCTCCATCTCCTGCCAAGAACAATAACTCTTCCTCATCCAATACAGCACCATTTTCTTGAGCTTGCATTAACAGCATCTTGTCTTTGAAGTAATCTGAGTTCTGAGGACGTTTAGGTTGATTGCAGTTTCTAGCAATGTGTCCAAGCCCCCTACAATTATAACACTTGATCTGTTTCCCTTGCCCCTGATTGGCATTCCCTGCTCTGTTCTGCACATAACCTCGACCCATGTTTCTGCCAGCTCTCCCTTGCACATTCTGGACCACAATTTTCCCGTCCTCCACCATTGCTAGATTGCGTGGGTTGGAAGAATTCCTTAACTGATTGTTGGTCTGAGGGAGTGATGCTTGAAACTGTTGAACCAGTAGAGATACTTGATTGGTGAGGTTGTCAATCATTTTGTCGGTCTGAGAGTAGCCTGAGTCAAGTTGTGAACTCATAGCAGGTACTTGTGAGTGAAGTTGGTGATAGCTTGGATTGGATGATGATTGGATTGTTGGTTGTACATTTGTCATGAAAGCCAGTGGGTCATTCGTAGTTGAAGGATTCAACTTTTCTCTCAGCACCCGATCATAGGCAGCATGCTTCTCATGTTGTTGCAGGTAAGCATACAACTGTTCATAGTTAGTCTCCCTTAAACCTTTGTTGAGTTTGACGGCAGTAACAAATCTGTCCCATTCCGGAGTCATGTTGTTCACAAACTTTGAGTTAAGTTGGATGTTGGGCATAGTCATTCTGATCATCCTCATATCATTTACCAACTTATGAAATCTCACATAGTAATCTGTGACATTTTCTCCTGGGTTCATTTTGAAATGCTCGAACTCATCATACAGCTGTGACTCACGATCTTCCTTTGTGAGTTCTGACCCTGCCAACAACATTTTAACGTTGTCCCACACAGCCTTGGCTTCAGTGTTAAAATTGATGAGCTTGTATACATCCTTTGGAAGACCTTGAATAACTATGTTGGAGGCTCTAATATCGGCATCATACCTCTTCTTTTCTTCTTCATTAAGATCATTGTAGTTTCTAGGTCTGTCGATGCCCCAAGTTACAGTACCATCTTCACCAGTTGTAACAACGTCTCTGGTGGTACCCATCTGATAAGGTCCTTCGTCAATTGACTTAAGAATGTTAACACCATTATCTTTTCCCAAGCAGTAAAGTCTAATTCGTTGTGCCCAAGACTCATAATCCGTCCTATCTAGCATAGGTGGACGAGTGTCAGATCCTGCTGCTTGAATATCATCTGATGATGTACTTGATGTGGTAGCCATAGTAACTACGGGATTTTACTGATCTTGTGATTTAACCGAGAAATCGAATCTTTCGCGGGAATTTCTAAAATCACCAAGACACAAACCGCCTAGGCAAACAGCGTAGACACAAACCGCGTATGTGCCTAAGAGACAAACCGAGTTCACACAGGAGACACAAACCGCGTGTGCGCCAAAGAGACAAACCGAGTTCACACCAAAGACACAAACCGCGTATACGCCAAATAGACAAACCGAGTTCACACCGGATATACAAACCGCGTATGTGCCAAGAGACAAACCGAGTTCACAATGGAGATACAAACCGAGTTCACACCAAAGATACAAACCGCGTTGACACAAACCGCGTAAGCGCCAAATAGACAAACCGAGTTCACACCGGATATACAAACCGCGTTGACACAAACCGCGTGTGCACCTTAGAGACAAACCGAGTTCACACCAAATGTACAAACCGCGTATGCACAAACCGCGTATGCACCTAAGAGACAAACCGAGTTCACACCGTAGACACAAACCGCGTACGCACCGTAGAGACAAACCGCGTTGGCTCAAACTTCCAAACCTGTCACTATCAATGCCGTTTGTCCTTTTGCCTAAACTAGTATAAAGACAAACCGAGTACACGATGCTACACAAACCGCATTCAAGAATCGTCCAAACAACACAAACCGCATCCAAGAACTCTTGAAAGAAAAACCCTCGAATCACCCACAAACACCACACGAGCCTTAAATCTGTGAATCCAAACACTAAATACCACTCTAATACTAATCTTAATCAAGAAAGTACAAAGAAAAACAACTTCTAATCACTAAACAAAGTACAAAATGAGATTTATGCTACTAAACAAACAAAATAAATAAAAAAAAAACTAAAACTACAAGTCGAATCCAACAAGAAAACCTCAAGAACTACACAAATTCGTGAATACCAACTCTCATGGACCTAACCATGGCTCTTGATACCAATTGTAGGGTATTCACAATGCATGAATCACTAGTTTGAGTCTTGTATGGATCGAATGGAAGAGGTTTTTAGAGAGAGAAATGGGAGCCTTTTAGTGAGAGAAAGAAACTTGTGTAATATTAGCTTGAAAGGTCCAACCCTTCCCATGTGTGGGAAGGGATATATATACTACTACATATTACGTCCCTAGTGGACTGTGGAGCGAGCTGACAGAGGGGAAAGCCCCGACCCACTCCACAAATATAGATACTACTAATACTAATACTAATTATACTAAGCAACTGATAATATTACAGATAATCTTATGAGCAATGATGATCTAATAAGTACTCGGGGTGACCGAGTCTTCTGCTGAATATTCATATTCCTAACACAAGTAAACATCTCGGTTTTGGAAGGAGTGGGCAGAATTATTTGCTAGTCAACTAACCCAAATAAACTACAAATACAAATAAAATAACAAGAAAATAAAATGTTGTGGAACTTATAAGGAGAAAAGCGTGTTTACTTAGACTTCATTACTCCCTAGTTATCTTTTATTGATTGATAAGCTTATTACAGTTGCGTGGGTGACGGGTTGTATTCCTTAATACCATTCGTAAGGCCGTGCACGATCTTCCCTAACTCTATAAGCTTCTACCTCTTCCTATGGCGGCACGTTTAGTATCCTAACCATGGCCCCATTAGCAGTCACTTATGCATTAAATACAACATTAAAATCGTAGTGCCATCCGATTCATGTTTCTTAAGACATCAAGCAGGTTACCAAAGGAATTTAGCCAGTTTTCTTAAGCCTAACATCGATAAACAATCACCCAACAACAACTAACAATAAACCATCAATCAATAATCAATAACTAGGTTTCATTACATCTAAGTAAACACAAACAAACCTAGCCTAGCATGTTAAATAAAAGACAAGCATAAGATAAAATCAAACAACACATAGACATATTGAATGATTGAATGATTACTTATCTTCAATGAAACATGGAGGATTCAAGGGTATGAAACCCTTAAAAAGTGTAGGAAGTTCATACTAGGGTTACACCAAAACTCTCTCCAAAAAGCTACACACTAATGAATGAAAATTAGAAAAGTATATATAGATTTCACATCTTGACGGCGTCACCTTATAGCCTGTGATGCTGTCACCTCACCGCGATTAGGGTTCCATGACGGCCTAGATCCACTCTTGACACCGTCACCTTGTAAAAGGTTCTGGGCCGTCTCTCTTTAACTTAAACCGTTACCTCCTTAGGCATCACAAAGGGTGACGCCGTCATCTTCAAGTTCCAAAATCTCTCTTTCCCGTCATGTATAATCTTCATATCCACCTCTTTGTCAACACGTGACGCCGTCACCCAGTAAGGTGTGACGCCGTAAGGTATTGTTTCCAGTATAATTTTGAGACTTTGTTGTTTTCTTCACTTTTATGCTCCAAAAACGTCCAAAATGCTTCCTTTTCCAGATTTCTTCTCCAAAGTACCTAAAATGACAAAAGGAACGATTTGAGTCAATATTTGACCAAATAATCACGACTTAGGGCTTAAATGACCCCCTAAAAGCGTAACACTTTTTGCCTCATCAAGTATCTGTAAAAAAATAAGATGTCCCAACCCGTTTTGGTTTTCAGTTTTTCATGCTCAAATAGGCTATGATGAATTGAATTCTGAGCCTTCTAACTATTTTTACTACCGTGGTCACATTACTGGAATTTTCGCAGTAATCCAGCTTTGTTGATTGATGAGACGAAAAGTGTACCGCTTTTCGGGGGTCATTTAAGCCCGAATTCGTATTTATTTGATCAATTATTGCCCTAAATCGTTCCTTTTGTCATTTTAGGTACTTTGGAGAAGAAATCTGGAAAAGAAAGCATTTTGGACGTTTTTGGAGCATAAAAGTGAAGAATTCGATAAAGTGCCAAAAATCTGCTGGAAATACCCCTTGACGGCATCAAGCAGAAGGTGACGCCATCAAGTCCTGATAAGCCAGAACATGTGCAAAGAGGGACGGCATCAAGGAGGCCATCCGAGAAACCCTAGCACGGCGAGGTGATGGCGTCAAGGCCATAACGTGACGCCGTCAGACCCTGTTTTCTATATATATTCTCATGTTTTTTATACATTCGTGTGGAACTCTTTAGAGAGAAACCCTAGACGATTTACTGCAACTTTTTAAGGGTTTCAAACCCTTGGATCTTCCATGTTTGATTGAAGATAAGTAATCAATTAATCATTCAATATGTCTATGTGTTGTTTGATTCTATCTTATGCTTGTCTTTTATTTAACATGCTAGGCTAAATTATCTTTGTGTTTGCTTAGATCTAATGAAACCTAACTATTAATTATTGGTTGTTGGTGTATTTATAATTGTATTGGATGAATGATTATAGATTTTAGGCTTAAGAAAACTGGCAGACTTTCGGTTGATAACATGCTTGAACGTCTTAAGAAACATGAACCAAGGTGTACTAAGGTTATTTGGTTGTATTTAATGCATGAGCGAATTCTAATGATCCCATGTTAGGAGCTTCTTAGCCGGCTCGACATAGGAGTGAAGTAGGAGCTTGTAGAGTTGGGGAAGTCTGTACACACCCCCACGAATGGTATTAAGGAATATAACCCGTCATCCATGCAATTATAACACACTAATTAACCGGTAAAAGATAGTTAGGGAGTAATGAAATCTAAGTAAACACACTTTCTCTCTATATAGTTTTCATAACTTTATTTTATTTGTTATTTTATTTTATTGCAATAGTAGTTATTTGGGTTAGTTGACTAGCAAATAATTCCGCCCACTCGTTCAAACCCAAGATTTTACTTGCTTTCCTAGAAAATATAAAATACAAAAAGAATCTTCCCACACCCCTAGACCTTTTAGAGTAGCTTTTCAATCCTAACGACACTATTCCCTTAGAGAACGATCAATCCCCCGGTACTTGCCACTACACTATACTACATCGGTCAGGTACACTGCCTGGTGGGGATTGCAAGCTTCTCAAGATCCCTTGAGAAGTAAAACCTGTTGTAGGGTCGCAATACCACGCATCAAGTTTTTGGCGCCGCTACCGGGGAATAGCTATTGTTTAGGTTGAAATTTTTTATTTTATTAGGTCTACTCACTAGATTCCTTTCTAGTGGGATTTTTATTTTATTTTTCTAGGTTTTTCTTTAGTCTATCTTTTTCTTCGTGTCTTTGTTCGTAACCATTACCATCCGACACCATGGAAGGTGGTAATATCCTTGATCCCAACAACCCACCACCACAACAACCACCACAACCACCACAACCTCCTTAGGAGACTACTCCCGTCCTAGCCAGCATGGCTATCGAAAAACTATTGAGCTCACTCAAGGAGCCAATGTGTCACCCTTGCAATCCGACACCATCCGGTTGGTGCAAAGCGGATGCGCTTTCCATGGACTTCGTTCCGAAGATCACAAACAAAACCTCAAGGACTTTCTTAAGATCATAGACTCCATAGACCTTGATGTTGAAACTCGAGAGACTACCCGATTACGTCTCTTTCAATTCTCTCTGCGAGACCATGCTAGTCAGTGGCTAGAGCGTCTACCCGCAGGATCCATAACCTCTTGGGACGATCTTGCAACTCGTTTCCTTGCTCAATGTTTCCCACCGGGAAGAACTACCAAGCTTAGGAATGATATCTTGATGTTCCAACAACGTCAAGGCGAAACCCTCTATGAGACATGGACTCGATTCAAGGACTTACTCCAAAAAGTCCCTCACCATGGTATAGATCTTCGGCTCCAAGTCCAAATCTTTTATGACCATATCAATATTCCCACGAGGCAAACCATTGACCAAGCGGCCGGTGGTAAGCTACGTGATCTAAGTGCGGAACAATCATGGGATCTCCTCGAAGATCTTGCTCTCTATGACAACGAAAGTTGGAATGATCCCCGTGATTTGAATAAAACGTCAAGGCAATATCTTTGCCTTCGAATAATTCAAGCACTTCCGACCGTAGGATCATGGAACTTGAAGACCAAGTCAAGTTTCTCATGAAATCCTACGAGGCTCCTAAACCTTCAAGCCAAGTGAACAAAATCACTTCTTTGTGCGAATTATGTAGTGGTCCCCATGACACTCGTGATTGCATGGAACTCCCCGAACACGCTTTTGTGGACTACGCATCCTTGCGTACCGACGGAGCGGGAGACAAGTGGTACACTTTCAAACCTGAGCCAAACCCATATGGTGATTCTTACAACCCCTCATGGAGAAATCACCCAAACCTTAGGTGGAAGCAAAACCAAAACACGCCCCAAAACAATTCTTCCAATCCACCTAATTGGTTCCAATCAAACGGTTCATCCTCAAACCGCACTTTCAACAACAATCCTTCCAACAATTATGGTAGTACCAATAACTTTGAAGGATTGATGTCTAATTTTATGTCATCTCAAGAAGCTCGTCTAGAAAAGTTTGAAGCCGATTTCAAACAAAAGCAAAGCGAGATGACCAATAAGATTGACACCTTGTTGAAAGTTCTCAATGACCGAGACATGGGAGCTCTCCCTATCAACACGGTCAAGAACCTGAAACTAAACGTTAACGCCATTTCATCGGTTTCGTTTCCTAGTTCTTGCCCACAATACTATTCGGTCAATTCCATGAGCACGTGTTTCAAACAAAACCAAATCACCCAAAAAGACCAACAAGTTAAGATATCCGACACTAAATTGGTCAACAACATAATTGGAACACCCCCCACTCAAAACCTTGACGAAGAATTCAAGGAGCTCCACTTTAAACGTTTGGTTATTGATGTGTTAGCGCGTGCTCCCTACTATAGTGCCCTCTTGGAAAAATATGAGAAGAAACTCAAGTTAGGTGACAAAGGGACCGCTTTCGTTCGAAACAAGCTACCTAAGAAATTAGATGATCCGGGCTTATTTGTTCTACCTTGCAAGATCGGTAACTCGGAGACTTATGATACATTAGCCGATCTTGGATCAAGCCTTAACTTACTTCCATTACCTCTCTACACCTCTCTCAAACTAGGGAAGCTTGAAGAAACCGAGGTAATAATAGGCCTAGCGGATGGAAGTGTTGCTTACCCGGTTGGAGTAGTCAAAGACGTGTTGGTCCACATAGGAAAACTTACCATTTTAGCCGATTTCCACGTCCTTGATATGGTTAGTGACCCCACATGCCCTTTGTTGATAGGAAGAGGATTTTTAGCGACCGCTAGTGCCATGATTGATTGTAAGGAATCTAAGATAGCGGTAGGAGAAGGTGAAACTTGGTCGGTCTACGATGTTAAGAAGCATGCTTACGATACGGATGAGGCACCAACGCCCCATTGGTTAGAGTTGAATAGGAAACCATCTAGATACGGACCTTGGATCGATAGAGACCTCGTAGGACCCCAACGCCCATTTTACCTAGAAGAGGACTTTGTGAGCCAAACACATACGGAAGAACAACTCTTGGCTAGGGATACCGAATTGGACCCTTTTGAGGACCCTCTAGTTTTTAGGAAGATGACTGATTTCCTAGGAGTTTTACCGATTAACCTAGGAATGAATAGGTGGACTTGTGAAGATAAAGATCATAAATGGAAGTGGGACAAACCACCTAAAGATGGAGACGGGTCATGGCATATAAAGATGACATTACATGACCCGGATGGAGAGAAGTTTGAAAGGATATACCGTACTGAACGAACTAATAGAAAACTTAAAACCAAACCCAATCCTAAAGACGTCCTTGATGATGAGCTCGCTTACATAGGGTAGAGTGACTTTGAGTCTAGCTACAAGACTCGTTAATAAAGAAAAGCGCTTATTGGGAGGCAAACCATGTTTTGTTTGTTTTGTTTGTTTGTTTGTTTGATTTATTTGTTTCCGTATGTTTGTTTAGTTTTATTGCTATTGATTCATGCTTCAAACTAAATTGTGAAAATGCTTTATTTTGTTTTTAACTTCGTCTTAACTACATATAAAGGTCTTTTGCAAAAGATAAGTGTAAGGGAAATCTAAATCGGTTTATAAGAACATATGAACATGAATCATAACAATATTAAATTGACCTACATATTAGTATTTGTTAGAGTCAAATGCTTGTATCGAGTCATAATGATATTTTGCAGGATTTACAGGAAGTAAGGATTGAGTTTTTCCAGAAATTTTTCCAGAAACTTAACATGAAAATCTGTCAGATCACACCTGATGGCGTCAAGCCCCAGGCTGATGGCGTCAGACTCTGTTTTCTTGAATTTTTGAAAGTTTTGTCTTTATTCCGGAATCATAAAAGTTTTCATTAAATCTCTAACTTATAAACTCCATGAATCTGCAAAATATTCATTCCACAAGCATTATATCCTTATATATAGATTTATCCCGCCGATGTTATGCAGGTTTTCTTGTTTGTCTTCTCAGGTTTAACAGGTTATTTTGGACAAAAAGATGTAAGTGGAATCAAGCTTTTGGCGTTGCTATTATCTTGGAGCTTCTACATTCTCTTGGAGGAAGATCTAACCACGTTACAACATCATACACCGAGCGAATCAGGGGAGTATTTGATCTTATTCTTTACCTTATTTACTTTTACATCTTAGTATTTGAACATTGGGTACAATGTTCATCTTAAGTGTAAGGGGGAGTAAATTACGATTCCTTAGAGAATGCAATTACGCTTGATTTTTGTCTTGTTTAATGGTAGATGTGTAATAAAACTGAGAGAAATACCTGTTAGTGCAATTTTAGTGCCAATTAAAATTTTTTTACAACATTTAGGAGTGAAACTTTGGCCTTAATGAGCGTCTCATGGATAGGAGTTATATGACTAGCACAAAACCATACCACTAAAAACTTTTCCACCCCAAATATGTGAGGTTCGCCCCTAGAATTGGTAGGAAAAGCATTTATGCTATGATGTGTGTACATGTAGCACTTAGATTCTAGAACTTGCGTTAGGACCATTCCGAGGCCACAAGTGAGACTACATTCGTGTAGTTAGATCTACTACATGATAAGAGGCATTAGGATTAACCCCTGTTTTACACCTGT
Organism: Artemisia tridentata subsp. tridentata; assembly: GCA_021014915.2. Taxonomy (NCBI): domain Eukaryota; kingdom Viridiplantae; phylum Streptophyta; class Magnoliopsida; order Asterales; family Asteraceae; genus Artemisia; species Artemisia tridentata. Next base: position 376,508,782 of record CP139503.1, read on the forward strand.
GTTTTTGTTATAATTACTTTGAGTACATTGGTCAAGTAATTCTCCCACACCCTTGCGTTGTATCCATTTTTGGTACACGATACCCCTAGTACACCCTCCAGAGCCTATCTTTTCGTTTCTAACTTTAGGTGATTGGAAAGACCGAAAGGAAGCAATTCTGAATAGCGCATTCCAATAACTTAAAGGAAGAATTTGTTACAACCCACTTAAATGTACACCCAAATCGCCTTAGCCTACCTTGTATGCACTCACCCTTAGTGCATTATTGTGACAACATTTGTTTAAACCCTTAGTTAATTATCTAATTGATTACATGGTTGCTAAGTCGAGTCATATCCTTGTATATATTGTTTTGGGACGATTGGGACTCATAGGTAAAGTACTAGTATAATGGAGTAATGGGGAAGAACAACATTATTACCCCATATGTGCTAAATATTTTAAAAAAGGTACTCCAAGTGTTTCGATTATCTTAATTCGAGTCATTAGAATAGTTACTTGTAAAGTATGTAAAAGTTCAAGTGTAAGGGGAGAACCGAGGCCCCTATGATGTATTATTTTGGATGGTAGGGCAAGAGTGTATGCAAAAAAAAAAAAAAAAAAAAAAAAAAAAAAAAAAAAAAAAAAGGAAAAAATAAAGAAAAATACAAAAAAATGAGAAAAAGAAAAGTAGAAAAAAAACATACGGACTACCATCCCGTTTCCTTTTATGTTTATTTTTGTTTTTGTTTGTTTTTCATTAGCATAGTCGAGTCTAGTCTTAGCTTAGCAACGCCATATTGTACATGTGATTAATCAAGATCTTTAACTCGCCACCAGCAAAACTTCCTTTATCCAACAAATATGTGTTTATCATATCCCTACACCTCATTACAACCCTTTATGTAAAGCCATCTTTGATAGTTTATCTTAGGTGCTTACGCCTAGTGGAGAATGTTTTTGATCCTTTCCCAAGCCTATGGTAATCTATTTGCTATGACAGGTAGTGAGAGATATTATTCATTTTCATTTATGAGATATTCATATTTATGACACCTGAGAGATGTGAGTATCTAAACACTACTCGTGAGGTGCTAGTGTGTAATCTCCGTGCTTATTATGATTGAAGGGGAACGACTATTTGTTGTAATTACTTTTAGATTCGCGTTAAATGACCCCTAACTTGTATTTTGATTGGAATAAAAGCGCATTTGCTTGAGGACAAGCAAATCTCAAGTGTAAGGGTATTTGATGAGACGAAAAGTGTACCGCTTTTTGAGGGTCATTTAAGCCCGAATTCGTATTTATTTGATCAATTATTGCGCTAAATCATTCCTTTTGTCATTTTAGGTACTTTGGAGAAGAAATCTGGAAAAGGAAGCATTTTGGACGTTTTTGGAGCATAAAAGTGAAGAATTCAACAAAGTGCCAAAAATCTGCTGGAAGTACCCCTTGACGGCATCAAGCAGAAGGCGACGCCGTCAAGTCCTGATAAGCCAGAACATGTGCAAAGAGGGACGGCGTCAAGGAGGCCATCCGAGAAACCCTAGCACGACTAGGTAACGGCGTCAAGGCCATAACGTGACGCCGTCAGACCCTGTTTTCTATATATGTTCTCATGTTTTTTATACATTCGTGTGGAACTCTTTAGAGAGAAATCCTAGATGATTTTCTGCAACTTTTTAAGGGTTTCAAACCCATGGATCTTCCATGTTTGATTGAAGATAAGTAATCAATTAAGCATTCAATATATCTATGTGTTGTTTGATTCTATCTTATGCTTGTCTTTTATTTAACATGCTAGGCTAAATTATCTTTGTGTTTGCTTAGATCTAATGAAACCTAACTATTAATTATTGGTTGTTGGTGTGTTTATAATTGTATTGGATGAATGATTATCGATGTTAGGCTTTAGAAAACTAGCACACTTTCGGTTGATAACATGCTTGAACGTCTTAAGAAACATGAACCAAGGTGTACTAAGGTTATTTGGTTGTATTTAATGCATGAGCGAATTCTAATGATCTCATGTTAGGAGCTTCTTAGCCGGCTCGACATAGGAGTGAAGTAGGAGCTTGTAGAGTTGGGGAAGTCCGTACACACCCCCACGAATGGTATTAAGGAATATAACCAGTCATCCACGCAATTATAACACACTAATTAACCGGTAAAAGATAGTTAGGGAGTAATGAAATCTAAGTAAACACACTTTCTCTCTATATAGTTTTCACAACTTTATTTTATTTGTTATTTTATTTTATTGCAATAGTAGTTATTTGGGTTAGTTGACTAGCAACTAATTCCGCCCACTCCTTCAAACCCGAGATTTTACTTGCTTTCCTAGAAAATATAAAATACAAAAAGAATCTTCCCTCACCCCTAGACCTTTTAGAGTAGCTTTTCAATCCTAACGACACTATTCCCCTAGAGAACGATCAATCCCCCGGTACTTGCCACTACACTATACTACATCGGTCAGGTACACTGCCTGGTGGGGATTGCAAGCTTCTCAAGGTCCCTTGAGAAGTAAAACCTGTTGTAGGGTCGCAATACCACGCATCATTGATTGAATGGTGATGCGCGTGATGTGTCGTTGCGGTTTAGCAGTGTTAATGCCTACTCAAGTTTTACATTTATATTTAGCCGACTTATCAATAACACACACACTTAACGAGCAGTGTACCCGGAAGTTTGTATATAATGGTAAGTAGATTATCGATCACTAAGAGTGGAACGTATTAACTAGTTAACTTAATCAGTATTTTAATATCCTAAGTTAGTTTTACAGTCTAATCTAACGAAAAGGGGTTCAGCCTGAGAGACTGGCACAGATTGGTTGTATTAAACAGTAAATTAAACTAATGAGCACGAATCAAAGAATAGCATACACGTACACAGATAGATAATAGAGACTATAAGAAGACCTGTCCTGATAATTAAGTAGCTTGTCACTTGTTTTATTGCTAGTTTTATATGAAGTGTTTATCAGTTATTACTTTCTCGTTGGTTTCATTACATCAGCGAGTAAACTCCTAATGATTACTTAACACTATCCTATTTATCTAAAGACATTAGCTTAAATAGGTGGGGAGGAGGCATGGCGACCCGATCACTGCCCAACTAGTCACAGAGGTAATCAATGCACTAATATAAATTCACCAAAGACATCGAACATATAAACTTTAATTGATGGGAAAGCAATTTTAAGGCGGGCAAACGGTCGTTATCGCGAACTACCGGCCATCAATCCTGATGAATTAAAGCTTACTATTACAATAAAACAAAACTACTTAATAAATTGAATACATGCAGGACCTTCTTACAGCTCTAATATCTCTGATTTGGGTGTGCCTTGTGTTGCTTGTTCGTCTGGATTCGGCTCCTTAGGGTTTTGTTGCACACAAAATCCGTCTAGGTCTTGGGGTATTTATAGTTTCTGTCTGAGGAGTCGATGCGGCGCATGGAGTAAGTAGATGCGGCGCATCGACTTAACTTCGCGTGGGGTCCAAGATTAATATATTCTGGAATATCCGTACACTGCCTTTAGATGCGGCGTAACTTGATCTTGTATGCGGCGCATGTCCTTCAGATGTCTTGGATTGTTTCTGGTGAAGTCTTGGTAGAGATACGTCGCATGTCAAATGTGTAATGCGGTGGATCTGGAGTAGAACGAGCTTGATCTTCTTTTTTGACCAGAGTTTCATATGCGGTGCATGATATAAATACATGCGGCGCATTCTTCAAAGTCAGGAAATGGTCTTTTAATTCATCTAAGTATGATATTGCGGCGTATCTGTTGAGTGAGATACGGCGCATCTTCTAGATTTCAGTAGACTTTTGACATCTCGCTTGTTTTACTTTTGCTCCATAATTAGTCCAAAATCGCCAAGTTTCACCTATTACTTGTTTTTACCTGAGAATCACTAAAGTAAACATTAAAGCACCGATTCTCATAAATAATATAACAAAACAAGTTAAATAAATGGGATAAATGATGGTAATAAAATGTACTTATTTGAGTTCATCAAATATCCCCCCACTTGAACTTTACTTGTCCCCAAGTAAACCTTAGATTTAATCTTATGAAAATGTATCCTAAAAGGTATTAGGATTTATTTTTAATGATTAAGCACGTATTCGTTTTATCATAATTGCACAACCAAACACTTAACGGATTAGAAACTAGATAAAATATTTTGATAAAAGCAAATCTAATCGTTTAACTGTCCAGTCGTGACGAATATTCTATCATAAGCTTGACTATAATACACATCTCCTCCACTAAAGCCAAGGAGTAACAAGTCTAAAGCGGTAAAAAGGGTTTTAAGGCTTAAGGGTTGAACCTAGCTTTGTTCAAACATATCCTGCATAAACTCAATAGATCGCTAGCGCGTTATTTGCATAACGGATGGTCACTACCTCATCTATACATTCAATATTCTTACTTAGCCATCATCATATCCGGATGCTCGAAAGCTAACAACGAATATAACAATACGGTTGGGTAGGGATAACATTTAGGATATAAATTGGTGTAAAAATAAAAAATAAACAAAACAGATAAATTAAAATCCTAAGTGTGGTTAATTACTTTCCCAACCATCCCATGAATAAGACTCATATCATTGAATAACTCACGCTTTTGACTCATGTAACTCACGCTTTAGGTAGACACGAATTATACTCAATAAAATCTTAAACAAAGAATAACTTTAGTTAGCGTTCCCATAACGGCCAACTCCCATCAATCCATAAATATAATATACAACAAAATAGTGGAGATATCTTCCACTTAATACAAAACTATACATAAGTTGGTTTAACAAACTTCCAACTTTTCTACTTTCTTTTTCTTTTCTATTTTTTCATTTTTTTTTTTTTTTTTTTTTTTTTTTTTTTTTTTTTTTTTTTTTTTTTTTTTTTATGTGTGTAAAATTTCACAACTTTTCCTATCACGATTTTTCTGGATAATTTTTCTATACTTTTCATACTTTCAGAAATAATGTAATATTGAAAGTAGTAAACACACGAAAAATAAATTAAGAATATACAATATGTACTTTCACTCCAATTGCATTGTGCAATTTCCCGACCTAACCAAAGATAATGAATTACGCACGCGAACACAGGTAATGTAAGGAAACACACTTTACCTAAAGTAACTAACCACGGATTTTAATCTACAGGGTAGGCTAAGGTGTAAGGGTGTAATGAAACATTTTAACAAAGGTGTATGAAACGAAAGGAATGGCTCTGAGGGTTTTTCTAGGGGTATCTTACTCTAAAAATGAGAGTAACAAAAGGGTTTATACGGGGGTTAACTAACCAGTGTAGTTAGTTAATATCACATAACATATAAAGGCTTTTTGGGTGTAATCCTAGAGTTTTACCAAGTTAGACAAGTCACTCCAATTATATCTATAATACTCATTATGGTGGACTTGAGTAGTATACAAGTCAAGTTCTAAAGTTTACAAGTCACCGGCACACTCATAGATTTGTGAATTTTGATAAGTTCACAATTTTTGAAAATAAGGTTATTTGTGCGGCTATGTAATTTAGACTTAAACAAAAACATGCTAAAAATTTTTAAATTTTGATATATTAAGTGCATTTTAAGTATATTTTGAAAAAGTTTAGGACAAGTAAGCGTTCTAATTCTCCATCCCCCCACTTAAGTTAAACAACGTCCTCGTTGTTTGTCTAAAAGGTTAAAAACTGAAAAATAAAAGAATTAGAACGGAAAAAACTCCCCTGATATTTGCTCGGAATGATCCTCCATTATGCGTTTGCGAGCAAAAATCAACTTTCTTGTGGATGAGAACGTTTAAGCTTCATAATTGATGCATCCACAAAAAGTGCAGGAATCTATAATCCCATCTAGACTTTAACACACCTGAGTTAAGAAGGTTCAATCTTGCATAATACATTAGTAGTTAGTGAAAATAAAAACCTAAAAATAAAAAATGAAAATCATCAGGTCAGTCGATGCGCCGCATCCTAAGGAATAAGATGCGCCGTATCGAGCCTGGAATTAAAATAAAATCAAACGAAATAATAGATAGGATGTGTCGCATCTGTTTTACTAGATGCAGCGCATATAGTTACAAATCGTCCGTTGTAATAGTCATGTAATTTTCCTTGAAGGCTTTGTCGAATACAGGAACTCTCGATGGATGCTGAACTTAATGCCAGGCTTAACACTCACAACAAACACTGATTAATAAGTCGTAAATACATTAATATATGGAATCTATGATTAATACAATCGAAAAGTAAATAACATTGAAACAATACAAAATGAATAAAAAAAAATCCAAATCACAAATTATATGATAAGTATTAATAAAGTGTGATACACTTTTTTGATTCTTCAATGTTCCCATGTTATCAAGCTGCATATAATCAAGACTTGATATTAATGTGGTTAATAATATTATTAAATCACATGAACCAATTCGTCAACAGTTCTTGGAAGAATCGTGTTAACATTGCCTAGAGTCGTAGACAATGCGGGTGAAACCGCTTTCAATGCACACGATTATTCCTGCAATGGTGTCGAAAATGGCATGTGATGCGCTCAGTGTTGCATTAGGAGTTCCCTAATATGATGTGTTTAGAAATTCCCAAAGGAGAATATTCTGAGAGAGCAAAAGCTGTCCAAGTGTTCCTGCGTTCAAAGATAATCTTCAAGGAAAAAGGTTAAATTATTAATATGCGGCGTATGATGAAAACCTTTGCGCCGTATCCCATAACATTGGAAGATACGGAGCAACAATAAACAAAATGCGCCGTATCTTATGATAAAAGAAAATGCGACGTAATAATAAACAAATGTGCCGCATCTCATAATCAAAACAATGCTGCCGACAAACGATTATATAAAAGTTTCAATATATTACATAGATAAAAATTTGATATCACATAATACTAAAGAAACTTCTTTTAATATAAAAGTTATAACAATGTATTGATTAAAATTATCAATAAGGTGTCAAATATTTAATTTATAAAGGAATTTTTAAGTTTTATATAATTAAGGACTCCTATTATCCGATCTATCAAATAATTTGTTTAATAAAATATGTAAAGCAATAATTAGGTCCTCAATCATTCCCCTATTTTATAATAAAACCTAGATCTAAATATAAGGGTGAAAATAACAAATTATAAATAGCAATAGATCGGGATAAATACCTTGATAACTTAATTGCCCAATGGGTTAAGAAGGTAGTGTAGCCCACCAAGAAGTTTTTATAGAAGTGATCGATCATGGTTTTTAAGAGAGAAGTTTATTATTAGGGTATTGTCCGCTGGGCAAAGGTTATATAAAGGCAGATGGAGATGCGGCGCATTGGGTTTAATGTGCCGTATCTGAAAATAATATCTACCTCGTTATAAGTGAAAGAAATACGACGTACTATGAAGCAAGATGCGCCATATCTTTTTAATTATCAAAAATCAGTTATATTTATAAAAATTAAATGCGCCGTATTAGCAGAAACTAATGCGCCGTATTTTCGTTACGTTTCAAAATACAAGATTTTTGATTTAGTAGATGCGCCGTATCGATAAAAATCGATGCGTCGTATCTGTTTAATAATTCAAAAACTGTTTTTAATTTAAATATTAAATACGCCGTATCTGTGAAAACAGATGCGTCGCATCAGCATTAGGGTTTTGAAAAAAATTTCTTATTAAAAACAGAATACGCCGTATCTTGGGGAAAAGATGCGTCGTATTCGAAGTATTAAACGCGTTGTAATAAAAAAAAATTAAAACGCCATACGCCGCATCTGAGAAACAGATGCGCCGTATCGTTTGTATCAGCACAATACAACGACAGCAGTTATATGCAGAAAACAAAGAAAAACGAAAAATAAAAACAAACAAAAAATAAAAACACACAAAACAGAAAATAAAACACACACAAAAAAGTAAATATGCAAATTATACAATGAATGCAATTAATCTAATATACAACAAGTTAGGGGTTAGTGTCTAAAAACCTAATAAAAAGAAAAACCAAATTAAAATACTAATCAATTTAACAGATAATAACAATTCACTCCCCGGCAGCGGCGCCAAAAACTTGATGCGCGTGATGTGTCGTTGCGGTTTAGCAGTGCTAATGCCTACTCAAGTTTTACATTTATATTTAGCCGACTTATTAATAACACACACACTTAACGAGCAGTGTACCCGGAAGTTTGTATATAATGGTAAGTAGAGTGTCGATCACTAAGAGTGGAACGTATTATCTAGTTAACTTAATCAGTATTTTAATATCCGAAATTAGTTTTACAGTCTAATCTAACGAAAAGGGGTTCAGCCTGAGAGACTGGCACAGATTGGTTGTATTAAACAGTAAATTAAACTAATGAGCACGAATCAGAGAATAGCATACACGTACACAGATAGATAATAGAGACTATAAGAAGACCTGTCCTGATAATTAAGTAGCTTGTATTGCTAGTTTTATATGAAGTGTTTATCAGTTATTACTTTCTAGTTGGTTTCATTACATCGGCGAGTAAACTCCTAATGATTACTTAACACTATCCTATTTATCTAAAGACATTAGCTTAAATAGGTGGGGAGGAGGTATGGCGACCCGATCACTGCCCAACTAGTCACAGAGGTAATCAATGCACTAATATAAATTCACCAAAGACATCGAACATATAAACTTTAATTGATGGGAAAGAAATTTTAAGGCGGGCAAACGGTCGTTATCGCGAACTACCGGCCATCAATCCTGATGAATTAAAGCTTACTATTACAATAAAACAAAACTACTTAATGAATTGAATACATGCAGGACCTTCTTACAGCTCTAATATCTCTGATTTGGGTGTGCCTTGTGTTGCTTGTTCGTCTGGATTCGGCTCCTTAGGGTTTTGTTGCACACAAAATCCGTCTAGGTCTTGGGGTATTTATAGTTTCTGTCTGAGGAGTCGATGCGGCGCATGAAGTAAGTAGATGCGGCGCATCGACTTAACTTCGTGTGGGGTCCAAGATTAATATATTCTGGAATATCCGTACACCGCCTTTAGATGCGGCGTAACTTGATCTTGTATGCGGCGCATGTCCTTCAGATGTCTTGGATTGTTTCTGGTGAAGTCTTGGTAGAGATACGTCGCATGTCAAATGTGTAATGCGGTGGATCTGGAGTAGAACGAGCTTGATCTTCTTTTTTGACCAGAGTTTCATATGCGGCGCATGATATAAATACATGCGGCGCATTCTTCAAAGTCAGGCAATGGTCTTCGAATTCATCTAAGTATGATATTGCGGCGAATCTGTTGAGTGAGATACGGCGCATCTTCTGGATTTCAGTAGACTTTTGACATCTCGCTTGTTTTGCTCCATAATTAGTCCAAAATCGCCAAGTTTCACCTATTACTTGTTTTTACATGAGAATCACTAAAGTAAACATTAAAGCACCGATTCTCATAAATAATATAACAAAACAAGTTAAATAAATGGGATAAATGATGGTAATAAAATGTACTTATTTGAGTTCATCAAATGGCATGTCAGACCTGGACTCATCCAATCAGTTATCGATGACATCCATTCATTTAACAACGCCTGATTGCAGCTAAACACGTGATCTCTGTTGGGCACATCGTTAGACCAGGTTATTGACAAGCATGATAAACGCGTGTGAATCAAGGAGGAAGGTCAAGTTGACATTCTCTTTTTATTTATGTTGAAAACTTTGTGATAATAGATACTTGAATTAACAAAAACATTTTTATCATAGGAACAACGCTGGTGGCCACTAGATATATCTAGACCCAAGGCTCTCAGTGCTTGATGTTACTCCAGTTAAGGTAAAATTTACAAGCAGCAAAATGTTTTGCTTTTTTTCAGCAACGCCATAATTTACCATTAACAGTCACCTTATTCTAACAGGTGCACTATTAGGCAAACGGTATTGAAACAAACCAACATATGAGCAGAGCAAACCAGTAACATATGACGACAACACCACCATAGCAAAAAAAAAAAAAAAAAAAAAAAAAAAAAAAAAAAAAAAAAAAAAAGCACGGGTATGTTCTAACATAAAGAATTCATTCCATAAAACTTACATTAGTTAAGTAGTAACACAAAAAGTTTTCCACATCTTAAACAACTACCAACTTGAACCTTGATACATTTTCAACAAAATATCCCCAGAACCCTACACAGTCCCACCAACACCTAAACCTAAAACACATCTTCAAATAGACAAAAACAAAATGCATCAGTATGGCATGGCCTTGAGCTTCTGAATGAACGATAAAATCTCCGCTGCTCGCTTTTGTTTCTTCATAACATTCACCAAGATCGTTGACACCTCTGTCAAATCTTGGGTTTGCAGATTCGTAAGCTCTGAAATGCTCTGAACAGTGGAGTCAAAAGCAAACACCATCCCCAGCTCTCCAAGCACAAAGTCCCTCTCAGCCACACGACTCATTATCTCCTTAGCTTTTTTTCTTAGCTCCCCTTCATCCACCAATGTCACAGTGACCTCCCTCTCGAACCTTACAACCATCATGTCTCTAACCAAGGTTGACCCAGCAGCATCACCTAACTCCTTGAAAAATGGAATAGGTGTTGTCATCTTTTTCTTTGTTATAAAAAAGATGCTTTTAGGGTGTAAATGTGTGTGTTTAGATTGAGAATTTGCTTTGTTAGTGATTAATTTTTTCTCTTTGTATGTCACTTATAGGCACAGTGGATTTAATTATCACCCTTGAGCCACACAAACTAATAATTACTCATGCTTCATTTCACTTCCACATGCATGAACAAATTTTAATTTTCCATCCCTTCATATACTCTAGTACCCGGTTGACCAACACACCTCCAACATAACCAAACAAAAATTGGTCAAAAAAATAAACTCTATTTGTTTTTTTTTTACTCTTGAGTTTATTTTTTTTTGGTTATTTATACAAACATTCATTGGCCATAATCCTCACAGTCACATTCCTTGCCATAACCCTAATTAATTTTTCAGCAACTATCAATGGATGACACACCCAACATCAATGAACTAAAAGAAGCTTGTGGCTCATATGATTTGTGTCATGTCTTCACTTTTCTGCAGTCTCAAGATATGACTGAGGATGAGGGCTTTCTCATAAGAATGGGTGATGAGAGTACCCATCTGAGGGCCAAGCTTGATAAGCGTACAGATACCATCAATGAGGCTTGGTCCTTTGGTCCTAATAATGAGGTTGCCAAGGCTGGAGAGGATTGCCTTGTTGAATCTCAGGTCAGGGACCATCGAAGGCTTGATTTGATTGCTCAACTCCTCCTGCTGACCCGTGAAGGAATCGAAGAGAAGAAAGCCCATAATGAGAAGATTAAGGCTATTACAGACGCAAAAAAGGATTAGGAAGTCTTAAATGCTTATTTTGTATTTTGATATTTTCATGTATGGAATGGATTATGGAATGGATTATCTAATTTATTTTGATATATTCATATATGGAATGGATTATCTAATCGTGTTTTTAAGTTTATACTAATCATGTTTTTATTTTTATTTATAATATATATTTTAGTTGATAAGCAAATGGAAGTAGTTTATAATTTATATTTATTTGACCCGCTTCAGCAAGTTGAATGTAAGTAGCAGTATCAGTATTTTTGCGAATTTGAGATGAAACTAAGAAATGCAATCGCAATTGCAAAGAGATGAAACTGGAATATAAGTTAGCAAGTTGAATTACTCGATAGTTGCTCTTCATCTTGGACGTCCTTTAGTGCAAGATTGGTTGTCGTAACTTGTAACACCCAACTCAACTAAACTGGTTGCAATATCTTGTATTCAATTATATTCAAATATATTTTAAACTCAACAATAAAATGCCTAAATCAAACTCAACATAATGAATAACATATACTGGTATCTAATTGCTATGTTGGCGAGACGGCAGTGGTGGCGGTGGTGCGGCGAGACGGCGAAGGCAGTGGTTGGAGGGTTACGACGAAGGTGGGGATTCAGTGGTGATGGGGTTTTGGCTATGGAGGGATTCCGGTGGGGAGGGAGTTGTAGTTGTGGTGCTAGATAGATATGTATATAAAGAGAGAGATATAGATAACTAGTATAGAATATGTAAAATGACCAAAAAACCATTTTCCCTCTATACGGTTGCCCACTAATAATAGTTGCCCAAAATACAATACGTAACACGTGTCATCCTCTGATGAAAGCTGCCCCGGGCTAAAACGAAAATTTTCAAAAATCGGGCTAAAAATGCCTAGACGCAGGGCAACCGGGCTATTGTACTATTTATTCCTTTGTTTAAACCCTTAATTAATTGTCTAATTGGTTACATGGTTGCTAAGTCGAGTCATATCTTGTACATATCGTTTTGGGACGATTGAGACTCATGGGTAAAGTGCTAGTGTAATAGAGTAATGGGGAAGAACATCAATTATTATCCCCATATGTGCATTAAATGTTTTAAAGTACTCCAAATATTTCGATTATCTTAATTCAAATTATTAGAATAGTTATTTGTAAAGTATGTAAAAGTTCAAGTGTAAGGGGAGAACCGAGCCCCCTTGATGTCTTATTTTGGATGGTAGGGCAAGAGTGTATGCAATCAAAATATATATATATATATATATATATATATATATATATATATATATATATATATATATATATATATATAATATATATATATAGAAAAAGAAAAAGAGAAAAACATACGGACTACCATCCCGTTTCTTTTTATGTTTGTTTTATGTTTTTGTTATGATTAGCTTAAGTTGAGTTGAGTCTTGGCTTAGCAACGCCGCATTGTACATGTAATTGACCAAGATGATTAACTCGCCACCAGTAAAAATATCCTTTATTCCAACAAACCGTGCTTATCATATCCCTACACCTAACATTATAACCTTTGAAAAGCCCTCTTTGATAGTTTTCCTAGGTGCTTACGCCTAGTGGTGGAGCTTTTTGATCATTTCCCAAGCCTATGGTAATCTATTTGCTATGACAGGTAGTGAGTGATATTTTTCCATTTCCATTAGTTATATATAGGTTTATAACACCCGAGAGATGAGAGTATCCAAACACTATTTGTGAGGTGCTAGTGTATGATTTCCGTGCTTGTTATGACTAGGGTGGAAAGATCACTTGTTGTAATTACTTTTATATTAGCGTTAAATGACCCCTAGCTCATATTTTGATTGGAATAAAAGCGCATTTGCTTGATGACAAGCAAATCTCAAGTGTAAGGATATTTGATGAGGCTGATAACATCAAATTTACCCATGATTTAAGCGTTAATTTCCCTTTGAATTGCTCATCTTTTCTATTATATGAAGATTATATACTCTTATTTCTTCCTATTTTGGTTTCAGGGTGAAGATGAGTAAAAGTGCGTTATTGATGATTTATTGGCCTAAGGATGAGAATTACACTTAAAGTTACGTTGAAGACACAAACACTGCGGTCTAGTTAAGTAATGATACTACACCGATAGATGTTTTATCCCAAGAAATGAAGACTACGCCGTAGCAAGCAACTGAGCTACGGCGTAACAGATATAAACAAAGGCTACGCCGTAGTTAGTAATTGGACTACGGCGTAATGCTGAAGATATGAGCCATATGCCCGTAGTTAGTAACTGGACTACGGCGTAGGAAGGATTTTCTGAAGACTACACCCATAACAAGTCAATGAGTTACGGCGTAGGAGATATTTTATGAAGGCTACGGCATAATTAGTGATGGGACTACGCCGTAGAGATATTAACGAAGTGGATAAGTATTGACAGACGAAGAGTTATGACGTAACATGATTAATTAGTTACGCCGTAATTAATTACGTGGGCACCAAGGAGAAGAGCTACGGCGTAACGGAGTGACTAGTTACGCCGTAGTTAGTGATGCGGACGCTTAAACATTGAAATCCAAGGGCCAAAGGTGTTAACATTTATTCAAGTTTTAACACTTCTCTACATGAAAAATGACAACAAGGACCAATAATGCAATATTGCGAAAGAAGAAAGTTTATGGTAAAATTTTTATTAGTATAAATACAGGTGGTATGTATGATCAAAAGGCATCAATTTGGTGGTTTTGTTTTCTTGGTTTCTGCCGTACGAAGGAAAAAGGAGAGCAACAGTAGGCGTAGCAATTAAAGGGGCAAATCCTTCGGGGTTTTCCCCGGTATTCGACTAGGGGATCAAAAGCATTTATCTAGCACGATATGTAATTCTACTTCGACATTCATTTAATTATTAAGTTTCATTATTCTTGATCACAATATTGATTCTGCATGATTATTGATTGTCGTGATGCCTATTGTGTTTTATTTAATTGTTTTTGTAGTTTAATTAATTAACTACGGCGCAATCATTTATTTAACTACGGCGTAGTCATTCATTTAACAACGGCGTAGAGATATAATTGATTACGGCGTAGTCTTAATTAATTAAGTAAGTTATTATTTGATCTTTATTTCTAGTTTATTATCCGTTTTATTTGTATACTTTCATGGCGAGTCTTAGGACACTCTAGCTTTAAGAGTTTTGATATTTGGTAGACCTTCGAGAGAGAATGTAAGATGTGACCGTGCCCGCATTTCATTTAGAAGGTGTGACTTGGTAAGGGCTAAGTACTAACCGTAGATGTCTTCCCTTGCCATACATGTGCGAATTAACCCTAGGACTACCTACCGAATAGATATACTTAAGAAATTAGAGGGGTGTAAGATCTGACCATGCCGCATCCGCAAGACTTGTCCATGTTAGTAGAGGCCCTTAATGACTCTTACATCTTCGTACTGATGGACCCAAGGCTTTACAATAGTTTTGGATAGGACAAGGTGTACGATAGACGTAGGTGATTTAACCCTCTGATCCGAAATGAATATTATCCCCAAATGAAACGATAGTAAACACCGTTACCTTTATCAGTGAGAATAGATTTCCAGATGACCCTTGGTCACTAATCATTACCTTGGTGAGGAATCTAGGATCTTAGGGTAGACAAATTGACCATAGGAGTCTCCCGCCTTTTCAATGGTTCAAGAATTAGATCTTAATTATCATCCCTTTAGTTGTTTGCCATTAGTTGCTTGCCATAGGAACCACTCCAATTGATCACAACAAATATTAATCAACTATATAAACCCCTTTAATACGTGACAATCGTTCTAATTAGACAACTAGAAATCAACCGTTCTTGGGACGACCTCGGTCTTACCATTCCCACACTACACGCGACCGGGTACACTGCCCGTTAGTGCATAAGGTGGACCATAGGTAGACGAGAAATTATAAATGTAAAACCTGGTCAGTAATACCTGCATCAGAGGTGAAAAGTGTTACGCTTTTAGGGGGTCATGATACACGCATTACTTGGACTTATCAAATAAGTACAACGTTAGCAGCAGCCAAGATATCCACAATGATAAAACTCGACTCCCAACAAATCAAACCCAGATCCATGTATAACTAAAACAAACCAGATCCGTGTCATCGGTCTCATCAAACCTGGTAGGATGACGGCGGTGAGGGTTTCGAAGATGGTGATGATGCTGCAGCGTCATCACAATGAAATGGTGGTGTTGCCATTTTTTTCCAAGTGGGAATGCGATTAGTTGTAATGGTGTGGTCGGAAAGATCTCAATGCCGACACCTTTAATGGTTGCCGAAAAATAAGATGGGATGGAGGAGAGATGGGAGGATGAGATAATGGAGGCTGGTTATTATGTTTATTAAGGATTGCATGTCATTTAGGGCTAGATGTGTATAATACCTATAATATCCTTTTAGTTATTTATTTAATTTTCAGGATTTTTTAATAACTAAATTCCATTTGTCAATCAATGAATGGGTTCTCATTTTAATAATTTTAAGAATGATCTTATTGAGGTGTGATCTCAATTATATATATATATATATATATATATATATATATATATATATATATATATATATATATATATATATAATATATATATATATATATATATATATTGTGCAAGAGTAGATTTCACATAAACTCGAATCAACATTTTTGAAACCGAAGGAACGGGAGTAGACACCATAGTGTATGCCGACTCGGACCATGCCGGTGACTATGTTGATAGAAAAAGCACAAGTGGTATTTGCACTTTTGTTGGACATTGTCTCACCTCATGGTTCTCTAAGAATCAAACGGCTCTCGCTATCTCAACAACTGAAGCCGAATACGTATCGGCCGGAAAAGCATGTCAACAAGCTCTTTGGATGAAGCAAGCTCTTGTCCACTACGGAATTCAACTTAACGACATCTCCATTCTTTGCAACAACAAAGGAGTCATCGACCTTAGTAAGAATCCAGTCCAACATGCTCGTACTAAACATATTGAAATCCGTCATCATTTCCTTCGTGACAATGTTCAAAAAGGAAACATCTCGATCGAGAAAGTTTCCTCCAAAGACAACATTGCCGATATTCTCACAAAACCTCTTAAACGAGAACCATTTAACCTTCTTAGACTTGGACTAGGACTTATGGAACCCACATTGTAGTTTTGAACGTTAGAATAAAATCACAAAAATCAAACAAATGGTTTCATTTTTCTCTTCTACTGAACTGATAACTGATGGAACCCTCTTTTTGGTTCCGCCGGATCCGCCAACCTGCAGTAACTTTTTCTTTTTATATATTAAACCAAACACTCCTTATCCTATACCACCACTCCAAAATAGTTACTATTCACTTCACAACTCCTTCAAACACGAAAATTTGGTCCTTCCTTCATCCACCTTGCTCTCTAATCATAATTGTAAGTACTCTAAACATAATTACACTCCTGATCTGAGTCTAGGAATTTTATTTTTGCACAAAAACTAAAACTTGGGGTTATGCATTAACTTGAGAAATTCATGTAGAACATTAGTTGTAAAACAAAACTAATCATGTTTCCCATAGTTAGGAATTGCATTCTTAGAGGATATTAGCATGTTTACTAAAACACCCCATGTCAAATTCTTGCAAAAATAACTTCTCACAAATGGGACAAATATTTTTTTGTCTCACATTGTAAATACAAAATAAAAACATTATATTTAAAACATCACTTGCATAATGTCTCTTGAATACTAAAGGGAATACGTAACTAATATGTATTTTCAGGTACATTCAAACGAAGCTACATTGAATTAGGAGGGTTTGGGTTATCTTTTGTTTTATGACAAAACTTGCATTATAAAACGTTTTAAGCATCAAAATGAGTCAAGATAACCGCACCTCCACATTGGTTGCGTATAGGCACACACTAGAACATCCACATTATAAAAGTCGCTAACTTTGAGTCTTTCTTTCCTTCTTATGAGGAAATAGAAGCTTCATTGTAGAACAACCCTCCAAACACCCACGAGGAGATCAATGATCGCCTTGACAACCTATACGCCTTTAAGAGCATGGTTGATGCACTTCTCCATCGAGCAACGGAGTTTTAAACCACCTTGCTCTCTTCCATTGCTAACCCAACCTCAACTCAACAAACCACCAATGTTCCACCACCACAAGCATCAACCAATGAACTCATCCTACCCAATCCTCGCCATGGTTGTTCACAATGTGAGCGAGCGACGAAAATAAGTGAAAGCATAAAAATCATGATTCACCAAGTCCAAGATGAAACTCGCTTTGCTCTTTAACACATTCTTAAGCGTTTAGATGTTCTTTCTCAACCAAACGAATCCTAGAGCGTGCATTTGGAGGCTTTGCCCCTTTTAAGACTATGTTGGGTGGTTTCCTTTTATAGATGTAGGATTTTATTTTCATTTATTTTTCCTTTTTGCATTTTTATTTTTAGAAGTCGGACGTTGACTTTTCCATTTCTTGTCTTTGACTTTAGAAAAGTCAAATTTTACTAGAAATGAAATTGGTTCTACTATATTGTGTGCATTGTTGGTTGACCATTTATTTGTTGTGATATGGTTGCTTATCTTCACATAACTTATTGTGGTTGCCTTATATTTCTCTATTGTCGTTTTCGAAAACTAACTCTTCATTTGTAGGTTCAAAATCCATGTTTCCTCACTTGGCACCCCAACTAGGGGGAGTATTGTCCAAGGGGGAGCATTTGGCTCGCACCATTCCGCTACGCCACTCTTTTGTTTGTTTCGATAAAAAGGGGGAGAAAATATATTTAAACTTAAACTATTTTTCATTTTTCATCATTCTAATAAAACAAGTTTAAATATGGATTTTTAAAAACTTAACACTATAATTAGTGATTTGCTTAAAAATAAAGTTTATGTTTTGTCCTCAATAAAAAGGGGGAGATTGTTAATACAAATATCGCCTAAAAATATTATTTATATTTTACGATCTTTGCTAAATTTTGTTAACGACAAAGTGTAAACTTTAATTTTTAGCAAAACATGAATATAGCTTAAGTCTTTTGTAATTAGACTTTATTTCAACTAAACATCACATTTGCTACATTTACATTTCACATAAAACATAGCATTTTCATATTTCTAAAAATAGAAATTATTGTATGACATCATGACATGCATCATGTGTAATCTTAGAAATATTTCCAAATCTTTAAGTTGACTTTATAAAAGATCACATGCATATTTGGAAAGATTCTTACTCAACATATCTCATGGTTGACTTGAAGGATCTTGATTAGACTTGGCATTGATATTGAAAGATTTCTTGAGTTTTGACTGTCAGACCTGGCGGAACCCTTTGGGTACAAGGGCGGAACTGTAACACCCCCATTTTCACAGATCGCAGCGGATTTAGTGTTTGGGGTATTACTTCATGGAAACAAAGACAAGATAATATAAAATGACTCAAAAAGAGACGTTTTTGAAAAAGGTATTATCATTCATTTATTCATCAGAGTTTTTACAGTAAAAGATATACTTTTACTAAAAGAGAGGTCCCTTAAGATACGTTTTAAAGCAAAAAGGATGAATGATAACTATTTTGGAAGTCCTCATGTCCAGTACTTCTCCGTGCCAGGGTTCCTATAGTGCTTAATTACCTAGGATAACATGCTTAAAGAGTCAACACTAGGGTTGAGTGAGAGTCATAGGTTTAAGTAGATAGAGAGTGAATACAAGTTCCACAGAGTTCAGCTTAAACTCTATGTGTGGAAAAGTTTAGAGATAGCGGGTATATTGCACTAAGCTCATGAACCACACATTAATAGTCTGGATCATGGGGTCTGCAGACCAACCATGAGGGGACAAGAAGGATAACTTGCCAAAGTTAATCCTTCAGAGGGTTCAAATATAATACTTATTGGTACTCTCCAAAGAGAGATAGTACCAACGGGAGTTGTCAAACTCCAATAGATCTATCAATTATATTCGCGTTCACTCGCAAGTGATTAGATTCATGAATTTGGTTATATAGTGGTGGCAGATAGTTTATGTTAGGTCACCATTTTGTGAATACACAAGCTTTGATTTGATAGAAATGAGATGAGAGAAAGAGATGGTTGATTATAACAATATGAAAGATAAAAGTGCAAGAGTTTCTTTATGAATATGAAATAACCAACATTTTTCAAGGTTTACATAAGGTCCTATTTATAGGCAAGGAGCTAGGGCAACACTCCCTTCTCCTTCCTATCTCAAACGTATGGGCTTTAAGGCCCATTGGACACTTAATGGTCTTACATCATTATTAAGCATAAAACATAATAAACTAAATATCGTAGCAACCTATTACAAATACTGAAATGACAAAGACTTGATAAATTGGAGAAAACTTTGATCCTAACAATCTCCCCCTAAGGATCGGTTAAGAAGGAGAGTTATTCATCATGGTCATCAACGTTGCTGGATGTCTTTATCTTTGTCTTTAAACTTTGAATTTCATAGCTCTAGACGTCTTCAAAAAAATCTTTGGATAAATGATTCATCGTTCTTTGTTCTTTGTCCTTTGTTGAAATGATAGTGAGACTGGTGTGTGTAATCCGCCTTTCTTTACTCCGTTGCCTCCAGTGGATATACGCCATTCCAGCATGCTCATACATCTTTGATGTTGTATAAACTTTCTACCTTAGTTCTCCTTTCTTTGTTGAAGATTCTTTTATGTTGCCGTAAAATCTTTCTTTGGACTTTGTGTTGCTTTTAATCTTAGTCTTTCAACTTTGTCGATTCTTTCACATAACATAGAATCTTTCTTTGACTTTGACATGGCATTGATCCTTGAGAACTTTCTTTCATTCTGGGATGTAAGTATGAGCACGCGGAATCTGGTGTTGTGGTGATGATTATGATAGTGAAGGATAGCTGCACAAAAATGGTTAGTAATAAACAACCGGTACTTACAGGTTCAGAATTAGAGATCGTCAACAGCATAGTGTGAAGACTCCTTCTAACCCTTACCAAGGCCGTTCCTAATTGGATACCCCCGAGAGGGCTTTCACTGACATACCGAAGTATCCCAACGATTAGGTGAGTCGCTGGAGATCACCCCACGACTGTAGACTGTTTTGAGACATCACCGCCAACACTAAGCGTAACATACAAGGAGTTACCGAAGTGACCTGCTGTCAGGGCTGCTTGATGTTAACCCTGGTAGGAATTTCCATTCAATCACTGAGAAGCACAAGTGTACATTCTCTCATAAATTTTCTGGCAGATTGCTAAGATCTGCGTAGGACTCGATAATTTACAACTGTTGTTCATTGATGTAGAACAACAAATTGTAGAAATGTCTAAGTGTTCCTATGAGATCTTTTGATGAATCTCGGGGCTCTAGACTCGATTAGTGCACCTATGGTTTCCTATGCGGAGATTAGGGAGAGGTCTCCTGGTTCAATATCAACCATCTCTAAGAGAAGGTCGATAGATTACACCGGTTCCCCGTGAGAATGAAACAAGCTCTGTTGAGAGAACTTGAGTGGCTAGAAGGTTAAGTGCAGTGCGTCACTGGGTCCATGACGACTTGTTCTTCAATACCAGTGTCGCCTTAGCAACAACCAGTAGCATATGAATTGAACCCGGTGTCTGCCCTAAGGTTGAACATATGGAGGGCTATTTCTTTTCACCCTTTTCTTTACATTTCTTTTTAATTCTTCAACCCCTTCTTTCCCTTCCATTCTTTTCTCCTTTTTTCTTATCATACCTAAGGACTTCTAGTTTCTAACTATTGGTATTGTCCTTGGGTAGATCCCTCCGGCTCTGGCGGATCATAGGATGGTTATTCCTAACCCTAGTCACCTTATAACACCATGACTATCCTATTATTGCCATGAAACCAAAACATTTGAAACTTTCTCAAAGTGTTTGTGAATCAGAAACACATTTTGTTAACACTTTGAGAGTTTTGATGTTTTTGAAAGGACTCCCCCTTCACATATGCTCATAAGTGTTTTCAGAAATTTGCACATGCGGGAGGAGTTGGCACTTTTTGAATTGATCCACTCTTATTAAACATATACCCGAGGGAAACGTTTACGTTGCTTAGTTAAAGGGATGCATTATCAGCTTTTAGGTGATAACTAGCCCTAATAACTAACTTGAAGTTGTTAACATTCCTGAAAGGAAGTTAGACCCGTCAAAGTAAACATTTAATAAGAGCTTCTCGAAACGGTACTTTCTACTCGGATAAATCCTTTCGAATACTAACTTTTGTTGTTTCGTCAATTCATGGGTTAATCTGAGTCGAGCTCGCACGAGATGTAACTTTTAGCAAAAATACACACATATTTTAATCACTTTTTCATTTTCCCCCCCTCAAAAATAGCATATCAAATGTTATTTTTATGAGACTTTTTGATTAAAATATACCTTTTTGAGTCTTATGGGGAGATTTCAACAAGAACTTTTGACAAATGAACGATGGTTTTTGTCAAGTACTCCCCCACAACAAGTGATTACCCATTGAGGTGAAATACTTGTCTTTTGAGCAGAATTGAGAAAATCGTGGAAGGTTTGATTAATTCTACTCAAAAGTAAGAAGCTTTCACTCCTTATGTGAGGATTGAGGCACTGAAGCGTACCTCAGGGTCCTTTATATCGGGTTGTACACTGTTATGTGTGCACAAACCATTATAATAATCACAAAACAATCAATAATTGAAATAATATTGAAATTTTGTACCCGAGAAATCCAATCATCTGTCACCAGCAGGCATTGCATCAAGGTCAGTGTAAATAAGATCCGGACGTTTGAAGGTTAAGACCGGGAACGATTGTCGGACACCGATGTAGCTTTCCAATCTCCGAATCTGTTCTCGACGATACAACCTTTCCTCAATCGTATGAACGAAGTTACGAATCATCCTCCTCGAACTTGCATTCCACCTTGTAGATTTCCCCTTTTTCAACCGTTCTTTATCATCAATCAACCTTTCAACCAACCCATCTCAAACTGTCTTGAGCGTCATATCACAGAACTTGTGAATTTAATCAAACCGCATGTAACTAAGATGTTTACGATGATTGAGGTACGTGATTCCAAATGACGGTTGTTTAACAAGCATGTACTATGAGAATTCTTCAATTCCAGGAAACGAGAGTTGCAGTTTAGTTAAGTTGATTGTCCGTTGATAGCTTTCCACACCCAACTGAAGATCTTCTACCCTTTCTTGAATGATTACTCGTCTTATGTAAAGAAGCACTGATGAGATGAAGTTGTATTATACGTCAGTATCGAATCCCTGCACCTTTCCTTGAACCTTCTCCAAATACATATCTTCGATGTCATTTAGATACAAGTCTGGAAAATCTGCTTCTGAAAATGTATACTTCTTCTAATCTTGCCTCTTGACGACAATCTTTTTCATGAAAACGTAGTTGAACCTCTTCTGCTCGACAATCTCCGTTATGGCAATGATGCGTGATTTGTGCTTCACATCTTCCAACGACTTCAAATCTAACCTGTGAGTGTATCCGAGTCGGCGACGTTCAGGCCAGTGCTGAATCCCATATAGAGCTTCGTTGTTGTAGGCTACAACATTGTCGCAGAAGATAGGATTTGACTCTTCAATTCCAGGTATTTCGTACCTTGCGGCCGAAACATATATCGTCAAAGATGAAGCATATCTTTCTTTGGAGGTTTCTTGAGCATATTGAAGGTAATGGAAGTATTTGTTGAAGAAGAATTGGTAGGGGATCCTAGGCTTGTCTTCAAATCCTTGCAGTGGTAGCGGTTTGGTCCAATCTGTGAAGTATGGCTTGTCAGGCTTTCCAGAGTGGATGTCGAAGTTGGATTCTGGATTGAGCCAGTCAAACTTGCCGGATATTGCTGAGACGATGTTTTCCATGTGATACTCAAGTTCGACTTTGTTTCCAGAACGTGATTTAAGGAAGTCAAAAGCTTCACGATTGACTCTCCTTAATTCAGCTTTCGTCAATGTCTCCATGTGTAGGCCAGCCATAATACTCTGAGCATACTGCAGGGTGTTTCCAGGAAGTGGTTCATGTTGTAGAGGCGGTTGAGCTTTGATCATTTCTGTTAACCAAGCACCTTCGGGCGCGTCTTCTGTGTCAATCCAACGAATGTATGTCTCATTCGGTTGTGTAGACTTAGTAGACTTGCCTTTGCATTGGCGTTTTGACGATTCAGGTCTTTGTTCAGGAATATGTGAAGCTGATGGTTCCGGATGATCGTCCGTTTGTTGCATGAACGGTTCTTCCTCATGTGTAGGACCAGATCCTGAAGCTGGTGTTTGTTGTTGTTTGGCAGGAGCTTTTGAAGAACTAGCTGGCTGCTTGTGAGAAGTAGATGGACCTTTTGAAGACTTACGTTTCTTGCTTTGAGGGTCTTGATCAGGGTCATCATCTCTTCTTGGTCTTTTGTGTGATTTAGCAGCAGCTTTGCAAGATTCGTCTGACAAAACAACTTGTAATGCCTTATACAATGCAGCTTCGTCAGAAGTCATTTCCGGTAGATCTCCGAGTTGGACACTTAACAAGGCTTGCAATTCCTCAGCAGTGAGATCATTCGGTGCTGTGGGAGGCCTGTTTGTCTAAAGATAATACGGTGTGTTACGGAGCATTCTTTCAACAACTTCTTTGATTTTTCTGTTTAAGGATGAGTTGATCTGTGTAAGGAGGTTGGATACTTCAGGTGTGGCGATAGCAACAAGGTTGTTGGTGAGGTAATCTTCAGTGTAAGCCTTAATCGTTGCATCCATGTCAGCTGTCATGGACTCATCAACTTGTGCTTTGGTTTGCTGAAGATCTTCGACTTGTTGTGACAGTGTCGTGACCATTGTTGCTAGAGTTTTCACTTGTTCTTGAAGTTCACCTTCGACTGCTTTGCTTTCTTCTTGCATGCTTTCGCCATGGCTTTCTTGACCTTCTGAGATGCCAGTGTTGGTGGTGACTTGATGGATTTCTTGATTGTTCTATGTTTGCTTGTTGTCTTTGTTGGTGGTGGAGATGAATGATGTGATGATGATTCGGATGAAGATTCCTTGTTTGACTCAGAAGACGAGGAGGGAGATGGAGGAGGAGGATCCTTCGGAGGAGTGCCTTCGGGAATCGGTGGTTGTTGAGTAGATGGTGAGGGAGGTCGTTGATGTGAAGGTGATTGTAAGAATGAATCTGTGTCGAACGCTTGTTCTTGTTCAATTCTTTCTTTTTCTGGTTGCTCTTGTGATAGTTCGGTTGTATGTTGTTCCTTTTCTAGAGCTTCCTTGAGTAATCTTTCCTTCTCTTCAAGTTCTTTCCTTTTGATTTCATCTTCCCGTGCCACCTGTTCTACGAAACTTGGAGAAATGAGTGGATTAAAATCCGGATCACTTAACTCCTTTTCCTTCTCCTGATCAGCAACTTCTTCTTCAGTAGCATCTTTCATTTCTGCATCATGTTCTTCTATGTTTAGTGGTCGTTCGGTGACAGGAACAATGAGTGTGGTTCCTTCCGGATCATGATGAGAACTGCTTGTACCTCCTTCACTCCCGGGTTGATTAACCGGACCGGAAGAAGGTTGAATGAAAAATCTACTCTGAAGTAATCCTTCCTTCGTTCTCCTTTTCTCTTCCTTATCTTTAGCACGGTTGTCGATAACAATGCTTTTGAGTTTGCATTTATCAGTTAGTGGTGCGACATAAGGTTCTTCTTCTTCATCAACATTCCCAGCACTTGGTTCATTGATTGTAATTCCCCGTCTTTGTCTACGATCCTTATGCTGAGTTTCCATGCTTTCTTTGAGTGTGTGTTCAAGACCGGGAAATTCTTCTTCCTCATCTACCTTTGTACTTCTTTCAAAGTCTTCTTCATCAGTTTCCGTATCAAATTCAGCTTCACTGTCGGAATGTGAGGATGAAGGTTCATCACTGATTGTTGGCTTAGGAGTGACCTTCCTTTTCGGTTTAGGTGCAGACTTAGGTTTAGATGAAGGCTTGGGTTGTTGTGACGTTGTTGTACTGCTGGAACTGCCTCCACGTCCACCTCTTCTGCTACGGGTCGTCATTTTGGTTGCCGGTTCCTCATCCTCTTCTGTGAATCCTACTTTTCCTGCTTGATAAGCTTTTTCATACAGTTCATAGCTCTTGGTCTTTTTGATCTTGTCATCAAGTAAGTGGTCTGGAATCCTCATTCCTTGACTCTTAGTGGTGAACTTGGTTGTTTTGACGAATGAGATCTTGAAGTCTTTGTTATAAATGCTTTTTGGTTCATCGCGGTCAAACATCCTTTTCTTGTATTCCGGTTGATTCTTGCAAAAGTATTCGATGAGCATTTTAGTGAATCTGACAAATGGGATCTGTTTCCTTTCTTTTAAAGATTGGATAGAATGAACAATGTCGCTCATTATTGGTTTTGCATAATCAACTGAAGCCACGTTGATCATTCCCCAGAAAACTTGAAGGTGTTCGAGTCTTGTGTGTTCATGACCGCTTTTCCTTCCAGCTATTGAGCGTACGATCAGCAAGTAGAAGGTTCTCCACGGTTGAGGTAGATACTTTACGTTGAACTTTGAAAGTTGAGTCAATGGCTCATCATCTAGAACATCATATCCTAATTCAATAAGATAGTCCAGAATCTCTAGTTCTGACGGCATTGGTGCATACTCAGTATCGGGTTGAGTTTCAGGAAGCATAAGGACTTCACGAAGAATGTCCAGATTCACAGTGTATTCGGTGCGTTCCAGAATGACTGTGAAAGACTCATTATCCAAGCTGGTCAGAGCAGTGATCCAGAATTGATGAAGATAGATAGACGGGACTGATGTGGACTTGGTGAGCATGAATTTGCAAGGATGTGCTAGAAGTACGTCTTTGACAATCTTACACGAGTCTTCAGGAATTTGAAGTTTGTTGAAGTCGATTCGTGGATTGTTCTTCCCAATGGTGACGCTGTAATTATCCGGGACAAAGTCATCCAACGTGATCAGTGGAAGATCTTGTTCGGGAGCATTCACGTTGTGTTCAGCCATTGTATTCTGTAAAAGTATTATCATGAAACCAAACATCCAGAATTGTTACTTGTAAGCACATTTGACGAGTTTGATAATCAGATAAACACCTTTAAACAATTTAGCATTTAAGGTTCAATTATTGTAGTTGATTGTGAACATGTTATGTTACGTGTGTTAGATAACGTGAACCATGTATTTAATATATTATTAAGCACAAAGTATCACATATGTTAAGCATTTAGGCAATCACATAATCACAATCACAACATAAGGTTTATCATACATGATTACTACAAATTATAGAAAATTATTACAATCATTGAATAATAATACAATGTTCTCGATAACATGTTATACAAGAGTCTTGAAACAAGTAACTTAGAAAAAATTCTCGATAAAACTTCAAAACAAAGGTTCTCGATAACTTTGAGGACAAAGTCCTCGATACTTTTGCAAAAGGTTCTCGATAACTTTTTCAAAGTATGTTCTCGATAAGTTGACAACATTCTCAATAATTTTCTGAAATCAAGGTTCTCGATAACTTTTGTTAACGTAATCCTCGATAATTTCTATACAGAAAGATCTCGATAATCACTGTTCACAAATGTTCTCGATAACCTTAATTTTTCAAAGATCTCGATAAATTTGTCAGTGTTCTCGATAAACACCTCAGTTTCAAAAATCTTATACAAGATTTACAAAATCATTGAAGACATACGTTTTGCAGGTAAATGTGGTTTTCCAGAGAAGTTAACCTGTTGATAAAGTGAATTTGTAAGCATATAAACATCAATCAACCATTTACACGTGATTTCGAAACATATGATCATTCAATCTTATCGAAAACCCACAACTTATGTAAACATGTTGTATTATACAGTGTTAAGCATTGATAATCATGCAAACAAACATGTTGAAACCATTTAATTGAACCAGGGAACACATATACGAAAACACCCAAATCGAACATAAACCCTCATGATCGAATACATGCATACAATGTAGTGTTTAACAATTAACGAGCATAGACATGATTCATACACATAAACAAACAAATCCTGCCACTAATTTCACACAAAACACCACTCAATCAGTAAAACTCAATTCGGCCTAAAACCCTAGAAATCGAAAACATCTTAATCGTGTTGTTTGTTATAATTACTAGTTACTAACATGTTAGGAACATATAAAAGAACAAAAGCCCTCTAGAAAAACACAACAACACACAAGAATTTTGTGTTCACAAAAATTACGCAAACCCTAGATTCTAAATTCAAGATTACACGAAATTTGACAGTTTTGGCCCCTTAACATGATAACTTCCATGGTTTGTCCTAAAGTTAGTGTTTAAACCCTTTTATTGAACCATTTTAAGCATCTACCACTGAGAACTTCCTATAGGCAATTGAAATAGTGAAAATTGACGGAACGAGACAAGGAAATACATACGAACATCCACCTTTAAGACAACATTTTGAAAGAAAATATGCAAGTACACTTGTTTTGAAACAAGATTGTAAATATTTGAGTTACTTTTCTCCCCCTCAACACTTGGTTATAGAAATTTGAGAAAATTTTGAAGAACCAAGGTGTTGGAAGAGATAGTGTACTTGCATTTGAAAAAATAAAGAAAGACATAAAATGAAAATCTTTTTGTTGTTTTTGAAATTTTTCATTTTTTTATTTTGTTTTTAATTTTTATTTACAAAAAATTGTTTTTTGTATTTGACTCGCTTAATTATTTTCCAGAAAAGATTGTAAATCATCTGAAGTCAAATACCGCATACCAATCCGGTGGACCAGTTCAGCAAACCGTGATGGTGCTAATGGTTTTGTGAACAAGTTTGCCAGCTGGTATTCAATACCCACAAAGTATAACTCTATTGTACCCTTTTCAACGTGCTCCTTGATGAAGTGATAATGGAGATCGATGTGCTTAGACTTATAATGAAGAACGGTGTTGCAGGAGATTGCTATCGCACTTTTGGAATCACAGTACATCGGGATTTTGTTGAATAAGTAACCGTAGTCCATCAGTTGTGTTCGCATCCAGATGACTTGAGCACAGCAAGCAGACATGGCTACATATTCAGCCTCCGTAGATGATAATGATGTGCAATCCTGCTTCTTCGATTGCCAAGACACAAGTTTATCTCCAAGAAACTGCAAACCACCAGAAGTACTTTTGCGTGTGTCTACGCACCTTGCATGATCAGCATCTGAAAAGGCTATTAGTTCAAAACCAGAATCCTTCGGATACCAGATCCCCATGTTAATGGTTCCCTTTATGTATCGAAGGATTCGTTTAGCCTCATTGAGGTGACGTTCAGTAGGACTGGACTGATAACGAGAGCACATAAAGACAGCAAATACAATATCTGGTCTGCTAGCGGTTAGATACATGAGTGACCCAATAATACTTCGGAATTTTGTGGGGTCAACAGGTTTTCCATGTAAATCCGCATCTAGCTTAGCTGTGTTTCCCATTAGGGTATTGTAAGTATCACAACTGGTCATGCCATGTTTCTTAATTATATCTAGAGCATATTTAGATTGACTAAGGAAAATCCCACGGGGTGACTGATGAACTTGTAGTCCTAAAAAGAACGTAAGTTCACCCATCATGGACATTTCAAAATTTTGTTGCATTAATCTTGCAAAAGTGTTTGAGTACCTTTTATGAGTAGAAGCAAAAATAATGTCATCAACGTATATTTGCACAATTCAAACGTCATCCCCGTGTTTTTGGATAAACAAAGTCGGGTCTACTAAACCTTTAGTAAAGTTATTAGCAAGCAAGAAAGCAGTAAGTTTATCGTACCACGCCCTTGGGGCTTGTTTGAGACCGTAAAGAGCTTTCTTAAGTCTGTAGACATGATTAGGATGCTCTGGGTCGACGAATCCCTCTGGCTGACTAACATAGACCACTTCACGTAACTGACCGTTCAGAAATGCCGTTTTCACATCCAGTTGATAAACAAACATGTTTTTATGAGCAGCGTATGCGAGAAAAATGCGAACAGCTTCAAGTCTAGCCACTGGTGCAAAAGACTCCTCAAAATCAATTCCTTCTTCCTGAGAATATCCTTTAGCAACCAATCGGGATTTGTTACGAATAACTATGCCATCTGCGTCCAACTTGTTTTTCCAAATCCATTTCAGCCCAATGACATAAACTCCATCTGGTCGTTCAACTAATTCTCACACTTCGAGGCGTTTGAATTGTTCGAGTTCTTCTTGCATTGATTCAATCCAGTTGTCATAAGTGAGTGCTTGTTTAATGTTTGTAGGTTCATCTTGACAAACTGTAAGTGCGTAAATGCATTGTTCACCATCGGAGTGAAGTCGTTATCTTGTCATGACTGGAGCTGAAGGATGTCCGATTATGTGAATTAAGGGATGATCTTTAGCCCACCTATGTGTTGAAGGGTGAGGGTTATGGAACTGCTGCATATCTGTAGATTCCAAGTTGCGTGTTGACGACTCTGCAATATCTAAAAGGTTAGGAGTCGGAGCAAACAGATTAAAGAACGCATTTGGATCATAATCTGCAGGTTCGGGTACTTGTTGTTGGTTCAGATCTTCATCTGCATTGTCTGTATTGGAAGCGGTTTGTTCTGCAGTTGTCGTTGATTCAATTGGAGGTGCATCGGTTTCTTCAGTAGTTGTAGGAACAGCCGTATCAGGTTGTAACTGAGTGTTTTCAGGTTGAGCAGCGGAAATTGTGGATACATCTGGTGCACGGTTTTCAAAGGAATCATCAAACAAAGGTGCGAACAACGTTTCCAACTCTCTGCGGGTTAGTGACAATGGTTCAGTTGAAGAATCTGGAAAGTTTAGACGGTTGGATGCGGGTCCTAAGCTGTTGTGCTCAGAAGCCATTTCGGTGAGCTCATCGAAGTTAGCGTGAATAGTCTCCTGAATTTCCCTAGTGCGATGGTTATAGATTTGAAAACCTTTGGAGTTCTCACAATATCCAATGAAGATTCCTACGTCTGCCTTTGCTTTAAGCTTTCTAAAATTGTCAAGATCATTATTTGGGTAGCAGAGGGCTCCAAATACATGAAAGTGTTGAATGTTAGGCTTGCGTTTGTGAACAATTTCATAAGGAGTTTGTTTGTGACGTTTTTTGATCATACAACGATTTTGGGTGTAACATGCAGTTGATTCGGCTTCGGCCCAAAGATAGTCTGGTAATTGAGCATTGATAAGCATCGTTCGTGCGGCTTCCACTAACGGTCTGTTGCGTCTTTCGACAACTCCATTCTGTTCGGGTGTCCGTGCAATTGATGTTTGATGTTCAATACCCACTTTCTCAAAATAATCACGAAGAGTCCGATTCTTAAATTCTGTTCCATTATCCGTTCTTATGATCCTGACTGTGTTACGGAGTTGAACTTGAATTTTTGTGAGAAAGGTAACTATCATTGAAGGAGCTTGATCTTTGCTTCGAAGAAAGTAGACCCAAGTCCATTTTGAGAAGTCATCAACTATTACAAGAATGTAACATTTTCCATTAATCGTTTGTACGCGCATTGGTCCACACAAATCCATATGAAGAAGCTGAAGAACATGATCGGTACTGGGTTCGGTTTTAGAACTGAAGTGTACACGTTTGCTCTTTCCTTGTTCACAAGCGGGACATAAGTGATCTTTTGAATATCTGAATCTAGGAAGACCGTCAACTAGTTTGTGGCGAGCAAGATCTTTCATAGTTTTGAAGTTTAGATGAGACATTCGTTTGTGCCATAACCAGGATTTTGTCGTTTCAGCTTTGGAAAGAAGACATATAGGAGATGAAGCAATCATGTCTGACATTGAGATTATATAAAGACTATTTCCACGTGTGTCTGACATAAGATCGTTTCCTTGTAGATCGCGAACGAAACAAGTTTTCTCCCTAAATGCTACTTCCAAGTCCCCATCACAGAATTGACCGACTGAGAAAAGATTGTGTCCGAGACCTTCGACATAATAAACATGACTAATTTTGATGTTCCCACTGACGTAGTCCCCATATCCCATAATTGCAGTGAAATGATCATTCCCGAATCTGACAGTCCCTATGAACTTTGAGACAAAGTTTCTTAACAGTTTGAGGTTGCCTGTCATGTGTCGGGTGCATCCGCTATCAACAATCCAAAGAACAATTTGAACCACCTGCATCACACAAAGGAGACGACGATGGAACAATGGTAAGGTTGGAACCCGAAGAAGTTGTGGGTTCCGTTGGGTTAGAGGCACACAAATTAACAATTTTAGGTATTCATTTAAAGTTATGTGTCCTTTGTAACCAACGTTGCCAATTCCAACTAGATTTCGCTTTCTTCTTAGTGAATTCGCTAAGTGACAGCATGTTCCTAGGAGTGTTGTTCGCAACTACAGGGGTAACTACATCATTCTTAGAAACTACACTTGGCTTAAGTCCTAGCACAGATTTAGAAGCAGTAGTGGGCCTAGATTTTATGCCAAATGTTCGTTTCTTATGACGAGATAAAAGAGAATTTGCAACACATTTAGCATGATCACCAGATAACATACTATTACGACAAAACACACATGAAGCATTAACATTCAAAGCATTTAAAGGTTCATCATTCGTTACACAAAGATTAGGATTACAATTTGCCAAATTAGAATCTAAATCTAGTGCAACATGAGTTTTATTCAAATTCCTAAGTTGGTCTTCTACTTCAGAGGCGTCTGCACTTTT
This sequence comes from Artemisia tridentata subsp. tridentata, assembly GCA_021014915.2. Taxonomy (NCBI): domain Eukaryota; kingdom Viridiplantae; phylum Streptophyta; class Magnoliopsida; order Asterales; family Asteraceae; genus Artemisia; species Artemisia tridentata. The sequence goes on from CP139503.1 coordinate 376,540,829, forward strand.
ACGTTGCTTAATCCTATTCTTCGATTTTTTTACTTTTACGCTTGGATCTGCTAACGCTAGTAGTGGCAACTAATCATGTAGAAGTTGAAGGATCCAAATTAGAAGTCTGAGTGTTTGTGTCTGTATTGGTTATGTCTAATTTGTACATTCCTGGTGTAACTACATGTGTATCTACAAATTTTCCTTTTTCTAGTACTTTAATTTTCTCTTTCAACTCAATGATGATGTGCTTTTTATCTTGGATTTGAGATTCAAGTTGAGCATTCACCTGTCTAATGTCATTTCGACTTTGCTGCCAATAAACCGTTTCTTCTTGCAATTCAGCAATATCTTTTTCATATTTTGAAATTATTACATTCCTGGTGCAACTACATGTGTATCTACAAATTTTCCTTTTTCTAGTACTTTAATTTTCTCTTTCAACTCAATGATGATGTGCTTTTTATCTTGGATTTGAGATTCAAGTTGAGCATTCACCTGTCTAATGTCATTTCGACTTTGCTGCCAATAAACCGTTTCTTCTTGCAATTCAGCAATATCTTTTTCATATTTTGAAATTAGACTTTGTAAATCCGTGGATTCATTATGAAAAGATTTTGACGATTTAAGCGTTTGCAATTGTAATTCGAAATCGAGACTTTGGTTTTGACACCATTCAAGCTTTTTGTTCAGTTGAAAAATCTCTTGTGAAAGTTTATTTTGCACATCATCACTGTGTTTCACGAGTTGTTCATTTTCATTCTTTAATGTCTCAACTTGTTTAGTCAACAATTCAATATCATCACAGTGTTCATCAACAATCATAGAAGTACCAGATTCATAAAGAGAATTCATAATCACAGATAGTATATCAGCATCGAGGACATATTCCAAGAGTCGATCGGATTCCTTTTGTAAAACTTTGTTTCGACGTTTATGTTTTGAAAGTGACTGTTCAGTTGCTTGAAAAACTTCCTTCATGGAATTTACTTCTTTTTAAAGTTCCTTTTCCCAGAGGTTAGCACATAAACGCAAGTGTTGAACGAGAGGCAAAAATTATTTTTGAAACACTTCCCTCTTTTCTTTCTCATGAGGAGAAATAAAAGTGAAAACTGTTATTTTTGAATTTCGTTCAACTGCTTCTTCTAAAAGTTCAATATCTTCCTTGAATGTGTCAAAATACCGAAGTACCTTGCAACGTGTAGGAAGAGGTTGAAGTTTTACGTCACTTGGTAAAGGACCATTTATTTGCGCCACTGTTTAACAGGACCAACGTCGGAAGTAGAATCATGAGTTTGTACTAAAGACCATGGTTGTTCAGTTTTTTCTTTTTGAGGCACAAAAGAAGCATACAAATGAGGAAACATTGAGTAATCAAAAGGTGTGTTATAAAAAACAGTGCTCATTTTAGATCGAATCTCATCTTCTATTTCCTCTTCTTCTTCACAATCATATACAACAACACGCACAATAGTGTCATCAACTAATTTTTCTGCACTGTACAACTTTGGAGTTTCCTTGAGTGCTATTTTTAGAAAACAAGGTGTTTCGTAACCAAGAGCATAACCACAACCTGGAGGTTTTTGTTTCAAAGAGAACTTTTGAATTGTGGTTATGGATTCACCCGTTTTATAAACAACCTTTTTAAAATCTTTGAGTTGTCGTTCCAATTCAACAATTTCATCTAAGTATGACTTAACTTTTTCTCTTGAACGTAGTTTATGCTCTCTGAAATCAGCTTGACACTTGGACAACTCATTTTTAGTTTTAAGAATGACTTCGTTGAGATTATCAATTTGTTGCTTGTGTTCAAACTGTTGTTGTTCCATTTTTGAAGTTAAGTTGTTATTAGATTCAGTTAACATGAGAATTTGATGTTCTAAATTTGTTTCTTTTAGATTAGATTGTTGAAAGGCAACTTCAAAACTTTTTTCCCGATTTACAGTTTTTTCAAGATTATTTAGTTGATATTGCAAACACTCAAGATCCCTAGTTAACAGTGCATTCTTTTCTTTTAATCTCGCGTTTAACTCTTGACATTTATGTTCTAGGTTTGACTAGTCATAAGTAAGGTCTGGAGTTCTGAATCTAGATCAGTCATAGGTTCTTGCTGTTCAATTTGATCATTGTTATCATAAGTCGGTGGAGCAATTGAATCATCAAATGTAACAACGGGATCAATTTGATCATAATCGTCAAATGTGACCACGGTGTTTAGTTGATCATTCTCTTGTGTAGATAACAATGAATCATTTTGAACAACTTGTTCCTTGTCTGATGCAGATGCAGATGGCGAAGCAATTGCATGTATCAGGCATGAGTTGAGATCAGTTACCTGAGACAGACCGTCAGTGTCATACACTGGGCCTGAATCGCTTAAATGAAGTTCCTGCATGTTGGCCATGAGCATGACAGCAGCATTAGCTTCAAGATCTTCCATGTCATCATCAGACTGTGCATTGGCCATGAAGTTGTTATCCTTAGCAGTAACATTCCCACGAGCCTCATCTTTAAGAGCTAGAAGCAAAGCTTGCTTGTGATACTTGCTGCCTTGAGTTCGAGGTGAAGGACATACAGTAGCCAAGTGACCTACTCCATTGCAGTTGTAGCATCTAATGACTGAGTTCCCATAATCACTGTTCCCAGTATCAATAATTTCAGCCTTTTTCTGTTGAGCACATGCATTGTTCCTGAATCCCCCATTGTTGTTAAACCTTTGTTCAGTACTTGAGTTACCCATATAACCTCCTGAACCAAATCTGCCACTGTTACGATTCTGTATTTCAACCCGACCATCTTGAATGACAGCATGATTCCTTATGTTGGAAGATGAGCGAAGACAATTGTTGGACTTGTTTGAGAATTTACTGAAAGCACGAGCAATGAGTGCAATTCCTTGATTCAGGTTGTTGAAGTCCTCATCATCCACATCATTATTAGAAGCATTGTTGTTATACAAGGTATCATTGTTGTCATATGCGGCAAATGGATTTGCATGTTGTTGGATTGTCGAATCATAAGACGAGTGCTGAGGAGACGGGTTCTGGGGAGGGTAATTAAGATAGTTCTGTTCTTGAGGATAAGCATGGTTTGACAATGGTGGAGGAACAACATGAGATTGAGCAACGAGTGCCAAAGAGTTTGGAGGTGGAGGCGGTGTGAAATCTCCTCGTAGAGCTCTATCTTTGTCCACTTCATGTTGATGGTGCTTCAAATAGTCAAACAACAAACCATATGATGTCTCGTGAAGATTTTTCGCTTGGCGAACAAATGTCACATACTTCTGCCAATCGGGACCAAGACATCCTAGAAACTTGGTATTAATAGCAATCTTTGGCAAGATGATATTATGTCTATCAAGGTCATTAATGATGTTTGTGAAGCGATGGTAATACGACTCTAGTGATTCCCCTGGTTCAATAATGAAATGAGTGTATTCCATATAAAGCTTAGATTCCATGTCCTCTTGATTAAGTTGTGTGCCTTCCATTAAGAGATGAACGTGTTCCCACATAGCCTTAGCTGCCTTTTGACCATCAACACTTCTAAAAATTGGATTTGGTATTCCATGAAGAATGTAAATCATGGCATATTCATCCGCTTCTTTGTGAAGTAGTTGTTCAGCAGTGAGTCGATTGTCCGGGATAGGGCGAACAGTGTCAGCTCTTGGTGGGTTAGCATCCGGATCACCAGGTACAGTTTCAGTTGGTGTTTCAAAAGGACCTTCGATGATTACTCTTCTCATATATTTGCCATGGGGTTTCTTGAGTTCAATAAACCTTAGGAATCGACTTGACCATTGAGCATAATTTTCGGGTGTGAGCATTGGTGGTGTGTCAAGTGAACCTGCTTCATGTCTCGATTGTTGAGCAGTGATTACTTCACACATCTGATCAAACCAGTGAGTTTGTTTTGCCAGTGGTATGAGTTGTTGTTGCATGGGAAAAGGTGGCTGTTGATGTTGGTGCATCATAAGATGTTGTTGAGAAAACGTTTGATGACGTTGTAGAGATGGCTGTTGATAAGATTGATAAGGTTGCTGATGTAGATTATGTTGTTGTTGACGATACTGCTGTGTTTGATGATACTGTTGTTGTTGGTAAAGGTTATAGTGCGGAGGTTGAGACATGATTGAAGACTTGTGTTGAAATGGATCTTGTAGAAGGTATAAAAGTTCTCCCAAAACTTGTAATTCCAAAGAATTCTCGAAACTTAGTAAAAGTTGAGTGTTCTCGATAAGTTGGAAATTTATCGAGAATAAAAAATTTATCGAGGATACTGGAGGTTATCGAGGATGCAAGTTATCGAGGATACAAAGACGAATTTATCGAGAATATAAAATTCCACTCAAATTCAGAATAATTCTCGATAATTATGAATAGAATTTCGAAAATACTTAACTTATCGAAAACTAGGAAAGTTATCGAAAAAGTATGTGTGTTTTCGAAAAAGTTCAAATTATCGAAAATATCAATCCATCTTTTGAAATTATACAATTTCAAAAGTTATCCAAAAAGTCGAAGTGTTTTCTTTCTTATACAAGAGAGAAAAACACTGAACAATCAACGGTTAAGCTCCTGGATGAACAGTAGGTGTTCTCGATACTTTAGGGTCTTTGGGTTCTCGATACAGAATGTATTCTCGAAACCAAGTACACTTTTTGGGCAGATTTTTTGTTTTTGTAAAAAGCAATCCAAGAACAAGTTTTTAATCCAAGATTCTTGTACAACTAACCTTAAAATGATGATATCTTAAAGAAGTTGCAAACTTGAACAATTTTTCAAAAATTTCAAAATTTTCAAAAAATAGTACAAAAGTACGAACCTTGAAATTTTTGTAAAAAGATTGAAAGTTTTTGTTTGTAATGATTTGTAACACAAGTTTGTAAACAAATATGTGATAGAAATCAAGAAACAAGCAAAAAGTTTGAAGCTTTTAACAAAAATAACGAGTAAAAAATGGTTTTTGGATCGAATGGAACAAAAACAAAGAACTACACCTTCTTCTAGCGATTGATACCACTTGTTAGGTCACCATTTTGTGAATACACAAGCTTTGATTTGATAGAAATGAGATGAGAGAAAGAGATAGTTGATTATAACAATATGAAAGATAAAAGTGCAAGAGTTTCTTTATGAATATGAAATAACCAACATTTTTCAAGGTTTACATAAGGTCCTATTTATAGGCAAGGAGCTAGGGCAACACTCCCTTCACCTTCCTATCTCAAACGTATGGGCTTTAAGGCCCATTGGACACTTAATGGTCTTACATCATTATTAACCATAAAACATAATAAACTAAATATCGTAGCAACCTATTACAAATACTGAAATGACCGAGACTTGATAAATTTGAGAAAACTTTGATCCTAACAGTTTACTCGTGCAACAACCAAAAAAAAGACTTGTATTCAATTTAAAGCATGTATCCCCCTCACAGGGTTGTAAAGCATTTAAAAGTGAGGCTATGAAAACTCACCTGGGTATAAGGTAAGTAGTGTAGGGGTTTAGATAGCTTACTCACGTATCCTGTGGTGGTGTAGGTGTGTGTATGTCAAGTTTTAGCCTGGGTTTTTAAGTAATCACTCTTAAAGTTTTTAAATATATCAGAACACCGTTTGGGCCATCGTAATCCAGAATTATATGACTCCTCACATGAAGCTCCCTACTATTGTATTATGTTATCAACATAATACCGTTCGGGCCATCATAATTCAGAAGTTAATACTTCTCACACGAAGCTCCCTGCTATTGAGTTATGTTGTTATTAGGGTTTAGTTATAACAAAACACCGTTCAGGCCATCATAATTCAGAGGTCATGCAATAATCGTTTGAGGAGCCATGTCACTTTAAATCGTAAACCCAGCAAACTCGTCAAAACGAAATATCCACATGATACCCCTCACATGAATCTCCCTAGTATTGTGTTATGCTTCTAACTTAAAATAGGTTTTATACTTATATGAAAATAGTCCATTTATACACTTCAAGTTTACATATTTACACTTTCTACCCTATACTTATAAACTTATAACAATTAAGCATATAACTTTCTAACTTTTGCACGAATAGTCCCTATACTTATATATTTTAGAGAAATGATAGAAATGGTCCTTAAACTACACTAAATTTCAATATTTACCCTTTATACCCTTAACTTAACAATATTTTCAAAATTAGTCCTTTTAAGTTTATAACTTATTTTAATTTCTATCCTAGGGTTTTAGGACTTTGCAAAAAGAGTCCTTATACTTATAACTTCTAAGTAATGTCAAAAATAGACCCTAGACTTCATATTTTCATAAATTTACAGTATACACCCCTATGCATGAAAATTATTGCATAACTAGTCCTTAATTCAAGTAAACTCTATTTTTATAAAACAACTAAGTTTCCTACCTCATGTTTAGCTAATATATACTTAACTAAGTAGTCTAGATCCGATTATAGCACAAGAATAAGCAATTTAGGATATTAACACATAATTTTCTAAAACTAGGGTTTTGAAATGAAAACTTCTAAAATAAAATGGTAAAGGCTTCCCTAAAGGTTCTAAGGCATGTTCTAAGTGTCCTAGGTCACTACTAAGGCTAATAGATCAAGAGCTAAGGCTTACCAAGGTCATGGGAGTCCTAATGAGGCTATCTAGGGTTTCTCGGCCAAAATACTTAACTCGACAAGGATCTAAGCTATTGTACTCGACTCATAAGGGTTCTAATGATATTATACTACATAAATGTTTAAGGTAGAGAAGAGAGGGAGGTGTTGAATGAAATGGAGGGATTCGTGGGTATTTATAGGGTACGGGGGAGTAGCGAGCAAGTAAAGGTATGCTAGGTGTCGAGGGGGAGGTCAAGTAAGCAAGGCTAGAGTGTGATGTGGGAGGTCTAGGAGGTGATGAGGATGAGCTATGGTATAGCTAGGGGCTGGTGTAGGCCGATTGTGGTGGTAAGGGTATTAGCGAGCAAGAAAGTGACAAGGTGGTGATGCACCACCTTACTTGCTTGCTTAGGGAGGTGCTAGCTTGCTTGGTAGGTTAGGGTAAGGTGCTAGGGTGCTTTCTTGGTTGATTAGAGGTGCTTAGTAGCTAGTTTTAAATTTTTAGGTTTAGTTTTGACCTAGTTTTGTCTAGTGAAAGTTTTTGGTCTAGCCTAAGGTTTAGTGCCTAGATTGGGGTCCTATGGGTGTCTAGTGACTAATATTAAGTCCTAGGAGGCTTATACTTAGTGGTAGTTTAGACCTAGTTTCGGGAAGTTATGACCTATTTAGGGTTTTGTGCTTATGGGACTTGTACTTAAGTTTTAGGGAGTTGTACTATGGTCTAGGGAGTCTAATATGTCCTAAAGTTACTATTGTAACTCATACCTAAGCCTTGAACACTTTCAAGCTAGTTCAGATAAGCAATTAGAGTTTTAAAGATAACCGTAAACACATAGGTGCAATTAGGGTTTTCTGATAAGCATATTGTACTAGAGTGATAGTTTACTTAGTGAAAATGTGTTTATAACTTTGACTTGACATACCGAGATGTTTACATCAAGTCAACATAGTGGTGGTTGGCATTGGTGGATACGTGAGCTTGTCTAGAGGTTATTTAGGTCATAAAGATATAGTAAAGCAAAAATTTGGCTCGGGAAATTCCTATAGGCGTTTCTAACCTAGATTGTGCTTAGTGAGGGCCTAAGTTAAGTTAGTAAGGCTTTGCTAACCTAAGGGGAAGTTAGTGGGTTGCTACAGTCTCCCATCCTAAAAGAAAATCTCGTCCTGACATTTAGCTAGGGTTAGTGGGCGAGGGTGAGAATAGATGGGGATATTTAGCACGGATTTGATCCTCTCTTTCCCAAGTATACTCTGGTCCTCTCCTAGAGTCCCAGCATAACTTGACGATTGGAATCCGGTGATGTTTTAGATTTTAGACCTCTCCGTGAAATTGAGCTTATCATCCAACTGAAGCTCTTTCATAGGAATGATGAGTGATTTGTTGGATAAACATTTCTTAAGATTGGAGACGTGAAACGTGTCGTGTATATTACTTAGTTCATCCGGCAATTCAAGTCGGTATGCCACCGGACCAATTCGTTCTAGAACCTTAAATGGTCTGATGTATCTCGGATTAAGTTTTCCTTGCTTTCCGAAATGAAAGACACCTTTCCTAGGTGAAACTTTCAACATAACCTTATCTCCGACTTGAAATTCTAAAGGTTTACGTCTTATATCGGCATAACTCTTTTGCCGATCCCTTGCGGCTTGTAAGTATTGTCGGATTTGAACTATTTTCTCATTAGTCTCAGGGATTATCTCTGGTCCCGTAAGTTGAACTTCTCCAAATTCAGCCCAGCAGACAGGGGATCTGCACTTACGTCCATAAAGTGATTCAAACGGTGCTGCCTTAATACTGGCGTGATAACTATTATTATACGAGAATTCGATCAACGGTAAGTGTCTCTCCCATCCTTTTCCAAAATCTATCACACAAGCACGAAGCATATCCTCGAGTGTTTGGATAGTTCGTTCACTTTGACCGTAGGTCTGAGGATGATATGCCGTACTCATGTCTATCTGAGTACCTAAGGCCGTTTGCATATATTGCCAAAATCTCAACGTGAAACGAGAATCACGATCCGATATGATAGATATTTGCACTCCATGTCGGGAAACTATTTCCTTGAGGTACAACCTAGCAAGGGTTTCCATATCATCCGTTTCTCGCATAGGAATGAAGTGAGCTGATTTCGTAAGGCGATAAACTATTACCCAAATAGTATCATGCCCATTGGATGTTCTAGGGAGTTTGGTGATAAAATCCATCGTAATCCTTTCCCACTTCCAAATGGGAATCTCAGACTGTACCAATAAGCCAGATGGCTTTTGACATTCAGCCTTGACTCTAGAACATGTTAAACACTTGCCCACATATCTAGCAATGGATGCTTTCATGTTGGGCCATCAATAGTGTTTTTTCAGATCCTGATACATCTTGTCAGAACCTGGGTGGATGGAGTACTTAGATTTATGGGACTCGTGCATTATTATTTCTCTTAAGTTACCATGATAAGGTAACCATCTACGACCCTTAATATAACGAGTTCCGTCTGAACGTATCTCAAAAGCCTTATCCATCCCTCGTAAATTCTCAATTTTACTATCTTCCTTTTCAAGGGCTTCATTTTGGGCTTTGAGTATTTGAGAAGTTTGTAACACCCCCAACTCAGATACGGCAGCTAACATAGCTGGGGGTATTACGCAAAGGGTAAAACAGGCACATTTATAGCTAACGACCACAACACGGGACGTTTATAAATGTTTCAATACACATCATTCGAATTACAAACCATTTAGAGTACAAATACTCTTTATCTAAAAGCAGCGGAAAAAGTAAAAAGAGTTTACAGCGGAAAGTAAACAAAGTTTAGCAGCGGAAGTAATAAAGACACAAAAGGTTTTACAAATGATATGAGAAAATAAAGATAGTAAAATGGATAAGCTACCTTGACAGAAATGCCTCTTCAGCCCTAGCCACTCCACCAAGCCCTAAGCATCAAGCTCCAAAGCTAATTATTATTATTATCAGTAGTACCTGAAACACATGCTTAAAAAGTCAACTCAAAGGTTGAGTGTAATCCATAGGTTTAAAATATTAAGGTTGAGCACAAGGTTTTAATCAGGTGATACAAGCAATATATGCAAATATCGGGTAATCAAGGTAACACACAATATATAGAGGCATCCCAGTGCATATAATATTGTTGATGATGCTAAGCTCATGACACGCAAAACGTTAACCAAATAATCATAAGTCGACAATAACCGCGGAATTTCAAAATATAATAAGTGCCCCCAAGGTCGGGTACTTGCCAATTACCCAGCAAAATCGAATATAGTACACCACAAATTGCCTATCCAGCAAAAGGAGTGGGAGGGTCAATTCCTATAGGCCTATATCCCTATATTCGCTCTCACTCGCAAGTGATTAATGGTTCATGATCGGAGGGTCTTGCAAGGCAAGATAAGCTACTTAGCACATCGGTCAAGAAAGCATACCAATCAGGAAAAGCATACCAAAAATACTTGTGCTCAGAAAACATTTAAAAGCATGTATCTCACCCCAAGGGTTTATAAACATTTAAAAGATAAAAGCGGGGCTATGAATCACACCTTAATAGCAGCAGGAAACGAGAATTATAACCAGCAAATAATATATCACGTCAACAGCACAACCTAATCAATGTAAATGGCATAACTCAGAAATAGTACTCGAATATCTCAATAAACAATATTTGAATAGAAGGTTTTAATAACAATGGCGTTTAAAAGAAAATAGATTTTAAAAGTCTCGTGTGGAAGACAGGAACGATAGAAAATGAACATGTCGGCGAAAGTGAACGATAACCCAAGAAGAACGAAAGTAGATGAAGGAGTAACTCGAAGAAAGATATCGAAAAGAAATGAATGAACACTCGAATAAATAACAAACACATCGATGACTAGTCTCGGCTTTCCCCATTTTCCCAAAATATAACGTTGAAAGTAGTATAAATGAAAAGTTTTTGAATAATTTATAAATCTTAAACGTTTAAACGTTACCAAAGATTTTACAAAATTTCGGCATGACCTGCCCGTTTATAGAACGTTTTCCCGAGTCAACGACTCTTTCGTTAAATAAGTATTAACGTCAAATTACCTATTTATCACTAAACATCACAATTCAATATATATTTGGACACATCATTCCCGTATATATTAGTTGTTTAGTTTATCGACCATTTCGTAGTTTTCGTACCAAAGGGTCCATAAGTCCAAATAACTAATACCGTAAATCCAATATGTCCAAATCTTGTCTATCACAATATAGCATCACAATAATAATAATAATACGGATCCAAGTCCAATGTCTAAGTCCACTTAACTATAACAATTCATTTTAGGTTTCATAGTTATTATGTAAATTTTATTTGTTAAGCGTTAAGTTATCCCATGTCAAAAGGTTGCCGAAACCATATCAAAACAAAAGCCAAACAAATGAAACACAAGAATATAAATAACAACATTTTCCGTGACTCACCCGAGTCACGGCTTGACCCTATAAAAGCCTATGGGGCTCTCGGATCGAGAATAACAAACCAAATGGAGCCTCAAAAATTAAGACCGAGTCTAACCACAATCCTCAAAACCTCAAATAAATAAATAATCAACAACAACAACAACAATCATAACAAGCATCCACCACACCGAGTTCAACCGAGTTGACTCGGTGTGGTTCGAGTCGGCTGTCGAGAACCCAAGCAAACCAAACAAACCCTCGGTATCAAACCGAGCCAAAGAACTGTTGAACCTCAGACCTTGATAGATCTTCGAGCCTACGTGGATCGTTAGTTATGCTTATGTAATCACAAACACACTAAAATAGAAGCTCTGCAACTTGTATTATAAAGCGGAAAACAAATACAAGAAGACACAATAACTAAGAACAATTGATCCTCTATGGATCTTTTATTAATGCTGAATAGTACTCGATGTACTTGATGCAATATGTCTAACCGGATGGTCCTTATATACTACAAGGAACCCTAATCCGTCTTACAAGAAACAAATAAACTTAAGACAATAAACGATACTCTACATATCTTGTCCTAAAATAATCTAAACATATCTTCTATTACATTCTACGGAATACTATGTCCGCAGAATCATGTCGTCCGCAGAAACTCTGTGTCCGTAGTAACTATCCGCAGAAACCACTTCAGTAGTAGTCCTTCAGTAGTATCTTCTATAATTCCCAACAATCCTCCCCTAATCTTGAATTTGACATTGTTAAGTTCAAGATTCTTGATAGATCTGCAGCATACCAGAGGATTGACAATGAACATCAGCTGCAAAAAGTTGTAACTAGCAGCAACCAGGACTCTATATCAAATGCAACCAGCAACCTCCATGAAGAACACATAATCAGCAGCTATGTCATTGTGTACATCAATTCAATGATTTAGTTTCATACTATTCTCATCACATCCAGATGTGTTAACACCTGTGAGAGGTGAATCATTGAAAACAAATGGATTTAAGAACTCTTTACCAATAGCCATATCTACTGGAGTAGCCAATGTTTCAGTTGAAGAACTATGGTACATTAATAACCATATGATTTTTAGCAAATCATCAGCTATAAACGGATTTGACTTGTCTTTACCTGTAGCCGTTTGCTCACCACTAGCCAATTCTTCGGTGAATTAAATTACCTTGGTGAATTGATAACCAAATATGGTTTTCCACAGCCTTTACCACAAGCCATACACTTGTGGGCTAGCCAACTCTTGTGTCAGTAAGACATGGTGAGTTGAGAACCATATGATTTTGAGCAAACCATTACAACTATCAACAAATTTGAGATGTCTTTACCAAAGCTGTACCCTTTGGACTAGCCAACTCTTTGATGGAACAGTCAACATCATGGTGAGTTGAGTACCATATGTACCTGTACAACAAATAGTATAAACTATACAAAATAAGAGGTTTTTTTTTAAGAACAATAAAAAGAAAAAAAGATTACAACAATATCACCTCAGAGACCTGTCAAACTGAATACCATGCTGAGCTTCCATTTGATGTTTGAAAAGAAGACTTTTCCTCATATTTTGAACTAACTGCTCAGCATGAGTCATATCATTCCCAAAGACATCCGCAGGAACAAGTAACTTCATATCCAACATCTGACCCAGTACTTTCAAAGATATGGGATAGGTAATCTCAGCACACATGTAAAGAACCTTCCCAGCAACAGTGGAAAGCACATGTACATTAGGTAAAGGATAGAATTTCCAGTTAGCAACTTCCCATCTTGATTGTCCTAACCAAACCTTAAATCCTTTACTCACAGTCAAGTTGGAATCAAATAAGACTGTCCAATCCCCAAGCAAAAATAATCCACATCCTACAGGCTCCTTATTCTTATAGTAGGAGTCAACCCAATGATAAAGATTTAACAAATCCTGTCTATCCACATAATGTAGAATTTCACTAAGATAAGTGAAATACTTAACTGACCCATCTTCCCTATGAAGAGTATTGATATCTTTCTGTAGCATAGGTAAATGAGTAAGTTCCCATCGAACTAAAGGAACATGGACCACAGGTTCTTCTTCATCATCTTCTTCAACCTCAATGAATTCTTTATCTTCTGCAGGTGTATCCAACACTTTGGTACCCCTCTTTTTAGCCACAGTCTTCTTTCTCTTCCCAATGGAAGAAGGAGGGTTGTCAGTAGGAGTATCAGCAGAAGTAGGTTCTGACTTAACCTTAGTAGAAGAAGGTGCTTCAATAGGATTATCCGAAGGAGCCTCAGCAGAAGTAGACTGTGAAGCATCAGCAGCTTCAAACTCAGCTTCATCATCAGCAAGAAGTCTCTCAATAGCTGCCTGACTCAATCTATCTTCCTCCATTTGCTTCTTAGTCCTTTGCCGAGTTATATGACCTTCTTGCACCAAAGGAGCCTTCTCTTTATCTATAGACTGTGAAGAAACAACAATACTAGGAATGGCAACAGATTCAGTAGGAGTGATAGAAACTGATGAAGCTGGCATATGTGCAGAACTACTTTCAACTGGAACAGACTTCTCAACAGGAATAGGTGGTTCAGCAGATGTCTCAGCAGGAATGGGTTGTGTAGCAGTTGTCTCCGCAGGAATGGGTTGTTCAGCAGAAGTGACCACAACTGGCGCACTAAAAGAATCAACCACTCTCACAGGAGAAGTAGCATGACCAGTCTTCAACCTTTTAGAAGATGGTTCATCCAGTGTCATCATTGGAGACTTCTTCTGATTCTGAGACATTATCAAGTTGTATGCCTTCACCAATTTATCATGAGGCATATTCCAAACCTTTTCATGAGACCATCCTGAATTAAACACAGCTCCACTCATATTCTTCACAACCGTTCTCATTGTATTAGTTTGTTGTGCTTGAGTAGGAGGTCTATCCCTTTTTGCTTTTGCCTTCTTCTCATCTGCTTCTTTCTTCCTTTTCTTCAACAAAGCAATAATGCTGTCAGAAGAAACATCATTGCCAAGTAGATCATGTGCAAGTGAAGGATTAGAAGCAATCTGAGTCCTAATATTCATCCAATCATTCTCATCAAAGACTGAAATCTGAGCATCTAATTCCCTTTGTCTTTCAAGTGGCAAAGTAGATACATATTTAGCCTTTTCTCTGTCAAACTCTGCTTGCACTTGCTTAGCCAAGGCTATACTCTTCATGAAATCTTCATGTTCCTTAAAAAGTCTTTCTTGAGCAAGTATCTCTTCTTCAGTCACCTTATCTGAACTAGGATCTTGTCCACCCAAGGTAACATGTTCTTCTTCAGTAGAAGTAACAAAAATATTGTCAGCAGAAGGATGTTCAGTAGTATGATGTTCAGCAGAATGATGTGCATCAGAGGAAATCTTTGTAGGAGGATCTTCAGCAGTAACTCCAGAAACACTCACACCTTGAGTAGCAGTAGTAGGAGTATCTTTAGAAAGAATAAATGATCTTCCAGCAACAAAGATAGAAGTTTCTTCCTCTGAATGAACAACATTGGATGTATCTGGACCTTGAGAAGAGGTTCCAAGAGCAGATGAAACATTTTCAGTAGGATCAACATCCATGGGTTGTGCAATGTCAGCAGTGGATGTTGGATCAGCAGATTCAAGAACTGGTTCAGAAGTAGCACCACCAATCTTCTTAGCACCTCCAGAACTCTTACTTAAATATTTCCTCCTTTGAACCAGAATTGGACTCTTCTTCTTGTGAGTGTCAGCAGCTGGATGTTTTGGAGAAGGAGTCAAATCAACCCCAGAAGCTTCAACCAACATATTTAGTCTATCAAAAGAAACAGGAGCTGGTGCAACATTGACATCCTGCTCATCTGTAGAGTCAACTACAAACTTCCTCTTTGTTGTCCTCTTAGTATTGTGCATAAGTTCAGCTTCCAATGTCTGAACTCTCTTGGTCAACTGAGTAATTTGACCACCAAGATCTTCTCTTGTCTACTGCAGTTCCTTCTTCAAATCAGCAACTTGCTCTACATACCTGCAAAGTAACTTATGCATATTGGTTAGAGAAATAGGATCCTCAGCTCCACCAACAGGAGTACCAGTGGTTGTTGGAGCTTCATTGGACCTATTAGGAGACACATGTAAGTCATCACCAGTAGTGGTGGTTTCAACAAAGGACTCTCTAGGTGGACTAGAGACATTGTGTCCTGTAAAAGTAGGTGTCTCAATAGTAGGCTTAACAACATATGTACCTATTATCTCATCACTATGGTCTGAATGGTCAATGAAGGGTGACCCAGTATCATTACAAGGTTGAATATCAGCTTCAAATGCGTCTACATCCTCATGCCTATGGTCAGTAGTATCCTCACCAGCAAGATTGACTGGTTCAAGAGGATCAGCAGATTGCTCAGTAGGAGCATAAGGCCTAGGAGAATCCACAGGCTGATCATCCGCAGCAAGTGATGTTTCAGCAGCATTGGATGGACCAGCAACATTAGCTGTGGACGCACTGGCATCAACAGGTTCAGTAGGAAGTGGATTATTCTCCTCAGTAGCATCAGGGCTAGGTGGACTACCACCTTCAGTAGCTGGGCTGGGTGGATTATCACCTTCAGCAGCTGGGCTGGGTAGATTATCACCCTCAGCAGCATGCCCTTCAGCAGCATCAGCATGGCCAACCGGCAACATAGTTGGTGTTAAAGGCCAATGTCTTCCTGTATACTTACTAGCCATATTTGAAAACACTTTTGGGGTTAAGTCCAAAATAGGTCTAGGTCTTCTATCCTGTGTTTCAATACCTATTATGATCTGAAGAAACCTAGGGTACATGTAAAACTTATTCTTCTCAGCATTAAGATTACTAAGCATACGACGAAAAATATACCTAGTAAAATCAAAAGTAGAACCCTGAGATAAACAAACAATACCACAAGCTAGAAATGAAGAAAATTGGTCCCATCCTCCAGTCTTAGGACTAAGGCACTTCAACAGAGTATGTACCAAAAACTTCCATTTAGGGCAGAGCTGGTTCTTGTACCAAGCCTTCTGTCCATCACCTTGATAACCAATAGCTTGTAACCCTGGTAGAATCACAGTCTTGTCTTCGGGATAAACACCATGTTCATCATCCAACTGAAGTTTGGTTCTGATCAAAGACTCATTGACAATGTACCTCGTTCCATCAATAGTAGCCCCAATCTTTGTATCATCATTCAATGCCTCAGCACTGTTCCAAAATTGTGTCACCAAGGATTCACACAAGATCTGGACAGTGTGTAAGAGCAAAGTGAAGCTTAGATCTCTTCAAGAACTCTACCATTGGATCAAAAAGTTCTTTGCCCTTCTTTTTGCCCAAGAATGCAATTTGGTTGTGATCACTCTTGAAAACAAGTTCGGCCATTGTGTGTGTTGTTGAGAAAAATGATGAAATTGAGAATTGTAGAAAAGGGTTTAAGATTATAATGAGTGGGAAGTGGTTATTTTGGGTGTGGGATACACACGATTGGTTATTTAAGGAAGTTACCAAATCGTGGGGTTTAATTGACAACGAATCTTTGGAAAGAATCGTTTGACCAATTTTGACTTTTATGACTTACCCAAAATAAAACCCATATTTTAAACCGTCAGCAGCATCAAGAGGTCAATCCGCAGCATTGGTGGTCAATCCGTAGAATCTAAAGATTCAGCAGAATGTATACTGTAGAAAAATATCTACGGGCTGTCAACAGTTAATATCTTTTAACCGACCCCTCATTAAATGCCTTAACTACACAATCACTTCTCAATTAAATCTATAAATAAACCTCCAAATCACACTTAACACTCATCAATCTCTCAAAATCCCAATTATTCACAAATCTTTCAATCCGTAGCAACCATGAACCCTAATTCAAAAACCATTGAAATCTCTTCTGATTCTTCAGCACCTTCATCACCAACCAGTTCTTGGGAAGAGTATTTTCCCAAGAATCAAAGACCATGGACCCTTCGTTTGACAAAAGAGCAAGCGAATAAGAGGAACCATGATGTGGGGGAACCAAGTGAAGCCCCCATTGCTGCTGAGTCCGAAGCTTCTACAGATCCACTCCCATTGGACCCTTACCAGGTCAATGACAGAGAGCTTGTCTCTCCTTTCCTTTGTACCTCAGAGGATGAATCTTCTGAGGATTAAGATCCCACGTTCCTTCCTCCTTCCACACCAGAAAGACCACAATTACGTCCCCGCCCTTCTTCAGTTCTATTTGCTTCTTCTTGCTCTCAAACAAGGGCAAGAAAAGTGAATCCACCACTCCCAGAGAACAGGGAAGTGGTGAATGGACTCCCTTGTCCAAGGATGCGTGCCAATTATTGCAAGGACAAGGGGAAGGGAAAAATGAAGGATGTGTAAGGGAAAGGGAAAGGAAAGATGGACTAGAGGTCCAATGTCACCACTGCTAGTTTGATAGAAAATCAGAAGCTGCAGTGAGTGATTGTTTTGGGTGATAGGTGTTAGGTATTAGGTGTCTTGTGATTAGCTAGGTAGTTGATTAGAATCTGAATAACTTCTTTTGTAATTTCATCCTTGATGTAACTTTTGATAAATGAATGAAAGAAGTTCCCCTGTTTAATTATGTTTCATGTCTCATTTATCTTTCTCAGCTTTATTGTAATTTCCACTGAACTAATCCAATGCTACTGATAAACCTCAATATTTCTGAGCACTTCATTCAAAGTAATGAACCACAATCAGCAGGACCATCTTTGTACTAATCCGCAGCAACTATTCAGCAGAAACATACTTAGCACAATTCAGTAGCAACCAATTTAGCAGAAACATATATCTGCAAAACAGACACTAAACAAAGCACACAAAACAACCTAAAACATAAAATGGTTAGTTTAAACAACATCTAAACCTGCAAAACAAAGTTAGGTTCAAAGATATAACAAAATACAAAATATAACTAAATATACAACAATCCTCCCTGAGGCATATGCCTCCCCTTAGGCTTATGCCTCCCCTTAAACATAGCAGTCAAGGGTTAACCATTCCAATGTGGACAACTAAGTGTTGAAACCTAGGTCCATCAAAAGCCTTTGTTAACAAATCAGCAACATTATCATCTGTATGAACTTTAAGCACCTGAATTAAGTGTTTTTCATTTGCATCCCTAATAAAATGGTGCCTAATTTCAATGTGCTTAGTTCTATTATGATACACTGGATTCTTGACTATGCATATGGTACTCTGGTTATCAATGTATATTTTAGTATTCTTGAAATTGAACCCATAATCAAGCATTTGATTTTGAATCCAAATTACCTGTCCACAACAATTGGCAGCAGCAACATACTCTGCTTCAGTGGAAGAAGTGGCCACAATTGTTTGTTTCTTGCACTGCCAAGAAATCAACCTTCTTCCAAGAAATTGACAACCTCCAGTAGTGGACTTTCTATCAAGATTGGCACCAGCATAATCACTGTCACTATATGCTTCCAAAACAAAAGGAGACTCTCTTGGGTACCAAAGACCTAGTTTAGGTTGGCCTTTCAGATACTTAAAGATCTTCTTTACTGCATTCAGATGTGAAGTCAAAAGAGTGACTTGATGTCTAGAACTAGCACTGACTGCAAAAGTAATATCTGGCCTTGATGCAGTCAAGTACATCAATGAACCAATCATTGATCTGTATAGATGAACATTGACAGCAGGATCTGGATCAAGATTATTCTTTGGCTTTGGAGTTTCATAAGGTGTAGTGGCAGTCCTGCTATTGTCCATATCAAACTTCAGAAGTATGTCCTTCACATACTTCTCTTGATGTATGAAAATACCATCAGGCTTTTGCTGTACTTGCAGTCCTAAAAAGAAAGTGAGCTCTCCCATGGCACTCATCTAAAATTCACTCTTCATCAATTCCTCAAACTCCCTGCACCAAGCTTCCTTAGTGGATCCAAAGATGATATCATCCACATAAACTTGAACAAGAATAATATCTCTGGAATTCTTTTTGATAAAAAGTGTTTTATCAATAGCTCCTCTTCTGTATCCATGCTTCAGCAGGAATGCAGATAACCTAGCATACCAAGCTCTAGGTGCTTGATGGAGTCCATAGAGAGCTTTGACCACCTTGTACACATGATTAGGATGTTCTGGATCTTCAAAACCTTTGGGTTGAGTGACATAAACTTCTTCTTCAATTTTGCCATAAAGAAAAGCACCTTTAACATCCATTTGATAGACCATAAAACCCATATAAGATGCAAAGGCCAAAAACAATCTAATGGCCTCAACCCTTGCCACAGGTGCAAAAACTTCATCATAATCAATCCCTTCTTCTTGCCTGAATCCTTGAGCTACTAATCTAGCCTTATTTTTGACCACAATGCCCCTAACATCCCTTTTATTCTTCAAAATCCATTTTGTCCCAATTGCAAACTTCCCATCAGGTAGAGGTACAAGTATCCATACTTCTTGATTTTTAAATTGTTGCATCTCCTCTTGCATAGCTTCTACCCAACTCTCAATACTCAGTGCTAGTGCCACACTTGTTGGTTCAACTTGAGATAAGAAACAAGCAAACATACAATGTTTTTGATCTGTGTGATTGTCTCTTTGTTGACACCTAACATATGTAACAAAAGCATATTCTCCAAACTGTCCCTTCTTCACAGTACTTCTTGTTTGAACATTTGCATTAGGATCTCCAAGAATATTGGTTTGAGGATGTATAGTGTTGATCCTCTTAGTAGGGATGGTGTTAACTTCAACTAAGGGTTGAATGTTATTCAGTGTTGGAGCAAAGTCATCATCATAAGAAGAAGAACTGAAAATGCCAGCACCTTGTTCATGATTACCAAGATCTGTGGGACTTGAGAATCTTCCATATGGCTCATCAAAGCTAGATGACAACCCTGTAGGTCTGGGAGAATGATCAGCAGAACCAAAAGAGACACCTTCAGCAGAATTGGGGGAGTCAGCAGCAACAGGTAAACCATCCGCAGAATCACCATCCGCAGAATCCCTGTTCCTGCTAGATGCTTGTGCAGCTTGTCAAATTAATGCCTCAGCATCTCTTGCAAATTCCAAACCAAGTCTCTCAGCTTCAAGATTGGCTGCATGCTCTTGCTGCTGAAGTCTAGCAAGATCATCTGCATAATGTGACTCATCCTCATTCTGACCAGATGTTTCTTTAGAACCATGACCTGCAAGATGGTAAGGAGAAAAAGATGGTACAAATATGGTTTGTTTATCAAGCTCAGACTCACTCTCTGAGTCAGCATCTAGGGTACCCGCATTGTTAGTGGGAGACTTTTGTGTACCTGCAGATTGGTTAGAAATAAATCTAGTATAGCCCAAGTAATCAGTTAAGTAGTCTAGGTCAAAATACCAAGCATGACCTTGTCCCTGAACATGAGGCTTTTCTTCTAGGTATCTCAAATTAAGTGTATCCTCAACTCTTTTAGCATTCAAATTGTGTACCCTATAAGCCATACTATGAGCTGAATACCCCACTATATACCCCTCATCAGCTTTCTCATCAAATTTTCCTAGTTGATCACTAGTGTTCAAGATGGTCACATGACATCCAAAAGGTCTTAAATGACTAATACTGGGAACTTTCCCAGTGAGTAGCTCATAAGGTGTCTTGCAATGAGGTCTAGTTATTGACACCCTATTCAAAACATAACAAGCAATGCTTACTGCTTCAGTCCAGAACATAGTGGGTAACTTAGAATCTGCAAGCATGGATCTTGCAGCTTCTATTAAGGTCCTATTTTTCCTTTCAGTAACCCCATTTTGTTGTGGGGTTCTGGCATTACTATAGTCCCTTTTTATCCCTTTAGACCCACAAAGTTCTATTAATAAAGCATTTTTGAACTCTGTTCCATTATCACACCTAATACTCTTGACCTTTTTGTTTAGCTGGTTTTCAACAAGGGTAATAAACTCTTTTAGTACTGGAAAAGTTTCATCTTTAGTTCTTAAAAAGAATACCCAACAAAACCTGCTATAATCATTAGTGATTACCAAACAATAGTACTTGTGATCAATACTTCTTACTTGAGTTGGACCAAAGAGATCCATGTGCAGCAACTGAAGAGGTTCTGTGATGGTGCTCACAGCAGTAATGGCTTTGTAGGAGGCCTTGTGTTGCTTTCCTTTATTGCATGCAACACAATTGTGTTCATTGGTGAAGATTTTAGGAGGAAGCCCATGAACTAGACCAAGTTTGGAAAGCTTGTTGATGGTCTTGTAGTTCACATGAGCCATCCTTCTATGCCACTTAGTAGACTCATCCAGGGATGCTTTGGCCACCAAACATGTAAGATCACCTTCTGGTTGGACATCATTCAATTTGAATGTGTATAGATTGTAACTTCTTGGAACTCTCAGCAGAATGTTTGTATCTTCTGGAAGCTTGAAGTCCTTGGATAGAACTAGACATTCATCTTCAGAGAAGAATACTTTGTTCTTGGTGTCACAAATTTGTGAAACTGAGAACAAGTTGAAATTTTGTAGTTCCTTCACATAATACACATTCTCAAAATCCACCTTAGATGTTCTGATGGTTCCTTTCCCAGTGATTCTACCATCACTTCCACCAAAAGTTACAGTGCCTCCACCTTGTATGGGCACAAAGTTATGCATATTCTCTCTATTCCCTGACATGCTTCTTGAACAACCACTGTCTACTATGCCTACATCTTTACTTTTAAGAGGATGATCCTACAACAACAACAAAATCATATACAAAGATTAGTACACTATGGAGACTCAAGTCATTACTGACTTGAGCCTGCCTTATGGATCATAATAGGAAGGCCATGTAGATATATAAGATCTACCATTGTTCTTGGTTCTTCTATTAAGATTAGGTCCCTTTTTATTCCAAGAACAGCCTGCTGAGGGCTTAACAGCAGTATCCCAGTATCCCCCTCCCATATACATTAAGTCATGAAATCCAGGCCAATAACCATTTTGAAAATAAGAACTAGTTGGTCTCATAAATGGTCTTTTAATTGGTCTTCTCCAATTAGATGGAGAGTTCTTAGCAGAATACACATGCTTGTCAGCAGGAACTGATGTATCCGCAGCAATGTGTTTACTGATTTTCTGGGTTGTTTGTGGAACATAAGAAGGTATATCATTAACATTCTTCCACATTGGTCTGGGTTTCTTTTGGTTAGCACTAACACCCATTCTTTGCTCATGAAAGGTACAATCCTTAATCAAATGAAATTTACTTCCACAGACAAAACATTTCTTCTTTTTAGAAGATTTATTCAAACTAAAAGATGTTCCATTACATGCAGAAGTATTCAAACCAAAAACATTAAAGGAATTGTTTGTAACAGAATTAAAATCATTGTTTTGCAAAGAATTAAATAACAAGTCTTCAGAGGAAACTGTCTTTGAATTCAATTCATCAACAGCAACTCTAAAAGGCTTGTAAGGAGTCTTGGGTGTAGGCTTGGGTGAGGTCTTGGGAGGGTCTGACTTGTCACTTGAATCACAACTTGTGTAGCTAGTCGACCCTTGATCTGAAGACTTGTCACTGTTACAACAAGAGACAAAGTCAGTTGATTTAGAATCAGGGTCTGGCAAGTCACTTGACTTTTTGCCATAGAGATGGTGTGATCCATCAAAGTCAGAAGTAGTAGTGGTAGGCATAAAAACTCCTCTAATTGGTGGAGAAACAGCATTCATTCCTCCTTCTTTCACATATTTAACAGGAGTTTGAAATTCTAGAAGAGGTTCAGGGTCAAATACACTAGGTTTATTAGGTTCATCCACTTCATCTGGCCCTAAGTATTTACTATACCCTAATGCTCTTCTAGACTTAGTGGACTGAGAGCTATTAATTAATTTCTCAAGATGTGTAGCTCCCTTTTGCCACTTCATTCGACCTGCCAATTCTTTATCAAACTTATCTTGCAGTTCTTGTTTTTCTACCTCTATTTTAGCCTTTTCTTTCTTAGAACATGCTAACTCATTTTTAGTACATAGTAAATCTCTTTCTAACACCCTAATCTTTTCTTCATAAGCTAACTGATTCTCTTGAAACCACAATTTTTGTTGTTCTAAGGTTTTTATACCATTTTTATGAGCCTGAAGCTCCACATAACATTCATTATATTTGGGTTTCATATCATCATAAGCCTGTTTAAGTTCATTATATCTTTCACTATATTTGTCAGTACATCCAAAAATACAAGGATATACCTGAGAGATGCCCATAAGGGCAACTTGTTCATGCTGATCCTCTGTGTCACACCAAGCTAGCATTCCACTCAACTCAGAACCATCAATCTCATCATCCTCATTTTCATGATCCTTCCAGTCCACATGTGCATCCATTGAGATCATAGCTTTGGCATTGCTAGTTTCCACTTGATTCTGCTGATAGGCAGAGTACCTTGCCTCATCTTCAGTCTTCCTTTCCTTGCACTCTCTTTTGAAGTGACCCATCTGTCCACAAGTGAAGCACTTGATTTTCCTTCTATCAAATCTAGCTGGTTCACTTTTCTTGAATCTGAACTTTCTCCCTGCCTTGTTCTCAAACTTCTTGATATTCAATGAGAGCATGGCAAACTGCCACTTCAAGTTCATTTCCTCCAAGTCTAGTGGGTCCATCTGATCAAAGTCCTCATAAGCCAGTTGCTGCGGATCATCATATTCAGCAACAAATGAATGAAGTGCATCTTCCATTACACTACTAGACTGTGATTGAAGTTTTGGTCTAGGAGTGCTGTAGGAAGATGATGATGCTGAGGAAATTGGGCTTGCACCCTGAGTCATCTTATTGGAAGTGGTGCTTACAAAGGCTGAGTAATTTGTAGTAGATGGACGAATGGGACTTCTAACATCAGGCTCTAGGGTTTTGAGCTTGTTGTAGAGGTCATCAAAGGTGTAGTTATCCAGTCCACCTTTAGCCTTTAGGGAAATGCTCACTTGCAACCAAGAGGGAGGTAAAGATCTCAAGAACTTAGCATTGCACTCCTCATTATCTGGCTTGGCCTTCATCTGATTCAATTGACTCAGAATCTTTTGAAACCTGTCATAACCCTTGTGAACTCCTTCTTCCTCAGAGATCTGGAATTCTTGAAATTGCTGTTTAAGCATAGATTTCCTCATCCTCTTAGACTCTTCGTTCCCACCAAACCTTGCTTGAATAGCCATCCAGATGTCCTTAGCATCCTGCATATAGTGAAAATCACCCATATGGTCATCTGGTATGGCCTGAAGGAGTATTGTTCTAGCTTTGCTTTCTCTCTGAGCACCTAGAGCCTCTTCAGCAGTTGAAGGAGGAAGAATGGAAACCCTACCATCAACATCTGTGGTAAACTTCTTTGCAGAGTTACCCTTAAGGATAACACTCCAAAGATGATAATCAATGTTGGTGATCCAATTCTGCATCTTCATTGCCCATAGCTCGTACTCTTCCTTCTTGAGATATGGGAACTTAGCATTGCTGGTACTTGTGATAGATGATGCAATTTGTTGCAAAGTTGTAGAGTTGAGTTGCTGCTGAGTGACTTCAGAACTATCAACTGATCCAGACATTGTATTGGGTGTGAGGGTGTAAAAGAGATGTAAAGGTGATGATGTTCTTAGTATAACAGAGACTCTCCCGAGGCTCTGATACCACTTGTTGAACCTCAGACCTTGATAGATCTTCGAGCCTACGTGGATCGTTAGTTATGCTTATGTAATCACAAACACACTAAAAGAGAAGCTCTGCAACTTGTATTATAAAGCGGAAAACAAATACAAGAAGACACAATAACTAAGAACAATTGATCCTCTATGGATCTTTTATTAATGCTGAATAGTACTCGATGTACTTGATGCAATATGTCTAACCGGATGGTCCTTATATACTACAAGGAACCCTAATCCGTCTTACAAGAAACAAATAAACTTAAGACAATAAACGATACTCTACATATCTTGTCCTAAAATAATCTAAACATATCTTCTATTACATTCTACGGAATACTATGTCCGCAGAATCATGTCGTCCGCAGGAACACTCTTGTCCACAGAAACTCTGTGTCCGTAGTAACTATCCGCAGAAACCACTTCAGTAGTAGTCCTTCACTAGTATCTTCTATAATTCCCAACAAGAACAACATCAAGGACCACTAAATAACCAATAATATCAAGAAAACCCAAAACCCTCACCGAGTCACGAGTTGACTCGGTGAGTTATGACCGAGTCACGGCCGAGTTGCGAATGAAATAATCCCACATGAGTTTTAGGTTCAAAAACATTATCAAAACAATTTTTATAGAAGTTTTAACATGTAAATCGGTTTATAAAAGATTTTGTAAAACTAGGGTTTTAAATAAAAATGAAAATAGTTAACGGGGAGGGCACGTGGTGATGATTTACCGTCGAGATAAGGGCGTATGGAGGTGATGGTAGCCTTCGGTGTTAACTGTGGTGGTCGGTGGTGGCGCGTGGCGGCATTGTGGTGGGTACCGAGAGCTAAGAAGCTCCAGAAAAGGTGTAAGGTGGTTGATCTATCGATTGGGATGGAGAAAGGTTTCGCCGGAAAAATTTTCGGTGGCCGGATTTTAGGGGTGTTCACCGGCGGGTTTAGTGAGAAGAAAAGAGAGAGAGAAAACTTGAGGGTGTGTGTGTTTATTATGTGATAAAAATGAGAAAGAAGTCAATAAATGGGTATATATACTAATGATAAGTCTAGGGTAGTTGGTGTATAAATAAAAGTGTCGGGGTTAAAATGTAAGTATCACGGGGACCATTCCTGCCAACGTAACTATACTTCTCACGAAAACGCTTCGGGGCTCAAACGACATAGCAAACGGACTTGAAAAATTACGAAACTTGCGCCATTGTTCACGAAATCATTTTTACAATAAAATCAAGTATAAACTTCAAAGTTTTTCTCAAACTCAATATAATTCAAATAATTTGGCAAATGCAATACGATTCGAGTTTTCTAGGTTGGGCTGAGTCAATCAAGGAATAAAGTTCTCGTTTCCAAATATATCTCAAGTTTCTCAAGCCCAAATAACATGCAATAAAAGTTTAAAAGTATTTTAGGTATGAAAATAAACATTTGGCTAGAAATAGGTTTTAGGAAAAGTACCAGGTGTTACATAACATGCATCATATTTAGAAATCCATCCCGGATTTAGTTTAAGTCACCAGTTCTGGCTTTGATAAGACTCAGGTACTTGCGTTTAAATTCATCCTCGCGTTCCCAAGTGTACTCAGGTCCTCTCTTAGAATTCCAACAAACTTTCACAAGAGGAATACGACTCTTCTTCAATCGCTTAACCTCACGATCCATAATCTCAACAGGCTCCTCAACAAAATGCAACTGCTCATCAATCTCAATCTCCTCAAGCAGAATCACTGCGGTCTCATCGGTCAAACACTTCTTCAAATTCGACACGTGGAAAGTAGGGTGAACCCTACTGAGTTCGGGTGGCAATTCTAGCTTATAAGCCATGGGACCAATCCTTTCCAAAATCTTGAAAGGTCCAATATATCGAGGATTCAACTTTCCTCTCTTACCAAACCTGATCACACCTTTCCAAGGCGATACCTTCAACATAACCCTATCTCCAACCTGAAACTCCAGAGGTTTACACCTCACATCCGTGTAACTCTTCTGACGGTCACGAGCAACTTTCAATCATTCTTTAATCTGAGCAATCTTCTCAGTCGTCTCACGGACCAAATCCGGACCAATAAGTTGTGCTTCTCCCACTTCATCCCAACATATAGGTGAACGACACTTCCGACCATAAAGTGCCTCAAACGGTGCGGCCTTAATACTCGCATGATAACTGTTGTTGTAGGAAAACTCAACCAAAGGAAAATGGACATCCCATCCTTTCCCGAAATCAATCACACATGCGCGAAGCACATCTTCCAAAGTCTGGATGGTTCTCTCGCTTTGACCATCGGTCTGTGGATGGTAAGCGGTTGACTCCTCCCAAACAGTCAATTAACTATTTATGGTCAACAGGTCAAACCTGAGGGAGAGGAGCGATCAATTTATGATCCGTTGAAAGCACAGTGTATTCACGGGTCGTTATGTCCCAACGAGGTTGAAATTGTATTTTGGAAACGTTTATGGAATGAGTGATTAGAGGAGAGTAACCGGATAATGATTTGGATATGATTATGCTACTCAGATAACAATGAAAATAAGACAGATAAGCAATATCAACAATAACGAGAAATCAGATAAACCTAAAAACGTAATTAAGATTAAAAATGTAAACGCGTACTGAAAAAGGTGAGATTAAGATAGAAATAAACTAGAGGGGGTGAAAATGACTTTTCTACAAACTTAATATTAAAAGAAAATTTAATTAAAAATATTTTTTTTTATTTTTTTATTATTTAATATTAATTATTAATTAAAAACTATGTAATATCTAATTTAAACTAATTTAAATTACTAATAATACCTAAATGACTTAGATAATTATGAATTTTTTTTAAAACTAATTAATTATCACAGGAATCCTATAAAAATTACAAAAAGTTTATAAAATTATAAATAAGCTAATTTAAATATTAATTACTTAATTATTAATTAAAAACTAATTAAACTAAATTAATTAAGAAAAATAGCAAATGAACAGTTATAATTATGAAACTAATTTCTAAAAATACATTATAATATTAAAAACCTAGGAAAAATATAAAAATAAGCTAGAGATTAAAAATAAACAGAAATGGATTTTATTTTTGATTTTTTAATTAAAACTAATTTAACTAATATTAATTATTATAAATACTAAATGAAAAGAGAAAAATCTGAAAATTTTTACACAACTACTTTAATGATACAGGAACTTGATAAAAATATAAAAACATGCAATAGCTTAATGAAAAAGCAGATGAAATAAGCAAATAAGCTAAAATTAACTAACACTTATTTTATTTTATTTTTACTTTTTCTGATTTTTATTTTACAAAACTACTTAACAACTGAAAACATGAAAATTTTGTGAAAACAACTACTCTAGAACTTAAAAATAAGCTATGTGGGATCTTATATTTCTAACAGTGGACTTTTATGGTGAAAAATGGAATTTAGAGACTTGAAAAAGCTAGGGAATAAGCTACACACTGATCCCTAGGTTACAATAAGCTAAAAACATATTATTTGAACTTGGGAAAAGCCAAAGAAAAGAGAAAAGTTCACACAATAAGCTACAATAAGCTAATAAGCAAAAATCCAAAACTTATACTTGTGCAGGCCAAAAATGGCACTTTGCAGGCCTCTGTGGGGCCCACAGGTGAACTTGGGGATCCAATTAAAGAGTTGACCTAATAAGTTGGACTGGGGGCTTTCCAATAAGCTAAGAATCAGGCCTTGGGTCCCACTAATAAGCTCACAGTGAGCTTATCAATACGGCTCTTCACACTGATGACTTAGTGTGAAGGTTTTGGTGGTGGTGATTTGTAGGTCCAAAATAAGCACTCAGATAAGCACACGATGGAAATATAAGCACATGCATAAGTAGCTGGCCAGGAGGGCTACTCAAATCAACAAAGATCTAAAGCTATGATACCATAATGAACAAGTTACGGCTAAAGGAAAATGGGCTTTTTTGTCACTTTGCTGTCAATGACTTTTGCAGCCCGAAAAAGGCTGATTGAGCCTTGTAAAAAAAATCTAAAAATTAAAATAAAAATACCACTAAGTAACAAATATATAAGAGTACATTATCCCAAAATTTTATCAGATTTGGTTGAAAATTGAAGAAATGAAAATTCAAAAACTTTTTCTGCTGTTTGGACTTTGTTTTTGACTTTTTGAGATATTGAACTCGGTTGACTTTAGTGAACTTTGATTGAGTCCTATTGACTAAAAATGATGTTTTAAACTGATATGAGACTAAAATGAGCCATTATAACTACTTATGCACTAATTCTATGATTATGCTAATCTTAAAATCTAACAGTTAATGAAAATGAGGAGTATGAAATGGATTTTGACTTTTTTACAAATGAGACCTTGATTTTAAGGTTTAAATGACTTATTAGAACCCTAAGTGATATGTAACAAGCACAAACAAAACAAAAACACTTCTTAACACAGAGAAACAGGTAAATCCAAACACCCCTTTAAAACTGTGATTTCATGAATTTTGATGCAAATGAGTGATTTAGGCCATGGGATTGCTTCTCAACAACATATACTGATGTAATAACTTGCATTAACCACAGAAATGCCAAGCTAAACAACAAATACTCAATAATCAATAACAAGCAATAAATGGCAGTTAAAAGGCAACAATGAGCATCAATGGATTCTAGTGACCAACTACCAATTATTAAGCAATAAGACTACTGAGATACACCTAAAAAGAATGAAAAGCACAAAGAAGCAGTGAATAAGGAGTTGTACAGTAAAAAAACAAAAAATTGGAAATGTGGCTTACAATGGCTTCCAAGCAAAAACTGTGAATCAAAGACCAAATAACCATCCTACCACCTCCCATGAGGTTCTAAAACCATATCCATTCCATATCAACCATGTTCCTTGCTTGGGTCTTCCTTTGAACTAATTTTTTATTTTTCAACCTATTTTTAAGCTATTTTTGAGATTTTTTTAGTAAACTGAATTAAACCAAACCCAAAGGCTTTGAAGCTTATAAAAACTTTTTATTGACTTAAATGAGCTTACTGGATACCTAAACAACAACTTTAAACAACATAACAATGATTTAGAAATTTCTACTTGAAAATGTAAATTTGGAATTCTGATAACAAGAGTTGAAATTAAGATGAAATAAAGTTTACATTACACTCATGAGACTGATTACAATTATTTTTAAACTAAGGATTACACTGGTGAAATGAAACTAATTAAAACGACATCATACACTATACTACAACTACTAGCTCTTCATTCTGCTTCTTTTTCTTCTTATAAGTGATTCTTAGGGTCTTGTGGGTCCCACTTGAGCTTTCCCAGCAATATCCTTGGCCATTGGATCACTAGGTTTAATCCTAGCCTTCAAATTGGTTTTGGTGCCAAAACATTATTTAACCAATTGGGATCTGTTTGCGTGTAGGAGAAGGGTTTATAAGGTAGGGTAGGGGTGGTGGAGATGATGGGTGAGAGTGGTGGACAAGCGGTGCAGGTGAGGGGTGAAGACCAGGTGGTTTTAGCAGGCGTGGGTGGTTTTGGAGGGAGTGGTTTGGGGAAGATAGTGGTTTTGACTTTTTGACCAAGTATAAACACCGGGGTGTTATTTCTTTATAGATTGGGCCATAGGTGGGAATGGGCCTGGAAATGTTGGGTTGTGTTTGGTTATTGGGTATTTTATTTGTTGGGTTTATTTATTGTTGGGTAATAAAGGCTTAAATAGGTCCATTGGTATTGCTAGTTAAATCACAAGGACCATTTGTGTAGTTTTTTAAAAATAGAGGGACCAAACCTGCCAAAGGGGCGATCACAGCCGCCTCCTCCCCACCCTTTTTCCGGCCAAAAACCACCACTAAAATCGCCTCTCTACTGCTAAATAATCTCCTGATTCGTTTAGCTAGTATGCAATCGGTTTTAGAGGTGTGTTAATTTCAGAGGAGGCTGGTCGAAACCCTAACTAATTGATTATTTTATGGTCGGTTCTGGTTTAGGGTTTAATCGTGCCCTTTATTATAGATCGTTCCTTTTATCATTCTGAAATCCTAAGTCGGTTTTGATCGACTATATTATATATTAGGACGATTTTGTTCCTGCCGCACTTTGATTCATTCTTTATACGATTCCCTTTTAGGGTTTTGTTCCTTTTTTGTGCTATTATCTATTCCTGGTGCGTTTACTCTATTACTAAACTCGTTAGGGTTTGGTTTACCTTATGATTGCTGGTTCTTTTGATCGATCAAGTGCTGTTCATGGCTCTATTATTGAAGGATCGATTCTGGTTATTAAGCCTTAACGCCTATAAAACCTTTGTTGGTTTTTACATTCTTTTGTTATTGGCGCTTTAAACTAGACGGAACCCTAATTTTTTAGGGTTTTGTCTATTGATTATCTTCTGGACGTATACCCTTGTTAGGGTTTGATTGAATGCTGGTACTCTTTTGGGTTCTTATGTTCGTATTCTGATGGAGTTTAATGGAAGTGGGTTAATGAGAGAGGGAAAGTGACTTTCAAGTCTGCTATTGATCGATTTGGATGGTGGGTTGATGCTACTGCTGCTACGCTTATGAATACCCCTACAAATTGATTCGGCTGTTTTGTGTTAAGTTAGGGTTTCGATACCTTATCTAACCGCATGATATTATGGAAGTTAAGTTTGAAGGTACTCTTGTTCAAAAACCTATCGTTCATAGTTTCACAAGATGATATTCATTATTTCTATTCGATGGTCTTGTGATCGTATGTATATGCATATTCATACCAGATTTAAGGGTTTATTAGCTTTGTGGTATGTAATATGTTCCTTTGGATGTTAGGGTGTGCTATAAACCCTAGTGGCTTTTGTTTGTTGGTGACATAAATCGTGGTGCTGCTGGAATGGGTGGTCTTGTTACTATATATATTTTGTGTTGCTCATGATGTCATGTCATCATTGTTGTTGCATATGACTTGATCCCTGGTTGTTGTCTTCATGGGTTTCATTCGTATTTTTTGGAAGAATTGGTTCAAGTTCGGATATGCTGGAAGGTTGGGTCGCTTAGACCATGTTTATGCTTCAAGTTCGATTTGCTACGGAAGCCACTCTTATTAGGTTATTAGATTATGCTTTTTGCATAATACTAATAGAAGACGCAATTGGTTGAAGCTGGAAGTTTGAACTACTATGACGATTTGAAGATTCAAGGATTTATCTAATTGAATAGCATTTTGCTGTTCGATCCAAGACCTGCTGAATTTTTCATCTTCTAGTTGTTATGGAAGTTAGGATTTTTATGGCAGATTTTGATACTAATGGTTTGCATTCTAATCTTGGTTGCTTTTGGCAGCTCATGGGTATTCAATATCTTGTCATAGTGGTCTTCATGTTGGTGCATATGACTTGATCCTTGGTAGCTTTCTTCATGTGTTTCATTCGTATTTGTTGGAAGAATTGGTTCAAGTTCGGATATGCTGGAAGGTTGGGTCGCTTAGACCATGTTTATGCTTCAAGTTTGATTTGCTACGGAAGTCACTCTTATTAGGTTATTAGATTATGCTTTTTGCATAATACTAATAGAAGACGCAATTGGTTGAAGCTGGAAGTTCGCATGTTTATGATCTGGATCGCTAAGATGACTAAGAAGACTTAAATTTTATTTGAGTTGTGATGTATTGTATTTTTATTACTAGTCATCGTTAGTTTGGATCTAGATCTGGTAGTTATAAGAATGGCCTGTCATTCTTATAAAGTGGTAGTGGTAGTGTCCTTAGGGACTTTGATGAGGGGTGTACGTCCTCATCCTTTGTACTTCAACGCTTTTTGGTGTAATGTATTTTGCCAGGGTGTGTTAACCCTTTTACCCAAAAAAAAAAACCTGCCAACTTTCCAAAAGTTATTACAAGGGCCAATCTTGCCAAATGTCAATAATCCAAGGACCTTCAGATGTTTATTTTCCAAATTGAAATTCCCGGGGACCAAAATCGCCAAATTAGAAACTTTAGGGACTGAACTTGTAATTTCTTCAAACTTTTCACCCAGGGACCAATAGTGACACTTGTGAATTCCCAAGGACCATTGTTGACTTTTTTCCAAAATAAATGCTCAGGGACTGATTCTGTCAATTTCTGAAAGTTGAGGGACTAAACTTGCCATTTGTTGAAATTTGCAATCCATAGGTACAATTTGTCATTCCTTGATTTCTGGGGGACTATTTTTGACTTTTCTTTGAAATAATTTATCCACGGACCATTTTTGACAATTTTTGAAAGTTCGGGACTGAAACTGCCAATTATGTAAACTTTGCTCATTTTTCATCTGTTTTCAGTCCTTTTGTACCTGTAACATAAAAACACAATCCAGGGATATTTTTTGTATTTTGAGGCATTTCTGAGTGTTTTTAAATGTTTTTGCAGTGCAGAATGGACAAAAAATGATGAGCATTTACACACTCATCAATTCCCCACACTAAACTATTATTAGTCCCTAGCAATCCTTTTTGAAAATTTTAATGGATTTGATGTCTCTTTACCAAAAGCCATTACTTCTGGAGTAGCCAATATTTTAGTTCAAGAACCATGGTACATTAATAACCATATGATTTTAAGCAAACCATCAGCTGTCAACGGATTTGATTTGTCTTTACCAAAAGCCGTTTGCTTCTGGACTAGCCAACTCTTTGATAGAATACAGTTATCATCTTGGTGAGTTGATTACCAATTATGATTTTCCACTGCCTTTACCACAAGCCATAACCTTGCGGGCTAGCCAACTCTTCACTATAACAGATATGGTGAGTTGAATACCATACAATTTTTTGGCAAATTGTCAACCATAAACGGATTTGAGATATCTTTACCTAGAGCCGTTTGCTCTCGGATTAGCCAGTCCTTATGTGGGTTAGACATGGTGGACTGATAACCATTTATTGTGTTAGTGCAAAGCACTTCCACCAAGTGAAAAATTTTAAAATTTTGGCCAAAACGGGGGTATTAGGGCACTAAAAGGTACAAATGTGATCAAATTTGCCAGAATTCCCCCCCCCCCCCACACACACACACTTAAAATTGAATATTGTCCTCAATATTCAAAGTCCTGGCTATTATGCCGACTCTTTGAACATAAAAAGATAACATTACTAGCTAAGTGTGGGAACCAATTTTTTTTTTTTTTTTTTTTTTTTTTTTTTTTTTTTTTGGTGACAAACAACAACAGGGGTAACTCCCCCACACTTAGGTGTTAGAAAAGAGAAAGAAGTCATAGACATGGGTGAAAACCCATGTTGTGCTACTGTTTTTGTTAACCGAGTCGCTAACTTGACTCGACCCCGAATTCATTGGTTCTTGGAGATAATCTCCATCGGACTTTCCTTCAAGATGTTTAGACAAACATTAAAGTACGTGAAAGTTCCACACCGATGAGATATACCCGGCTCAAAAGATTGATAAGAGGAAATGTCGGGATCAAAGATAGTGTCTTCATTCCCGAAGGAGTGAAGGACAGGGGAAGCTACGGGATAGATGAAGAATAGAAAGAAAGTCATGATAACAATCATGACAAGATCTTCATCAGGAGGAGAATTCATAATTTCATGAATCTCATCAGTTATGCTCACTTGAAGACATATCCCGGGTGTGTCTAGATCAAAGTAGAAATTATCATACTCTGGTGGAGATATGATATGAGTGAGTTCACATGAGAACTCCTCGAAGGAAAATGATTCATATTCGGGGAGAGAATTATGAGAATGAGAAGTGGTACTGCCACTAGTCTTCTCTCCCATATGATCAAAACTGAAGGATTCAAATTCCGATATAGAATCATCGGAATGAATTTCACTATCCTTAATGGGGATAGGAGATGAAATGGGTTTCTTATTGAAAGCCTCGATTTTAGAAATGAGGAGACTGACATTCAATAATGTTGCACGAAGAGCTTCATCTTTGATTTTAGTGTCAATTTCATCATTCTCTTCTTCTAAGCTGACTAGCTCAGAAGGTAATTCTTCCACATAACTGATGTCTCCAGTATGTGAATCACTAAGCTCGATGTTGGGATTATAATTTAAAAGATTTTCAATTTCTCCCAAATCGGCTTCGAAGTCAAATTGATCATCATTACTTCCCAAAGGAAATGGATTGATGTGAGTAAGTTCATCTGTGAACTCCTCAAGAAGGGGGTCAACATCATAATGAGGTAGTGATGCCTCTACATACTCAATGTCTCCACAAGATAAATAACAGTCCTCATCAGAATCAGAGAACATCTCAATTTGATCATTTGGATTTTCAGGAGGGGAAGGAATATCACACACATGATCAGAAATTCCCTGTGACTCACTTGGGATTGGGACAAGGTTCTCAACACTAGATTTTATGAATTCTTCTGATTCCTTTTCAGGAATAGTGTCAAGATGCTCGTCCCCCATGTTCAGAGAGTTAGTGGGAATTTCTGGTGTGTCAGCAGACTGTGAGAGTTGAGAAGGACTAGCATTCATGGAATTTACAATTTCCATTTGTTCATTTGCTAGTGATTCAGTCATATTCTTTTCTCCCTGTGTTTCCACGGATGCAGTTTCAACTGAAGTCGAATCAAAAGGTTTCTCAGATACCTTTGGGATTGGAACAAGGTCATCTAATTCCTCAAGAGGATTGACTTTGATTTCCTTGTCCCCCATTATCAAGATATCTGAAGGTTCCTTAGAGTTTTCTTCTTCAATTGGTTCATCCTCATCACTTTACATCCTCATCATAAAATGAGTTAACAGGAGGATTTTGTTTTGTAAAAATCTGATCCTTAAGATATTTTCTAAGAATCAGATCCTTAAGACGGTTTATTTTAGCTTGAAGGTTCACATTGAATTGATTTTGATCATTAATCATTTTGGTAACCAATTCAGCTTTAGTTAACTCGTTCTGAGGAAGTGGTTGAGGGGTTGTGTATTGTGAAGGTTGGTCAAAACCGGATGAATAATGATTGTCATAAGGAGTATGCTCATAGAGCATGTTCTTGGTTTGACAATCAAAGCCATAATGCGAACCTCCACAGTAGTCACACCAACTAAACTGATGTGACTGTGATTCATGTGGATTGTGGTTAAAACCAAATTCATGATTGTTACAAGGAACCTGTTCATAGACAAACTGATTCCTAGTTTGACA
Source organism: Artemisia tridentata subsp. tridentata (assembly GCA_021014915.2). Lineage (NCBI taxonomy): Eukaryota > Viridiplantae > Streptophyta > Magnoliopsida > Asterales > Asteraceae > Artemisia > Artemisia tridentata. Next base: position 376,576,609 of record CP139503.1, read on the forward strand.
ATCAAAGCTGTAGTGAGGGCCTCCACAATATTCACACGAATATGTATTCAGCTCGGGGTGTGGGGGTAGGTTAAAGAAACTGGTTGTTTCATTGTAGGGATTTTGGTCATAGACAAACCCGTTTCCCGAACTCACAATGCAACAACCGCGCAATTTCCACCATTATAAGGACCACCACACCATTGACACCCAGGAGGGTGAGGATGAGACATAGAAAGAATCAAAGGTTTTTAGAGGGTGAGAAATGAAGAATCAAAAAGGTAGGAGGGTAAAGGTGAATATTTTTGGTGTTTTTTGGAAAACATTTTGTAAAAATAAGAAGAAAAATCTTTTTGGGGTTTTTTTGTGTTCGTTGAAAACTGAATTAAAATGGCAAAACAACAGAGAACTTAAACCAATAATCACAATATGAAATGGCTTCTTTGAAAAAGGTACACCAATTCACAAGGATACAAAGGCAAGTTTTTATCTTTAGTTTGGGAACTTATTAATGGTCATACACCCAGTTGGGTAGTATTCTATCTTGGTTCTAGACAATATATTTTATGTATTTATTAACAAGAAAACAGAAAATGTTTTTGGCTTTTTGTGGGTGTATGTGAAAAAAAACTAATGGAAATATTTTTGGAATCGATTCGTTAACCGAAATCGTTCCTTTAAGAGTACGCGCAGGGTGGCGGGAGAGAAGGAATGTATCTCTCTTCAGTTCGCAATTTAATGTCAGAACTTGCCTTTACCACCTGTATAGGTTGTAATCTCAAAGAAAACGAAGTAATTTAACTTCACGATTTGTTTTGTTGTTTTTGATTTTTGATTTTTTTTGGTGTTGTTAACACTTTAGGAAAAGTGTTAATGACATTTTCTGATATGATTATGATTTTTACAAAAATTTACACAGGTGGTGAAATTTGTACAAGGAGGGTTTTGAAAAATCACTAAACTTAAACGTTTTTGAAACACGCAACAACCTCCCCGGCAGCGGCGCCAAAATTTTACTCCTCCCAAAAAGTCAATTAACTATTTGTGGTCAACAGGTCAAACCTGAGGGAGAGGAGCGATCAATTTATGATCCGTTGAAAGCACAGTGTATTCACGGGTCGTTATGTCCCAACGAGGTTGAAATTGTATTTTGGAAACGTTTATGGAATGAGTGATTAGAGGAGAGTAACCAGATAATGATTTGGATATGATTATGCTACTCAGATAACAATGAAAAATAAGACAGATAAGCAATATCAACAATAACGAGAAATCAGATAAACCAAAAAACGTAATTAAGATTAAAAATGTAAACGCGTACTCAAAAAAGGTGAGATTAAGCTAGAAATAAACTAGAGGGGGTGAAAATGACTTTTTTTACAGACTTAATATTAAAAGAAAATTTAATTAAAAATAAAATTATTTTTTTTATTTTTTTATTATTTAATATTAATTATTAATTAAAAACTATTTAATATCTAATTTAAACTAATTTAAATTACTAATAATACCTTAATGACTTAGATAATTATGAAATTTTTTCTAAAACTAATTAATTATCACAGGAATCCTATAAAAATTACAAAAATTTATAAAATTATAAATAAGCTAATTTAAATATTAATTACTTAATTATTAATTAAAAACTAATTAAACTAAATTAATTAAAAACAATAGCAAATGAACAGTAATAATTATGAAACTAATTTCTAAAAATAATTTATAATATTAAAAACCTAGGAAAAATATAAAAATAAGCTAGAGATTAAAAATAAACAGAAATGGATTTTATTTTTGATTTTTTAATTAAAACTAATTTAACTAATATTAATTATTATAAATACTAAATGAAAAGAGAAAAATCTGAAATTTTTTACACAACTACTTTAATGATACAGGAACTTGAGAAAAATATAAAAACATGCAATAGCTTAATGAAAAAGCAGATGAAATAAGCAAATAAGCTAAAATTAACTAACACTTATTTTATTTTTTTGACTTTTTCTTATTTTTATTTTACAAAACTACTTAACAACTGAAAACATGAAACTTTTGTGAAAACAACTATTCTAGAACTTAAAAATAAGCTATGTGGGATCTTATATTTCTAACAGTGGACTTTTATGGTGAAAAATGGAATTTAGAGACTTGAAAAAGCTAGGGAATAAGCTACACACTGATCCCTAGGTTACAAAAAGCTAAAAACATATTATTTGAACTTGGGACAAGCCAAAGAAAAGAGAAAAGTTCACACAATAAGCTACAATAAGCTAATAAGCAAAAATCCAAAACTTATACTTGTGCAGGCCAAAAATGGCACTTTGCAGACCTTTGTGGGGCCCACAGGTGAACTTAGGGATCCAATTAAAGAGTTGACCTAATAAGTTGGATTGGGGGGCTTTCCAATAAGCCAAGAATCAGGCCTTGGGTCCGACTAATAAGCTCACAGTGAGCTTATCAATACGGCTCTTCACACTGATGACTTAGTGTGAAGGTTTTGGTGGTGTTGATTTGTAGGTCCAAAATAAGCACTCAGATAAGCACACGATGGAAATATAATCACATGTATAAGTAGCTGGCCAGGAGGGCTACTCAAATCAACAAAGATCTAAAGCTATGATACCATAATGAACAAGTTACGGCTAAAGGAAAATGGGCTTTTTTGTCACTTTGCTGTCAATGACTTTTGCAGCCCGAAAAAGGCTGATTGAGCCTTGTAAAAAAACTCTAAAAATTAAAATAAAAATACCACTAAGTAACAAATATATAAGAGTACATTATCTCAAAATTTTATCAGATTTGGTTGAAAATTGAAGAAATAAAAATTCAAAAACTTTTTCTGCTGTTTGGACTTTTTTTTTACTTTTTGAGATATTGAACTCGATTGACTTTAGTGAACTTTGATTGAGTCCTATTGACTGAAAATGATGTTTTAAACTGATATGAGACTCAAATGAGCGATTATAGCTACTTATGCACTAATTCTATGATTATGCTAATCTTAAAATCTAACAGTTAATGAAAAGGAGGAGTATGAAATGGATTTTGACTTTTTTACAAATGAGACCTTGATTTTAAGGTTTAAATGACTTATTAGAACCCTAAGTGATATGTAACAAGCACAAGCAACAACAAAAACACTTCTTAACACAGAGAAACAGGTAAATCCAAACACCCCTTTAAAACTGTGATTTCATGAATTTTGATGCAAATGAGTGATTTAGGCCATGGGATTGCTTATCAACAACATATACTGATGTAATAACTTGCATGAACCACAGAAATGCCAAGCTAAACAACAAATACTCAATAATCAATAACAAGCAATAAATGGCAGTTAAAAGGCAACAATGAGCATCAATGGATTCTAGTGACCAATTACCAATTATTAAGCAATAAGACTACTGAGATACACCTAAATAGAATGAAAAGCACATAGAATCAGTGAATAAGGAGTTGTATAGTAAAAAACAAAAAATTAGAAATGTGGCTTACAATGGCTTCCAAGCAAAAACTGTGAACCAAAGACCAAATAACCATCCTACCACCTCCCATGAGGTTCTAAAACCATATCCATTCCATATCAACCATGTTCCTTGCTTGGGTCTTCCTTTGAACTGATTTTTTATTTTTCAACCTATTTTTAAGCTATTTTTGAGATTTTTTTAGTAAACTGAATTAAACCAAACCCAAAGGCTTAGGAAGCTTATAAAAACTTTTTATTGACTTAAATGAGCTTACTGGATACCTAAACAACAACTTTAAACAACATAACAATGATTTAGAAATTTCTACTTGAAAATGTAAATTTGGAATTCTGATAACAAGAGTTGAAATTAAGATGAAATAAAGTTTACATTACACTCATGAGACTGATTACAATTATTTTTAAACTAAGGATTACACTGGTGAAATGAAACTAATTAAAACGACATCATACACTATACTACAACTACTAGCTCTTCATTCTGCTTCTTTTTCTTCTTATAAGTGATTCTTAGGGTCTTGTGGGTCCCACTTGAGCTTTCCCAGCATTATCTTTGGCCATTGGATCACTAGGTTTAATCCTAGCCTTCAAATTGGTTTTGGCGCCAAAACATTATTTAACCAATTGGAGTCTGTTTGCGTGTAGGAGGAGGGTTTATAGGGTAGGGTAGGGGTGGTGGAGGTGATGGGTGAGAGTGGTGGACAGGCGGTGCAGGTGGGGGTGAAAACCAGGTGGTTTTAGCAGGCTTGGGTGGTTTTGGAGGGAGTGGTTTGGGGAAGATGGTGGTTTTGACTTTTTGACCAAGTATAAACACCGGGGTGTTATTTGTTTGTAGATTGGGCCATAGGTGGGAATGGGCCTGGAAATGTTGGGTTGTGTTTGGTTATTGGGTATTTTATTTGTTGGGTTTATTTATTGTTGGGTAATAAAGGCTTAAATGGGTCCATTGGTATTGTTAGTTAAATCACAAGGACCATTTGTGTAGTTTCTAAAAATAGAGGGACTGATGAACTCAAATAAGTACATTTTATTACTATCATTTATCCTATTAATTTGACTTGTTTTACTATATTATGTATGAGGATTGATACTTAATCGTTTACTTTTGTAATTCTCAGGTAAAAACAAGCATTTGGTGAAACTTGGCGATTTTGGACTAATTATGGAGCAAAACGTACATAAAGTGGAAGTCTACTGACATGGACAAGATCAAGTCAATTCTGCTCCAGATGCGCCGCATCTCACTATCAACATGCGCCGCATCTCTATCAAGATATCACCAGATACGATCCAAGATACAAGAGGCCATGCGCCGCATCTAATAAAGAGTTACGCCGCATCTTCTGGCGGTGTACGAATATTCCTGAATATTATAATCTTGGACCCCACGCGAAGTTAAGTACATGCGCCGCATCTACTTAAGTAGATGCGCCGCATCTTCCCTCAGACACAAACTATAAATACCCCGTAGACCAGAAGGATTCAGAGATTCGGAAGTTCGAAAACCTAAAGACCGAACAGAAGAGAAGGACGAATTCAGTCAAGAGGCAGCACAAGACACACCCAAATCAAAGATACAAGAGCTGTAAGAAGGTGCTGCATGTATTTAATTCATTAAGTAGTTTTGTTTTATTGTTTTAGCAAACTTTAATTCATCAGGATTGGTGGCTTGTGTAATGTGACAACGGAAAGATTGCACTCCCTTTAATACTTGCTTTCCCATCAATTAAAGTTTATATGTTGATGTCTTTGGTTACTACTTATTAGTGCATTGACCACCTCTGTGTTTATTAGTGGCTTGCGGGCACCCGACTGCGGGACAAGGTGTGGCTCCCACGGTTGTTTCTAAATTGATCACTTAGGAATAACTTTTAGACATAAGTCGTCATTAAGGGTTTACTCGCCGATAAGAATAGGACCAACGAGAAAGGGTTAATTACATACACTTCATATAAAGCTATCAATAAAACAAGTGACAATCTACTTAATCATAAGGACAGCCCTCTTATTGTCTCTAGTATCTATCTGTGTACGTGTGTGCTACTTGCTGATTCGTGCCTATTTGTTTATTTTATTATTTAATTGCAAACAAAACTGTGCCAGTCTCTCAGGCTGAAACCCCCTTGCGTTAGGATATTAAAATACTGATTAGATTAACGAGATTATACGTTCCACTCTTAGTGATCGACACTCTACTTACCATTATCTTCATACTGACCGGGTACACTGCTCGTTAAGTGTGTGTGTTATTGATAAGTCGGCTAAATATAAATTTAAAACTTGAGTAGGCATTAAAACTGCTAAACCGCAACGACACATCACGCGCATCAAGTTTTTGGCGCCGCTGCCGGGGAGTGAATTGTTATTATCTGTTAATTTGATTTAGTATTTTAATAGAAAAACCTAATTAAAATACTCGTGGTGTATCTTGATTTGTTTTTCTTTTTGTTAGATTAATTGCATCATTGTACTATTTTGCATATTTGTTGTATTGTGTGTTATTTGTTTGCTTTTGTTTTTATTTTTGTGTGTTTTATTTTTTGTTTCGTGTGTTTTATTTTTTGTTTTTATTTTTCGTATTTTTCTGTTCTGCTATCGTTGTACTGTGCTAAATCAAACGATACGGCGCATCTGATCTCTCAGATACGGCGTATTGCGTTTAATTTTTTTTAATACAACGCGTTTAATTAATTCGATACGACGCATCTTTTCCCCAAGATACGGCGTATCTGTTTTTAACAAGAAAATTTTTCTAAGCGATAAAGTAATACGACGCATCTGCTTTTGTAGATACGGCGTATCTGTTTTGATAAAAATTTTTTCTAAACGTTAACGCCATACGACGCATCTGCTTTCGCAGATACGGCGTATCTATTATTTTAATTAAAAACAGTTTGCGAATTATTAAACAAATACGGCGTATCGATTTCCGTCGATACGGCGCATCTTACTGAATCAAAAATCTTTTATTTTTAAACGTAACGAAAATACGGCGCATTAACTTTCGTTAATACGACGCATTTAATTTTAATTAGATAAATTGATTTTTGATTGATTAATTCGATACGGCGCATTCATAAATTCTAAGCGGCGTATCTATTTTCTGAATAAAGTCTGATTAAATTTTAACGTATTAAGATACGGCGTATCCAACTCTTTGGATACGGCGCATCGTCTGCAGATATCAGTAACTTTAATTTTTCGTATTCCGTTTTCGTTATTAATTATCTGATATATTACTTTCTCGAGCATACCCTACTGATGCTTTTCGTGATTGTTTCAGAAGGATAATGGAAGGATACGGAGAGCTAATTGACTTCGACTTCGAAGCCAATTTTATGAATGAAGTATTAGTGCATGAAAAATCACCCGAACATAACGATGGGGACTACATTGAACTTAATGACCTTAATGGACCATTAGAACCTAATGACCTATTCATGGATGATGCGGAATCTATGTTAGAAGAAGAAGAAATTGTGGATAGTCCAAGAGTCAACGTTATTACTACTAGAAACTACGATGAATTTGAGGGATATGATGGTTCTTGGGATTACGGTGGAAGGATCAACACCAATTGTGCTTACAATTTACAATTCCCATGCATGATTGGGTACAAGTGTATTGACGCCAATTTCTTTCCTATTTTATCAATCAATGTCATGTCAAGAAGATTTTACAATTCTATTATGAGAAATAAAAAGGAGTATAAAGGAAAGAATGTAGTTGGAGCCTTCATTAATGTCCCGATCTTCGTTGGACGCTTCACTATTGTTACTGAGTTCGTAGTTATTGAAAACATGAATGCCTATTGTGACAGCAATATGGGTGACGTGATTGTTGGAAAACCATTTTGTAGGGAGATCACTATTAATGCAAAACGATTTGAAGGAAAGATCACCTTCCAATGTGGAAGCGACATTATCACTTATATGATGCCCCGTACTCACCCTGGATTTAAATATGCTACTAGTAGGATTTGCTACAAATTTTCTCCATTCCTTTTTGTTAGTGATGATGACAATAAGAGAGGGATTGAGTACCCATATCAATTGAAGGAAGGATTCTACAAAGAAGTTTTGAATTTGGGACCTGAATATATACGAGACGATTCGGTTGCTAAATGGATCCTACGTGGCCATGTAGGAATCAATGAACGAAATTAAAGAGCTGAACGTGAGTCTAACTTGAAGACTCTGGAATAAAGACAAGTGCTTACCGGGAGACAACCCGGATTTATCATTTATCATTCTGTTTTCTGTGTCGAGTCAGTCCAGGCCGCACGAAGATACGGCGCATCTCAATCCTGAGATGCGACGCATCCTCTGCAATGGTCATATCTTATTTTATTTTTCTGAATTTTTTATTTTTCGACTTTAAAAATATTTATCAGTTTATTTTAATGCGGCGCATCCCTGGTTAAGGATGCGGCGCATCTTTATTCTGATCCGTATTTATTCCAGGCTCGATACGGCGTATCTTCTTCAATAAGATACGGCGCATCGACTGACCTGATGATTTTCAGTTTTAATTTTTAAGTTTTATTTTTCCTAACTACTAATGTATTATGCAAGTTGAACCTTTCTTATCTTAGGTGTGTTTTAAAAGTGTTGGTGGTATTATAGTTTCCTGGATTTCCTGTGGATAAATCAAGTATGAAGCTTTAACGTTCTAATCCACAAGAAGTTGATTTTTGCTCATATACAAATGGAGGATCATACCGAGCAAATCTCAGGGGAGTTTTCCTGTTCTAATTCTTTTTATTTTCCAGTTTTTAACCTTTTATACAAACAACGAGGACGTTGTTTAACTTAAGTGGGGGGATAGGAGAATTAGAACACTTAACACTTACTTGTCCTAAACTTTTTCAAAAATTATGCTTAAAATGTGCTTAATATATCAAACTTAAAAATTTTTTAGCATGTTTTTGTTTAAGATCTAAGTTGCATAACTGCACACATGACGTTATTTTCAAAAATTGTGATTTATCAAAATTCACAAATCTATGAGTGTGCCGGTGACTTGTAGACTTTAGAACTTGGCTTGTATACTATTCGAGACCACCATAATGAGTATTATTTATTTAATTGGAATGACTTGTCTAAATTGGTAAAATTCTAGGATTACACCAAATAGCCTTTATATGTTATGTGTTATTAACTAGCTACACTGGTTAGTTAACCCCCGTATAAACCCTTTTGTTACTCTCATTTTTAGAGTAAGATACCCCTAGAAAAACCCTCAGAGCCATTCCTTTCGTTTCTTACACCTATGTTTAAAATGTTTCGTTACACCTTAAACCTTAGCCTACCCTGTAGATTAAAGTCCGTGGTTGGTTAATTGCTATAGGCAGAGTGTGTTTCCTTACATTACCTGTGTTCGCGTGCGTAATTCATTATATATGGTTAGGTCGGGAAATTGCACAATGCAATTGGAGTGAAAGTAAATATTGTATATTTTTGAGTTTATTTTTCGTGTGTTTACTACTTTCACTATTAGCGTTATTTCTGAAAGTATGAATAAAAATTATCCGGAAAGAAAGTTGTAGTGATGTGGTGAAATTTTACACATCTATGTTTATGTTTCAAAAAAAAAAAAAAAAAAAAAAAAAAAAAAAAAAAAAAAAAAAAAAAAAAAAAAATCGAAAAAAAAAAGAAAAAGAAAAAAAAAGAAAAGAAAAAAGAGTTGGATGTTTATTTTAAGCCAACGATGTAGAGTTATGTAAGTGGTCGATATCACCACTATTTGTTGTATTATATCTATGGATTGAATGGGAATTGGCAGTTATGGGAATGCCAATTAAGGATTATTCTTTGATTAAGATTTTGTTGAGTATAATTCGTGTCTACCTAAAGCGTGTGTTTCAAGTGTTAAAGCGTGAGTTATTCAATGATATGAGTCTTATTCATGGGATGGTTGGGATAGTGATTAACCACACTTAGGATTTTAATTTATTTGTTTTGTTTATTTTTATTTTTACACCAATTTATATCCCAAATGTTATCCATACCCTTTATTATTCTTTATCCAACCGAACCTTTGATTTATTGAGATTAGGGATTTGAGCAATCTTAAGTATCGTAGTCGTGGATTCGGCTATGTATTTATGATTTTGTCGCCCTTTTTGATATATTATTATTGGTGAAGTTTGGACCTATCTTTAGCCTATTCGAGTTAAGGATTTGAGCAATTGCAAGTATCGTGTTCGTGGATTCGATCATGTATTTGTGATTTTGTCGCCTTTTCTGGAATTTGAGATCGATAGTGAAATAAGAATAATTAACCCTTAAGCCTAAAAACCCTTTTTACCGCTTTAGACTTGTTATTCCTTAGCTTTAGTGGTGGAGATGTGTATACTTGCCAAGCTTATGATAGAATATTCGTCGCGACTGGACAGTTAAACGATTAGATTTGCTTTTATCGACTTATTTTATTTTACTTCTAATTCGTTAAGTGTTTAGTTGTGTGATTACGAAATAAACGAATACATGCTTAAATATAAAAATAAATCCTAACATCTTTTAGGATACATTTTCATGAGATTTAATCTAAGGTTTACTTGGGGACAAGTAAAGTTCAAGTGGGGGGATATTTGATGAACTCAAATAAGTACATTTTATTACTATCATTTATCCTATTAATTTGACTTGTTTTACTATATTATGTATGAGGATTGATACTTAATCGTTTACTTTTGTAATTCTCAGGTAAAAACAAGCATTTGGTGAAACTTGGCGATTTTGGACTAATTATGGAGCAAAACGTACATAAAGTGGAAGTCTACTGACATGGACAAGATCAAGTCAATTCTGCTCCAGATGCGCCGCATCTCACTATCAACATGCGCCGCATCTCTATCAAGATATCACCAGATACGATCCAAGATACAAGAGGCCATGCGCCGCATCTAATAAAGAGTTACGCCGCATCTTCTGGCGGTGTACGAATATTCCTGAATATTATAATCTTGGACCCCACGCGAAGTTAAGTACATGCGCCGCATCTACTTAAGTAGATGCGCCGCATCTTCCCTCAGACACAAACTATAAATACCCCGTAGACCAGAAGGATTCAGAGATTCGGAAGTTCGAAAACCTAAAGACCGAACAGAAGAGAAGGACGAATTCAGTCAAGAGGCAGCACAAGACACACCCAAATCAAAGATACAAGAGCTGTAAGAAGGTGCTGCATGTATTTAATTCATTAAGTAGTTTTGTTTTATTGTTTTAGCAAACTTTAATTCATCAGGATTGGTGGCTTGTGTAATGTGACAACGGAAAGATTGCACTCCCTTTAATACTTGCTTTCCCATCAATTAAAGTTTATATGTTGATGTCTTTGGTTACTACTTATTAGTGCATTGACCACCTCTGTGTTTATTAGTGGCTTGCGGGCACCCGACTGCGGGACAAGGTGTGGCTCCCACGGTTGTTTCTAAATTGATCACTTAGGAATAACTTTTAGACATAAGTCGTCATTAAGGGTTTACTCGCCGATAAGAATAGGACCAACGAGAAAGGGTTAATTACATACACTTCATATAAAGCTATCAATAAAACAAGTGACAATCTACTTAATCATAAGGACAGCCCTCTTATTGTCTCTAGTATCTATCTGTGTACGTGTGTGCTACTTGCTGATTCGTGCCTATTTGTTTATTTTATTATTTAATTGCAAACAAAACTGTGCCAGTCTCTCAGGCTGAAACCCCCTTGCGTTAGGATATTAAAATACTGATTAGATTAACGAGATTATACGTTCCACTCTTAGTGATCGACACTCTACTTACCATTATCTTCATACTGACCGGGTACACTGCTCGTTAAGTGTGTGTGTTATTGATAAGTCGGCTAAATATAAATTTAAAACTTGAGTAGGCATTAAAACTGCTAAACCGCAACGACACATCACGCGCATCAGGGACCAAACCTGCCAACTTTCCAAAAGTTATTACAAGGGCCAATCTTGCCAAATGTCAATAATCCAAGGACCTTTAGATGTTTATTTTCCAAATTGAAATTCCCGGGGACCAAAATCACCAAATTAGAAACTTTAGGGACTGAACTTGTAATTTCTTCAAACATTTCACCTAGGGACCAATAGTGACACTTGTGAATTTCCAAGGACCATTGTTGACTTTTTCTTCCAAAATAAATGCTCAGGGACTGATTCAGTCAATTTCAGAAAGTTGAGGTACTAAACTTGCCATTTGTTGAAATTTGTAATCCATAGGTACAATTTGTCATTCCTTGATTCCTGGGGGACTATTGTTTACTTTTCTTTGAAATAATTTATCCAGGGACCATTTTTGACAATTTTTGAAAGTTCAGGACTGAAACTGCCAATTATGTAAACTTTGCTAATTTTTCATCTGTTTTTAAGTCCTTTTGTACCTGTAACATGTAAAAACACAATCCAGGGATTTTTTTGTATTTTGAGGCATTTCTGAGTGTTTTTAAATGTTTTTGCAGTGCAGAATGGACAAACAATGATGAGTATTTACACACTCATCAGCGGTAATCATATCGAGATGTGATCTAAACGAATCCTGGAGCGACTGCCAAAAATTCGAGGTAAACCTTCTGTCTCTATCGGAGATAATAGACACTGGTGCTCCATGTCAAGAAACTATCTCTTTCACGTACAGTCGAGTCAACTTATCCATACTATAGTTCTCCCTGATCGGCAAGAAGTGAGCAGACTTCGTCCATCGATCGACTATTACCCAAATAGCATCATATCCAATAGAAGTCTTAGGTAGCTTGGTGATAAAAACCATCGTAATCCTCTCCCATTTCCATTCTGGAATCTCGGGTTACTCTAGCAGACCAAACGGCTTCTGATGTTCGGCCTTTACCTTGGCACAGGTAAGACACTTACGGACATAGTTGGCAATCTCAGCCTTCATATTGGGCCACCAATATAACTTCTTCACATCCTGATACGTCTTATGAGATCCTGGGTGAATAGAATATTTTGACTTATGAGACTCGAGCATAATCAAATCTCTCTGTCCTCCAAACAATGGTACCCAAATTCTTCCTTTATAACACAAGGTTCCATCCGATCGTTTCTCTAACTTCTCTTTCTTGATCATCCCATCAAGTTTCTCTTCCTTGAGATCTCCTTGTCTCACGACTTCCTCTTGAGCTTGTAAAATCTGGGAGGGTAGATTCGAGTTGATCATCAAAACTAAAGCTCGAACACGTAACGGTTTCAAACGTTCCTTGCGGCTCAAGGCATCAGCTACAACATTAGCCTTTCCCGGGTGATACCGAATCTCGCAATCATAATCGCTCAACGTCTCTAACCATCGTCGTTGTCGCATGTTCAACTCCTTCTGATCCAGAATATGCTGTAGACTCTTGTGATCGGTAAAGACAACACACTTTGTGCCATAAAGGTAGTGTCTCCACAACTTAAGCGCAAAAACCACGGCTCCTAACTCCAAATCATGAGTGGTATACTTCTCCTCATGAGTCTTAAGCTGTCGGGAAGCATAAGCCATGACCTTCCCTCTTTGCATCAAAACTGATCCTAACCCTTGATACGAAGCATCACAATAAATCACAAAATCCTCCACTCCATCTGGCAAAGCCAATATCGGTGCACTACAAAGCTTCTGCTTCAAAGTCTGAAACGCTTTCTCTTCTTCCTCTCCCCATTCGTACTTCTTATCCTTTTGAGTCAACGCAGTCAACGGTTTAGATATCTTAGAAAATCCCTCGATGAATCTCCTGTAATACCCAGCCAATCCCAGAAATTGACGAATTTCTGTGGCATTAACCGGCGTCGCCCATTTCTCAATAGCCTCAATCTTAGCGGGATCCACATGTAATCCTTCACTATCAATCACATGACCCAAAAATTGCACCTTGCGAATCCAAAATTCGCACTTCGAGAATTTCGCGTACAACTGCTCATCCTTGAGCAACTTAAGAATCGTCGCCAACTGTCGCTTGTGTTCATCCTCACTCTTGGAGTAGATCAAAATATCATCAATGAAGACTATCACGAACTTATCCAAATAAGGCTTGCATACTCGGTTCATGAGATCCATGAATACCGCGGGTGCGTTGGTCAAACCAAAAGGAAAAATACCATTTCGAGTTTCAAGTTATGCCATTTGGTCAAACAGATCATCAATCCTTGGTAACGGGTCGCGGTTATTCACTGTCAACTTGTTCAATCACGGTAATCGATACACATCCTGAACGATCCATCTTTCTTCTTCACAAATAATACCGGAGCTCCCCAGGGTGAAGAGCTAGGTCGAATGAATCCTTTATCCAACAATTCTTGCAATTGTTTGGACAACTCCTCAATCTCTGACGGTGCTAGTCGATACGGTGCGCGTGCAATAGGTGCAGCTCCTGGAACTAAATCGATGTGAAACTCCACTTGTCGGGCTGGCGGAAGTCCCGACAAGTCTTCAGGAAACACTTCAGGAAAATCACGTACTATAGGAACATCCTCGAGTCGCTTCTCTCCCAACTCCTTCTTAGCCACATGTGCTACGAATGCATGATATCCTTTCTCGATGTATTTCATGGTTTTGAGACACGATATGATATTCAGGCGGGTTCCACTCCTCTTGCCTTGAACAATCAACATCTCACCATTGAGTGGAATGTGAACAACTCGTTCTCCACAAATAATGCTCGCTCGATGAGCGGACAACCAATCCATCCCAATCACTACGTCGAAACTTTCGAGCTCAATCGGCATCAAATCAATACTAAACGGGTGGTCTAAAAGGTTAAGGGTACAACCACGGATCACATTACAGGTATCAACTAGGTTACCATTATGTAGCTCAATGCTATAACTAACGTCTAACAGGGTTGGGGTAAGTCGAAGTAACGGCGCAATCTTAGAAGACACAAAACTCATATCGGCACCCGAATCAAACAAAACTCTAACACGAAGGTTGTTGAGAAGAAACGTACCAGTGAAAACGTTCGGATCTTGGTGCGGCTCACCATTCCCCATCACATACACTCTACCTCGAGCACCTCCATTTCCTTGTCCAGCATTCTTCGGGCAGTGATTCCTATAGTGTCCACGCTCTCCACATCCATAACAAGTAACCACAGGCTGAGCATTCGCTCCTGTTGCCACAGCCCTGCTCTTACAAAACCTTGCAACATGACCAACTTTATGACACTTCAAACATCTCACAGTACACGGCCCAGTGTGGTGCTGCTGACACTTATCACAACGAACTTTCTGCCCAGCATTCATTCCTCCTTGTGCTGGTGCGGCCACAAAAGCTTTAACAGTCTCTTGCCTACTATTCTGTTGGTGGTGGTGATTGTTTTTACGATACTGGTTGTTGTTGTTGTTGTTGCGGTTGTTGAAGTTGTTGTAGTTGTTGTTCCTTCAGTTATCCTTCCATTTCCTCTTGTTGTCAAAGTGATTACCCTTTTGAACAGCACCATGCTTAATCACTTGATCCATAAGGCATTCAGCCATGCTAATGGTATCATCCAAAGTCTCAGCATTGTACGATGTCACGTGTCCTTGGATACTCGCAGGTAATCCACCAATGAACTTCTCCAATAACGTCTCATTATCGGGCACCATGTGAGCACAAAATACTTTCAATTCTTGAAAACGACGCACATAAGTAGCAAGATCATAACCCTTCACAGCCAAATAGTAGAACTCAGTATCCAACTTCCTCAAGTCACTATGAGAACAATACTTATTAACCATAGCCTTCTTGAAATCATCCCACGAAGTACTAAAAGCATTCTCCATGCCTTTCACTTGAGCATAAGCATTCCACCATGACAAGGTATGCTCCAACAAAGTAACCGTCGCATACTTCACCCTATTATCCTCAGTACAGTTGCTCCTTTGAAACACTGACTCCATCTTCTCAAACCATTGAGTCAATCCAACAGCTCCATCAGTTCCTTTGAAGGTAGTGGGCTTACAATCCATGAACTCCTTAAATGTGCAGAAATGGTTGTTGGGAACAGCTTGAGCTCCAGCCTGTCCAACATTCGGGGGAACACCTGCTTGCCCGGCAAGCGCTGCTGCAATGCCTTCATCAATCAATTGCTGAATGGCAGCTTGGGTCATCTTCCTAGGCGCCATAATTCTATCAATCAGTGCAAGTTACAACATTTGTAAGTAATTGATCAACGTGTCAGAATCATAACACAAGATAAACAACATCCCAAAAAAAGAAAGATATAACATAGTATAAGTCAACATCAATAACAGTACATCACCATAATACATCATAGATTTCATACTTGACATTGGTCTTACAAGATATGCAAAACAAGTACAAGTTTCCAACAAAATCTACCAACTGAACCATTCAGTCTACACGTACTAGGTAAACTACTATTAAGACACTAACTACTATGAATGACCAAATCACTGTCCGCCTGAACGATCTCCATACACAGCCATTACGTCAACAATGTCACTAAACCTGAAGCGGGCCATCCTATCGTAGTACATCTGCCACAGAGTGGCATGTAGCTCATCCCATAATGGCTGAATGCTACGGTCATAATGACTACTGTCAATATCCTGAAACACCTCCTTCAGGGTCGACCGCTCCACTATCTTCTCCATCTCGACCATCTTCTTCTCGAACAAATCCAAACGCTCCTGAAACTCGGTATCTGCCTCATCTGCCGATCTCAACCTAGTCGAGTGCCTATGCAACCCAACATGTAGCTTATCGACAGCCTTCTTCTCATTCTTCATCTCCTTGATCAAATCGGCAACCTCACGCGGTCGATAACACGTACTCCTAGACAGTGACAGGTAATGACCCTGACACCAAGTGAGGTCATGCCTCAAGCGTCTCATCTCATCACTGACCTCTAACTGAGTAACACGGGCTGCTGTCGAGGACTCACCAATCTCATGCATCGACGGAACCTCAGTCTCAAGCGCATATCCTAATGCCTCAGACGTATCCGACTCATAAGTAACATCCAAAATCACAGGCGAAGGCGGCATGGGAGGAACATCCTGATCCTCATCCATAAACTCCTCTTCCTCATCATCATCACTACTATCATCCATCTCCTCGTCTCCATCCACCTCAATACCAACATCATCCTCTAAACCTACCTCATCACCCAATCCAACATCAACATCCAACTCAACCTCATCTCCTACGAGCAATGGGTCAACAACCGATGGGACTGGGACAGACATTATACTCTACAAGAGCATAGGAAAAGCATAAAAACACTAGCCAAATTTTCGCAGAAAAATCATTTTAAAAGCCAAGGCATAATAGTGGAAAAGTCCAAACCAAATCATAGTATTAAAGCATATATATATATATATATATATATATATATATATATATATATATATATATATATATATATATAATATATATATATATATATATATATATAAAGTTCAAATAAATATCGGGGCGCGAAGTGGCACGAAGGGCTGGCGGTTTTCTGTCTCAAAACATTTTGACTCCAGGAAAAAGTTTATAGTCGAGTGCGATGCTTGTTCTCTATAAACGATGGCTCTGATACCATTCTGTAACACCCCCAACTCAGATACGGCAGCTAACATAGCTGGGGGTATTACGCAAAGGGTAAAACAGGCACATTTATAGCTAACGACCACAACACAGGACGTTTATAAATGTTTCAAAACACATCATTCGAATTACAAACCATTTAGAGTACAAAGACTCTTTATCTAAAAGCAGCGGAAAAAGTAAATAGAGTTTGCAGCGGAAAGTAAACAAAGTTTATCATCGGAAGTAATAAAGACACAAAAGGTTTTACGAATGATATGAGAAAATAAAGATAGTAAAATGGATAAGCTGCCTTGACAGAAATGCCTCTTCAGCCCTAGCCACTTCACCAAGCCCTAAGCATCAAGCTCCAAAGCTAATTATTATTATTATCAGTAGTACCTGAAACACATGCTTAAAAAGTCAACTCAAAGGTTGAGTGTAATCCATATGTTTAAAATATTAAGGTTGAGCACAAGGTTTTAATCAGGTGATACAAGCAACATATGAAAATATCGGGTAATCAAGGTAACACACAATATATAGAGGCATCCCAGTGCATATAATATTGTTGATGATGCTAAGCTCATGACACGCAAAACGTTAACCAAATAATCATAAGTCGACAATAAACGCGGAATTTCATAATATAATAATTTCCCCTAAGGCCGGGTACTTGCCAATTACCCAGCAAAATCAAATATAGTACACCACAAATTGCCTATCCAGCAAAATGAGTGGGAGGGTCAATTCTTATAGGCCTATATCCCTACATTCGCGCTCACTCGCAAGTGATTAATGGTTCATGATCGGAGGGTCTTGCAAGGCAAGATAAGCTACTTAGCACATCGGTCAGGAAAGCATACCAATCAGGAAAAGCATACCAAAAATACTTGTGCTCAGAAAACATTTAAAAGCATGTATCTCACCCCAAGGGTTTATAAACATTTAAAAGATAAAAGCGGGGCTATGAATCACACCTTAATAGTAGCACGAAACGAGAATAATAACCAGCAAATAATATATCACGTCAACAATCCTCAGCACAACCTAATCAATGTAAATGGCATAACTCAGAAATAGTACTCGAATATCTCAATAAACAATATTTGAATAGAAGGTTTTAATAACAATGGCGTTTGAAAGAAAATAGATTTTAAAAGTCTCGTGTGGAAGACAAGAACGATAGAAAATGAACATGTCGGCGAAAGTGAACGATAACCCAAGAAGAACAAAAGTAGATGAAGGAGTAACTCGAAGAAAGATATCGAAAATAAATGAATGAACACTCGAATAAATAACAAACACATCAATGACTAGTCTCGGCTTTCCCCATTTTCCCAAAATATAACATTGAAAGTAGTATAAATGAAAAGGTTTTTGAATAATTTATAAATCTTAAACGCTTAAACGTTACCAACAATTTTACAAAATTTTGGCATGACCTGCCCGTTTATAGAACGTTTTCCCGAGTCAACGACTCTTTCGTTAAATAAGTATTAACGTCAAATTACCTATTTATTACTAAACGTCACAATTCAATATATATTTGGACACATCATTCCCGTATATATTAGTTGTTTAGTTTATCGACCATTTCGTAGTTTTCGTACCAAAGGGTCCATAAGTCTAAATAACTAATACCGTAAATCTAATATGTCCAAATCTTGTCCATCACAATATAGCATCACAATAATAATAATACGGATCCAAGTCCGATGTCCAAGTCCACTTAACTATAACAATTCATTTTAGGTTTCATAGTTACTATGTCAAGTTTATTTGTTAAGCGTTAAGTTATCCCATGTCAAAAGGTTGCCGAAACCGTATCAAAACCAAAGCCAAACAAATGAAACACAAGAATATAAATAACAACATTTTCTGTGACTCACCCGAGTCACGGCTTGACCCTATTCGAGCCTATGGGGCTCTCGGATCGAGAATAACAAACCAAACGGAGCCTCAAAAATTGAGACCGAGTCTAACCACAATCCTCAAAACCTCAAATAAATAAATAATCAACAACAACAACAATAATCATAACAAGCATCCACCACACCGAGTTCAACCGAGTTGACTCGGTGTGGTCCGAGTCGGCTGTCGAGAACCCAAGCAAACCAAACGAACCCTCGGTATCAAACCGAGCCAAAGAACAACATCAAGGACCACTAAATAACCAATAATATCAAGAAAACCCGAAACCTTCACCGAGTCACGAGTTGACTCGGTGAGTTATGACCGAGTCACGGCCGAGTTGCGAATGAAACAATCCCACATGAGTTTTAGGTTCAAAAACATTATCAAAACAATTTTTATAAAAGTTTTAACATGTAAATCGGTTTATAAAAGGTTTTGTAAAACTAAGGTTTTAAATAAAAATGAAAATAGTTAACGGGGAGGGCGCGTGGTGATGATTTACCGTCGAGATAAGGGCGTAGGGATGTTATGGTAGCCTTCGGTATTAACTGTGGTGGTCGATGGTGGCACGTGGCGGCGTTGTGGTGGGTACCGAGAGCTAAGAAGCTCTAGAAAAGGTGTAAGGTGGTTGATCTATCGATTGGGAGGGAGAAAGGTTTCGCCAGAAAATTTTCCGGTGGCCGGATTTAGGGGTGTTCACCGGCGGGTTTAGTGAGAAGAAAAGAAAGAGAGAAAACTTGATGGTGTGTGTGTTTATTATGTGATAAAAATGAGAAAGAAGTAAATAAATGGGTATATATACTAATGAAAAGTCTAGGGTAGTTGGTGTATAAATAAAAGTGTAGGGTTTAAAATGTAAGTATCACGGGGACCATTCCTGCCAACGTAACTAAATTTCTCACGAAAATGCTTCGGGGCTCAAACGACATAGCAAACGGACTCGAAAAATTATGAAACTTGTGCCATTGTTCACGAAATCAGTTTTCCAATAAAATCAAGCATAAACTTCAAAGTTTTTCTCAAACTCAATATAATTCAAATAATTTGGCAAATGCAATATGATTCGAGTTTTCTAGGTTGTGCTGAGTCAATCAAGGAATAAAGTTCTCGTTTCCAAATATATCTCAAGTTTCTCAAGCCCAAATAACATGCAATAAAAGTTTAAAAGTATTTCAGGTACGAAAATAAATATTTGGCTAGAAATAGGTTTTAGGAAAAGTATCAGGTGTTACAAAGGTAAATCCGAATGAATAGTCATAACTAACGACCTAACTCTAAGTGGTTTGATTCGTTCCTTTCGGCTCAAAGCATCTGCTACTACGTTAGCTTTGCCATGGTGGTAACGAATCTCACAATCATAATCAGCGAGCAGTTCTATCCATCGACGTTGTCTCATGTTCAACTCTTTTTGATAAAGAATATGCTGTAGGATTTTATGATCGGTGAAAACCATACACTTAGTGCCATACAGGTAATGTCTCCATATTCTTAGAGCGAACACTACTGCTCCTAATTCTAGATCGTGTGTAGTGTAGTTTTCCTCATGTGTCTTGAGTTGTCGTGATGCATAAGCGATTACCTTATCTCTTTGCATCAATACGACTCCAAGACCATGACGCGAAGCATCACAGTAAACGACAAAATCATCGTTTCCCTCTGGTAATGCTACGATCGGAGCTTCACACAACTTTCTCTTCAAAAGTTGGAAAGCTATCTCTTGATCTTTTTCCCAGACAAACTTCCAATTTTTTTGGGTTAACTCATCTTTGAAAATCCCTCAATAAACCTTCAATAGTAGCCCGCAAGTCCTAAGAATTGTCGTATTTCGGTAGGATTCATAGGATGCGGCCAATTCTTAATGGCTTCGATTTTAGCTGGATCGACACGAAGTCCTTGTTTATCAATCATATGTCCGAGAAATTGCACAACACTAATCCAGAATTCACACTTAGAGAACTTTTCATAAAGTTTCTTCGTCTTAAGTAGTTCTAGGATTATTCTCAAGTGTTTAGCGTGCTCTTCCTCGTTACGTGAATAGATAAGGATATCATCTATGAACACTATAACAAATTTATCCAAGTATGGTTTACACACCCGGTTCATGAGATCCATGAAAACTGCTGGTGCGTTTGTCAAACCAAATGGCATAACTTGAAATTCACAGTGCCCATATCTCGTTCTAAAAGCGGTCTTATGGATATCTTCTTCCCTCACTCTCAGTTGATGATAACTTGATCATAAGTTGATCTTCGAATAAACGCTTGAACCTTGTAGTTGATCAAATAAGTCATCAATCCTGGGTAATGGGTATCGATTCTTGATAGTAAGTTTGTTCAATCCACGATAATCGATACACATCCTCATAGATCCGTCTTTCTTCTTTATGAATAGGACAGGAGCTCCCCAGGGTGATGTACTTGGGCGTATGAAACCTCGATCGGTTAATTCCTGGATTTGTTTAGAGAGTTCCTTCATCTCTGAAGGGGCTAACCTATAGGGGGCTTAAGCTATAGGTACCGCTCCGGGAATCAAGTCGATTTGAAATTCAATTTGATGCGCGGGAGGCATGCCAGGTAAATCCTTAGGAAAAACTTCTGGGTATTCCCTGACTACAGGGATCTCATCCAGTTGTTTTTCGTCTGGCTTAGTCTCCGTTACTTGGATAACGAAGACTTGACAACCTCGTGATACGTATCGTTCCATTTTGATACATGAGATGAGGTTAAGTCGGGTTTTACTTCGATCTCCTTGGATAGTTAAAGTCTCACCGTTGATAGGTACATGGATGATTTTCTCGTCGCAAAGAATCTTAGCTTGATTTTTGGACAACCAATCCATTCCCAAAACAATGTCAAAACTACCGAGTCTAATAGGTATGAGATCGATTTCGAAGGGGTAGTTAAGTAAAGTTAGGGTACAACCCTTGATGACCGTGTTAGTGCTAACTAAGTTTCCATTGGCCATTTCTATATCGTAATAGGTATCTAAGGTTATGGGTTTAATCCTAAGTCTAGAGGTTAAAGGTGTAGATATGAAACTTTTATCGGCTCCAGAATCAAATAGTACTTTAACTAAGTGATTGTTTAAGAGAAACTTACCCGTGACTGTGGAAAACTAGAAGGGGGGTTGAATAGTTTTACGTCTTTTTAATTATATGAAAACTTAATTATATGTGAGATCAATATATGCACACTTATAAACAACAATATCTACAAAGTAAGTAATGACAATATAAGTAAGTAAATAAAGAGATAAAGTTGAAAAGAATGCACCGCGAGACAAAGGATTTATAGTGGTTCGGCTACAAGGACACCTTCCTTGTTCCTACTCCACTCCCCGAGTCACCTACTCGAGAGTTTTCTTCACTATGTCAACAAGCTCCCATATGGCGGAGAAAACCTTACACAACTTTAGCTTAAACCAATTTAACGACACAAAGCTAAATGTCGAGTTCTAATCCTAGCTAGAACTAATCTCATACCACTTATCACTACATACCTTCTTCACATTCACAACACTACTTCTTCACCACTTAGCTCTAGATCTTCACACCACTACTTCTTCTTCACAACACTACTACTACTTCACAACTAATCTTCACAACTAACACACCTAGATCTATACTGTACAAATAATCTACACAACTATACAAATTATATTCACAAATCTACAATACTTCTTAACTAGATGTTGAGGGAGTATTCTTCTTTTGCACTTTGAGAAATGAATGAATGAAATATTGAATCACTTGAAACAAGGATTAATAATCTAATGATCAAAGGGTTTTAGAAGGATGTTTGGAGAGATTTAGATCTGAAAATATTTGTGCAAAAGGTGAGAAAAATACCAGGATTGAGGTGGTATTTATAGGCAAAGATTCTGACAGAGGAGCGTGGGCCGACCCCCTTAATTGATGGCCGGCGCCCTTAAAATTAAGGGGGCCGCCCAACTGTAACGGCCAGAATCTTTGTATTTTAGTGGGGAAAGTTTATTTGGTGAAAAACTAACTGATTTTGGTTAAAAATTTGAATTCATATATTTATTATGAATTAAACATTTTCCTTTATTTCCAAAAATATTTTTCAAAGATATATAATAATTTTATTTAGTTTTATAAACTTTGTAATATTTAAATAAACATCCCTTTGATCATTAAATGTACTAATCACTTCTTTATTCATACCTTAAGTGATTTTGTTGGATGAGATGATATAAACTTACTTAAGAACTTGTTTTCTTATTAACTTTGCGTTTAATATTTTTACATTTTGTTATTGTCAAAACATAGGGATATCGAAAAATATAAATAACGTTTTTATGCATTATTTATATCAACAATCTCCCCCTTTTTGATGATTACAAAATCTAAACTCATTAAACCAAAAATTATTACGTAAATAAGTATTTAGTGAGTTTATATCATTTCTCCCCCTTTTTGTTAGCATCAAAAAGGTTATCCCAATGAGCATTAAGCTCCCCCTTGACGTATACTCCCCCTCATTTTGAGGTCATAAGAGAAATCGAGATATGGAATGCTTGCAAAATTATTTAGAACACAAGAAATATATATATATATATATATATATATATATATATATATATATATATATATATATATATATATATATATATATATATATATATATATATATATATATATATGATACATGAAATAAATATAGCACAAGAGAACTAAAAGAAGCATGAAAATAAAGCACAAGAAGCATTCATTAATAAAGTTTATTTAAATAGATTATGTTGAAAAGATAATCATTAGTACATAAGCATATAAATATATGATTTTCTAGCAAACTACACTAGATAATACTAAGTTGCCAACTCGAGGTCTCTTGGACTTGCTTGGAACACAAAAGGTTGTGATGATTTTATTTTTGGTGATGGTGGTATAAGCATAAAGCATAGTTGTTTGATTGAGAAGGGTATTGTAACACCCCAACCCGACAAGGGTAAAGATGTCACACAAATGGTTTCATATCAGATATAACAAAGCATACATTCAAAGGTAATACAAAGATTCTCAAAAGTTACAAATGAAATACTGGAATTACAAGGTTACAAAAGCGAATACAATTTCTAACAATAGACTACTTTCTAATCATCTCTAGGCCGAAACTATCAAGTCTTCTAAGTCCAAAAGTCTCTTCACTCGTACCCATCTTCCAACTAAAACCTGCCGCACACGAAAAGAAAACGTGCGGCTGAGCTTAAAAAGCCCAGTGAACAGATACATAATACAAGAAAAGATAACGAAGCAGAAATATAATGAAGCATTGGGAATGTCATAAGGTATACTCAAAGTAAGAAGAAATAGAAGATATATAGGATAGTCATCCACCACGAGCCCATACTCAAAGTCATATCTCAACATCATAATACTCAAAGTCAAGATCTCACAATCAGAGGGGATACCTCTCAGGCAACCAGATAATATGAGGGGTGTCCTCATGTATCAAAAGGAGTGGAGTAGCTAGCTCCCAGAAATGTGAAAGGCGTGTATAGCACACATGCACCAGTCACCTCAAAGTCATACTCAAAGTCATAATTAAATCCACTAAACATACATGCCTAGGATTGCAATCCATACGCCCCCACTCAAAGTCATCTCAAAATCATAATCTCAGAATCATAATGGCCATATCATAATATAAAAGGGGACGGCGTGAGAAATCACTCCCCCACACAGGAGTCATGCCAGTGGTGCATCACAGACATGGCCAGGTTACCTTCCTGGCTAGGAAACAAAAAGGTGGCTCGGGTATCAAACTAAGAGTCAAGTCTCAAGGTCATACAAACGGGTTCATCTCAAAGTCATATCAAAGCATATCTCAAGGTCATGTCAAAAGTGAATCTCAAAGTCACATGAAAAGGTTCATATAAAAAGGTTCATAACAAAAGGGGTTCACCAAGGTCTTCCAAAGTTCATATCATAGTTTTAAAAACAAAGAGGATCATAATTAAAGTTCAAAGTTTGTGTCAAAGGGTCCATTTCCAAAGTCTTTATTCAACAGATTCATTTTAGAAAGCTTAATCCAGGTATTTAATTATAATGGTCTTTAAATTGGTTTTCTAAAGATAATCATTAAATAGTCTTTGTAAAAGATAGTTCAAAACACGTAGTTCAAAAACCTTAGTTTAGTAAGCCATTTCAAAATCTTAGTTTCTCACAAGGATAGTTCAGAACTTTAGAGCAACTTGGCAAAGGCATAGGTTGGATAAACGAAGCTCAGATCATAATCAAGAGGAATATCCAAGGTTCACTCAAAGGGACATAGCAATGGCTTGGGAAAATCTTAACTGAATCATAGCTCAACATCAATGTATAGTGTGTAGGAACCCTTACTGAACAAGGGCAGAGTATCCGTACCTTATGTCGAACGCAAAAATAGAAACAAGCACAGAAATGGGGGAAAGCTCAAAGTCTCTCCTTCTTCACACCTAGAGGAGTAGAAGGGGATTACAAATCATTCTTAATTAATCATCTTTCCATTTTAAGTAACTTTCCCTTTTTAGTAAGTTTCCACTTTTAGAAAGTTTCCATAATTAGAAGGTTTCCACTTTTAGAAATATTTAGTACATAGCTTAATTAGATCAACATTTGCTGGAAATAAAGTATCTTTATCATATTTGCACTTTTGGTCCTCAGGTTTTCACAATTTACATTTTATACCCCTGAACTTCCAAAATTACATTTTAAACCTTCAAACATGCATAGTTACACATCAAACCCTTGGTTTATCAAATTTACATCATGAGTACTTATTTTAGTGAGTTATACAATCAGACCTTTAATTATTCCATATTTACACATTAGGTCCCTCCATTTAATAAAGTTACATATTAAGTCCTTAGAATTTATATTTAAATCCTTAATTAATAATAATTACATATTAGTCCAATACATCTCCAAATTTTCACATTAGCCCCTGAATATCATTTATAACACAATTCGACCTCAACTTTTCAGAAATTACATGTTTAGTCCTTGTATTTATTAAATTTCCAAATCGAATTAATAAATATAACTAAATTCATTTTCTCATAAATTTTACATATAGACCCTTCATTTTATAATTTTTACAAGTCACCCATGATTTATATAACATGACAAAAATAGCCCAAGAGTTTTACAATTGACAAAACACTCCCTTTTTATTTACTTTCAAATCGTTAACTACATTTCTTCACAAAATGAAACCCTAATCGATACCTACTCAATTCTAATCATTACCTCATTATTAAACACTATTCAAGATCACAATAACAAACCCTAATTCTCAAAATTAGTTCGCATGTATTTTCTTTTCTTTTTACACGATTTATTTATAAATCCGGTTAACTAAATAATTTCCAAAACTCAAGATTCAAGCCATGATAATTCTTCCAATATTTTTCCAGATCATAATTGATTATATTACACAAGAATAAAATAATTTCGAAGCCTTAATAATTCGCATGCTATATTTTATAATTTACATACGTTTTAATGATTTAATTAGCAAATAATTCGTAGATCATGCATGACATGTTGTATTCATTTTATTTGGTGTTCTAGGATCATAAGAGACACAGGAAAAATATCAAACCGAATTTAGAACGTGAGGAATGGCTAGCACAATTTCTTTCTCACGCGTATAGGCCAAAACGAACTAAATTCACCACAGCTTCACGATCGATCTAAAAATCTTGAAACCAATTTTCATAGGTCACATATGATGTAATGGACACCAGAAAAATGAAAAACGAATTTTTGAGGTGTCGAATGAATTATGATCGAAATAACTTACTTATGTGTTAGCGATAAGAAGGAAAATCACCACACTCGAACCAATCACCACACGACCTCAAACGTATTTTTCTAGCTTCCTTTAGATGATGAAGAACACGGGAAAAATGGTCACACACCTCCAGAAAATCGTATGAAGGCTAACGAATTTTATGAAGAGTTTAGGGTTTTCGGATTTCTTTAGGGAAAAGAAAAATGATAAGGATTGACTAAATAATGATATGGCCGGTGAAAGGGGGGGATTGGACCAAAGATTTCGGAAAAATTGGTTGGGTAATTTCTTGATTGATTATTTCCTTGTTTATATAATTTAATACATTTTAAAATCATAATATAACTAAATATTAACCACTCGGCACTAATAGGGGTATTTTAGTCATTTTGCCACTTGTATAAATGTTAAATGATGTTGTGAAAATTATTTGGGATTATAACATGTGCATTGCCAGAAGTTTGGAATTTATTTGATACATTATGAGCTTTTAATTAAATTTTTAACTTGTAGGGGCAATTTGGTAATTTTACATGTTTTCAGATTTTAGGTGTTACAACTTCTTCCCCTCTAAAAAGAAAAATTTCGTCCTCGAAATTTGCAAAGAGCCAGAATTGAAACGAATCGAAACCTAACGGAGACACATTACGTTGAGTTTGAATCCAAAATGATAACGTACCAATGTACGGATGGAAATTCAAATTCTCCAGGAAGAGGTACAACCAATATGTAGGGTTAACATCGAATTGATTAGGCGAATGAAACGAGAATACATCGGTTCGTAGAAACCATGGGTGGTGCAAAAGTAATTCTTCAGCTTTGCAAATAGTCACGGCTTCAAAAGAGCCTTCCAAAGGTGTTCTCATAAACAAACAAGTCTTGTTTTCTCAGAATCCAAAATCTCATATCTTAACTCATAGCAGATCAAAATGAACAGACTTCATGAATGCGGAACGTATACATAGCAGAACAGATTGAATCCATACAGACAGAAATCATAACGTTAGATATCATTAATTAGCAGAAGCTCCATAATAGCATATAAGATTATTATCGGAAGTGCAGAGGTCAGCAAAACGCTCGCCGAGTATTTAAACGAATCAAGTCGCATATCAAAGACAGCAATTAACTGGATAGGTAGAATGAATCCAAAGTCTCACAAATCGCGGATGTTCTATTCAGAGGTCAAATTCTAAGCTTCTTAGGTACTTCCTAAGATATCCTATGCCCACGATGAGTGCACGTTATATGGTGTAAGTATTATCACGTTGATCAGGCGTCATAATACTAGTACCACATAAGTATGCCCTTATGATGGTCATACTTTATCTCAAGTCGTAAACAAAACCACCTATCTTAATCCACCTAGTACTTCTATAGTCATCAAAGATCAACTAAATACAAATGTCAAAATCCAAAGACGAAAACAAAACTATCCGCACGAGTATCAAAATCCCAGATTTCCGAACTACGTGAGGTACGCCGTTACTAACATCATATCTTCCATCATTATCCAAAAACTCTTAAACCGGTTATCATCGAACATACGAAAATAGGCACAACTGATATGCTACTCGAGAACTTAGATCATAAGAGAATCTTTTAACGATATGACGAAACTTAATAGAGTCAACTAAAGCGAATTTCAGTTGCTAAGAATTCCGGTCTGAACAGAATCAATTCTTCCAAATATGAAGGATTTGTTTTACAACTATCGCTCATTCAACACATCCAACCTCTTCAAGTCTGGTAAATCTGTCTTCATCTGTCTATCAATCGGAAAGTGAAAACCATCATCAGGAACTTGTGTTTGGTTCGCTGAGCCTCCTGCAGTTCTTCTTGTAAGGTGATAGGTATTGGGGATTTCGGGAATGATCTTTAAGTCTCTTCATCATACAGTCCGCTTCCGCTCTCAATTCATCTTAGTACAACCAAGATGAATAGGGAAGTGAGACTGTGCGTCTTCATCAGCTCCGGGTTCGCCGTCTTGACTAAACTTCTTCTTCTGTATCACCAAAACTTCTGTCTTGAAAAGGAATGTCTTCACTCTTCAGGGTAGTCTCCGATGTTGTTAACTCCAGATCAGGCAAGGAACACCATTGTCTCAACAATATCCAACTCCCAAATTGCACAAGTGATCATCAAATTTCTAGCATGGTGCAAAATAGTCTCCATGCTCTTCCCTTTTTGTTCCAATGAATAGGTATGATCTGACCGACGTCTTTGCTAGATACCCAGACAATCATGTCAAATCTTACTTCCTATGCCGGTGCAAAACTTGGTGATCCATTGGGGACTCAAATTCGAAAAGTTCAGGACGCTAAACAATGTTCAACACCATGCTCATGTTCAGAGAGTTCAAACGCTAAAAGCTTCTAAGATAAGGCTTAGTCGTTGAAATACGAAATGGTTTCTAGGAACACTTCAGTACTCGAAACAACATAACTTCAAGGGATGCCAAAACCAATGCGGAAAGTTAAAGTTCTGACTTATAAAGCTGAGATGAGTTCTAACAGATTTACAAATGTGAAGCACACATCGCACAAAATTTATTTCAAACATTTCTCAAATCTTATTCGGAAAAATTCTCATAATTCAACGGAGGTACGCGAAGCGTTAATGCCATAAGAAATTCGAGATAAAATTCTAAACAAAACAGCTACTAGGCTCCTAACTCCATGCTTAAATCGGTTTACTCGCAGTAGATTCCAAGTCTGAATCCTTCCCCTCTTCCTCGCTGATCCATCCGTTCCGGTTTCCTTCTGGCTGGGGAAGTGGCTGGCTTGCGAAACCCCCATAAGTGTATCTTCCTTCATCTTCTATGCGGTCCACAATTCCGTACAAATTGCGAGGTTCAACTCGTACCACTCCTCTCTCTTCTGAAAACCTGGGGCCTCTTCTCTGGTATCTAGTTACAATGTCCTCTTCATCTGTTATTTCTGTCACGTGCAGCTGTTCTTCCGTCTCACTTATATTCATGATGGTCCTCCTTTCTTCGATCCGGCCCGGCCACATCCTAGTGGGGATCAATATCCTCTTGGCAATCCTCCTCAATTTTCCGGTCCTTTTCCGGCCGATGGCGAACCTAGTTGTCCAACGATATCTGTGGCGTGCTGGAGGTGCCATGCTGAAAATGACATAAACGATACTAGGTATTAGAATTCGGTGGTGTCAAAATTTACTCGAAACTCAAGAAATTCACGAGAATATCATCGAACAAGCGATCGGTCAAAATTAATCAAGCAGATCGGCAACGTAAATCTTATTATTCGGAAATGCGATGAGAATATCCTTATACCCGTAGTTATGAACTACAAGACTTCCCGCAAGGACATGGATGGGTGAAGCAACTCGAATAGGGTCGGGAGATTCATAGGTACTTATCAAAACAAAAGACAAATAACAAAACATATCCAAAACGTCATCGCCATGGAGGTTCTCAGAATGCCTGAAGAGGCGTCAAAGTGATTAACAAAAGAATTAGAGGCAACTGAGAGTCTTTATCCAAAATGACTACCAAAAGGAATCTGAGGATGAGGATCAAATAGTGTCTGCCAATAATTATGAAATTCCTCAATACCTTCCAAATTTTATCAGGTTCAGATCTAGGTGGTGCAAAGCATAAGCTTTTGATTTCCAAAAGAGATATCAACCGACTCTAATCAAAAACAAGGCACGAATCAGAGTAATGCGGAAGCAATGATACCCACACAGATGTCTTATTCTACCCATTATTCACTTAGGTTCCTATAGGGAGATCCTAAAGCAATTTCTCAAAGGTTGTCCTACGAGTGCCTACAGGGAAAACTTAGTGGTCCTAACTTACACAGGCCAAGGGTAAATGTATTACGAATCGCAGCCTGTTGCTCTGATACCATAATTGTAACACCCCAACCCGACAAGGGTAAAGACGTCACACAAATGGTTTCATATCAGATATAACAAAGCATACATTCAAAGGTAATACAAAGATTCTCAAAAGTTACAAATGAAATACTGGAATTACAAGGTTACAAAAGCGAATACAATTTCTAACAATAGACTACTTTCTAATCATCTCTAGGCCGAAACTATCAAGTCTTCTAAGTCCAAAAGTCTCTTCACTCGTACCCATCTTCCAACTAAAACCTGCCGCACACGAAAAGAAAACGTGCGGCTGAGCTTAAAAAGCCCAGTGAACAGATACATAATACAAGAAAAGATAACGAAGCAGAAATATAATGAAGCATTGGGAATGTCATAAGGTATACTCAAAGTAAGAAGAAATAGAAGATATATAGGATAGTCATCCACCACGAGCCCATACTCAAGTCATATCTCAACATCATAATACTCAAAGTCAAGATCTCACAATCAGAGGGGATACCTCTCAGGCAACCAGATAATATGAGGGGTGTCCTCATGTATCAAAAGGAGTGGAGTAGCTAGCTCCCAGAAATGTGAAAGGCGTGTATAGCACACATGCACCAGTCACCTCAAAGTCATACTCAAAGTCATAATTAAATCCACTAAACATACATGCCTAGGATTGCAATCCATACGCCCCCACTCAAAGTCATCTCAAAATCATAATCTCAGAATCATAATGGCCATATCATAATATAAAAGGGGACGGCGTGAGAAATCACTCCCCCACACAGGAGTCATGCCAGTGGTGCATCACAGACATGGCCAGGTTACCTTCCTGGCTAGGAAACAAAAAGGTGGCTCGGGTATCAAACTAAGAGTCAAGTCTCAAGGTCATACAAACGGGTTCATCTCAAAGTCATATCAAAGCATATCTCAAGGTCATGTCAAAAGTGAATCTCAAAGTCACATGAAAAGGTTCATATAAAAAGGTTCATAACAAAAGGGGTTCACCAAGGTCTTCCAAAGTTCATATCATAGTTTTAAAAACAAAGAGGATCATAATTAAAGTTCAAAGTTTGTGTCAAAGGGTCCATTTCCAAAGTCTTTATTCAACAGATTCATTTTAGAAAGCTTAATCCAGGTATTTAATTATAATGGTCTTTAAATTGGTTTTCTAAAGATAATCATTAAATAGTCTTTGTAAAAGATAGTTCAAAACACGTAGTTCAAAAACCTTAGTTTAGTAAGCCATTTCAAAATCTTAGTTTCTCACAAGGATAGTTCAGAACTTTAGAGCAACTTGGCAAAGGCATAGGTTGGATAAACGAAGCTCAGATCATAATCAAGAGGAATATCCAAGGTTCACTCAAAGGGACATAGCAATGGCTTGGGAAAATCTTAACTGAATCATAGCTCAACATCAATGTATAGTGTGTAGGAACCCTTACTGAACAAGGGCAGAGTATCCGTACCTTATGTCGAACGCAAAAATAGAAACAAGCACAGAAATGGGGGAAAGCTCAAAGTCTCTCCTTCTTCACACCTAGAGGAGTAGAAGGGGATTACAAATCATTCTTAATTAATCATCTTTCCATTTTAAGTAACTTTCCCTTTTTAGTAAGTTTCCACTTTTAGAAAGTTTCCATAATTAGAAGGTTTCCACTTTTAGAAATATTTAGTACATAGCTTAATTAGATCAACATTTGCTGGAAATAAAGTATCTTTATCATATTTGCACTTTTGGTCCTCAGGTTTTCACAATTTACATTTTATACCCCTGAACTTCCAAAATTACATTTTAAACCTTCAAACATGCATAGTTACACATCAAACCCTTGGTTTATCAAATTTACATCATGAGTACTTATTTTAGTGAGTTATACAATCAGACCTTTAATTATTCCATATTTACACATTAGGTCCCTCCATTTAATAAAGTTACATATTAAGTCCTTAGAATTTATATTTAAATCCTTAATTAATAATAATTACATATTAGTCCAATACATCTCCAAATTTTCACATTAGCCCCTGAATATCATTTATAACACAATTCGACCTCAACTTTTCAGAAATTACATGTTTAGTCCTTGTATTTATTAAATTTCCAAATCGAATTAATAAATATAACTAAATTCATTTTCTCATAAATTTTACATATAGACCCTTCATTTTATAATTTTTACAAGTCACCCATGATTTATATAACATGACAAAAATAGCCCAAGAGTTTTACAATTGACAAAACACTCCCTTTTTATTTACTTTCAAATCGTTAACTACATTTCTTCACAAAATGAAACCCTAATCGATACCTACTCAATTCTAATCATTACCTCATTATTAAACACTATTCAAGATCACAATAACAAACCCTAATTCTCAAAATTAGTTCGCATGTATTTTCTTTTCTTTTTACACGATTTATTTATAAATCCGGTTAACTAAATAATTTCCAAAACTCAAGATTCAAGCCATGATAATTCTTCCAATATTTTTCCAGATCATAATTGATTATATTACACAAGAATAAAATAATTTCGAAGCCTTAATAATTCGCATGCTATATTTTATAATTTACATACGTTTTAATGATTTAATTAGCAAATAATTCGTAGATCATGCATGACATGTTGTATTCATTTTATTTGGTGTTCTAGGATCATAAGAGACATAGGAAAAATATCAAACCGAATTTAGAACGTGAGGAATGGCTAGCACAATTTCTTTCTCACGCGTATAGGCCAAAACGAACTAAATTCACCACAGCTTCACGATCGATCTAAAAATCTTGAAACCAATTTTCATAGGTCACATATGATGTAATGGACACCAGAAAAATGAAAAACGAATTTTTGAGGTGTCGAATGAATTATGATCGAAATAACTTACTTATGTGTTAGCGATAAGAAGGAAAATCACCACACTCGAACCAAGCACCACACGACCTCAAACGTATTTTTCTAGCTTCCTTTAGATGATGAAGAACACGGGAAAAATGGTCACACACCTCCAGAAAATCGTATGAAGGCTAACGAATTTTATGAAGAGTTTAGGGTTTTCGGATTTCTTTAGGGAAAAGAAAAATGATAAGGATTGACTAAATAATGATATGGCCGGTGAAAGGGGGGGGATTGGACCAAAGATTTCGGAAAAATTGGTTGGGTAATTTCTTGATTGATTATTTCCTTGTTTATATAATTTAATACATTTTAAAATCATAATATAACTAAATATTAACCACTCGGCACTAATAGGGGTATTTTAGTCATTTTGCCACTTGTATAAATGTTAAATGATGTTGTGAAAATTATTTGGGATTATAACATGTGCATTGCCAGAAGTTTGGAATTTATTTGATACATTATGAGCTTTTAATTAAATTTTTAACTTGTAGGGGCAATTTGGTAATTTTACATGTTTTCAGATTTTAGGTGTTTGATTGAGACAGGTATGGAGCGGATGAGGTGGATCTCACGATGTTGTATCATGTCAAGGGAGGTATGGGATGAGGACGAGTGAGAAGATATTCGATCCAAGAGATATCTTCACTCAAGTAGATGATTTGTTTTTGTAGGAAGATGCAACAAGGGCAATAATGGGTGTGGTTGGTAACTTTATCCAAGTATAGTGAGTGGGGTAAGCAATTTGCGTAGGGTGATGATGGAGGTTGGCCTTTGTTGCGTTGTGCAAGATGGATTGAAAGGAGATCACTAAGATCATGGATTTGGTTATTTCTTCACGGAATTTTTGCTTTTCCGTGGCAATGTGGAGTGTATCATAAGGTTGTTGTGGATGAAGTGGGTTTGTGTTGTTGGCAATGTGGAGTGTATTATTGGAGGTGTAGTTTGATGATTGACCAAATTGATATGGTTCATAGTAGTTGGATGGAGGTCGAGATGTGTAGCTTGGATGAATGTGGATGTTTGGCCAACATTGTATGGTTTGTAAAGTGGTTAAAAGGAGTGTCCTTGTGAACTTGGGATATAGTCGGGGAAGTAATTGGTTTGAGGTATTGGTTGATTTCCAACTTCATTGGTTGTGATGGACTTGTTTCAAGGGCTTGTTTTTCTCCTCCAAACGGGTTTTTCGGTCATCCTTGCTAGCCTTGAGGCTTTTGATTTTGGTTTGCTAGGAGAAGACATGATGGGTTGAGGATGATTTGCGATGAAGAGGGGTATTTATAGTGTTGTGATTATGTGTTTATGGAAGGATAATGTGTGTTGGTTTTGCTAGACAAAATGTGTTTGTGAATTTAGAGAAGTGAGGAATCAAAATAGGGTGAAATGAGCTAAAAAGCAGAAAGCAAATAGTGAACCTTGACCTACAGATGGCCGGCCCCCTTAATTCATGGCCGGTCCCTTTAAATTTAAGGGGGCCGCCCCTTTGATTTAAGGGGGCCGCCCTGGCCCAGGTTCACAGAATGCCAGAAACAGGTTTTAGGTAAAGTTTTTCCAGAAAGATGTTTGTTTTGTGGTTTGGTTTTGGGCAAGTCCAACTCTTTAGGCAACTAGGCAAGTATTATTATAGTGAAATTTGCATGAAAAGTATATAAGCAAATAGACATGTGATATAATTATAACTAAGCATGCATGCAAACTTAATAAAGCAATTAATCAATTAAACAAGTTATTGATCCTAAACAATTATCTTAGAGTAAGACTAAAGGCAACTAGTGAGTGAGAAACCAGTGATGGAACAAATGTGATTTTGTAATTCTTGTTTTTGTTCTAGTGTGTGCCTATATGAAACAAATGTGGAGTTTAAGATTGTTTCGACTCCTATGAAAAGAAAATAAATTTTCCTAAGAAACAATCTTTAGTCTCCTTAAATTGGCTTTGCTCACTTCCAAGTGTCATATATATGTATATATTAGATTATATATATATAAATAACGAGAGTGAGACTATTACGCATGATTAGAGAAAAACGTTTTTATCATTATTCAACAATGAGTTTTCCTAAACGTGAGAATGATTTCAAGAAGAATTGAGGTTTTCTTTGAGAATGTATTTATGCAAATCAAAATATCTCAATTCCTAATTTTTGTGAAAAATAGAATCCTAGCCTCAGATTTGAGAAGAAATAAAAGAAAGCTTTGAACTTTTAAAGATTTAATAAATTTCAATCAATTTGTTCCATCATTCCTAATCCTAAACGCAAGTGGTTAAATAATTCACACTTAAGAGGCTTAGTAAATATATCGGCAATGTTATCTTCCGAAGCTACTTTTTCTATTGTTATGTTTGCTTTTTGTACATTATCCCTAAGAAAGTGATGACGTATTTCTATGTGTTTAGTCCTAGAATGTTGAACATGATTCTTACTTAAATCTATGGCTCCTTTATTATCGCACATTATAGGAATATTTTCTAACCTAACGCCATAGTCTACGAGAGCTTGTTTCATCCATAGAGCTTGTTGACATGCCTTTCCGGCGCTTACGTATTCGGCTTCGGTGGTAGAAATGGCAAGAGCGGTTTGCTTCTTGGAGAACCAAGATGTTAGACAACAACCCATGAAGGTGCAAATACCGCTAGTACTTTTTTGATCCACGTAGTCTCCCGCATGATCCGAATCCGCATAGACAATGGTTTCTATGCCGGATCCCTTAGGATACCATAATCCTAAGTGTATAGTGCCTTTAATGTATCGGAAGATACGCTTAACCGCTTCTAGGTGAGAGGTTTTGGGATCCTCTTGAAAGCGGGCACAAAGGCAAACACTAAACATGATATCGGGTCTACTTGCCGTTAAGTATAGTAAACTACCTATCATTCCTCTATACTTAACATTATCTACGGACTCACCTTCTTCATCCCTTGTGAGTTTAACTTCCTTAGACATAGGTGTCTTAAGTGGTTTAGAGTCTTCTAGGCCAAATTTCTTAAGCATTTCCTTAATGTACTTAGATTGGTTAAAGAATATTCCATCTTTTAATTGTTTTATGTGTAATCCTAAGAAAAAGTTTAGTTCACCCATCATACTCATCTCAAACTCATCATGCATGATTTTGGCAAATTCATCACACATTTCTTGACAAGTCGATCCAAATATAATGTCATCGACATATATTTGAACAATGATGATATGTGGGTCACTTCTTTTAGTAAAGAGAGTGTTATCTACCATTCCCATGGAATAATTATGTTTAACTAGGAAGGCTTTAAGTCTATCATACCAAGCCTTTGGAGCTTGTTTAAGACCATATAAAGCTTTCTTTAGTTTATAAACATAATCAGGTTTTGCGAAGTCAATGAATCCCGGAGGTTGTGCCACATAAACCTCCTCATTGATAAAACCGTTGAGGAATGCATTCTTCACATCCATTTGGTATAATTTAAAGTCTAAAACGCATGCATAAGCTAAAAGGATTCTAATGGATTCTAATCTAACTACGGGGGCATAGGTTTCGTCATAATCAATTCCTTCTTATTGATTATAACCTTGGGCGACTAACCTAGCTTTATTCCTAGTTACTATTCCATTCTCATCTAATTTATTCCTAAATACCCACTTAGTTCCTATTATGGTCACATTCCTAGGATTTGAGACTAGTTCCCAAACATCATTTGTTTTGAATTGATTTAATTCTTCTTGCATAGCCATAATCTAACTTTCATCCTTTAAGGCTTCATTTATATTCTTAGGTTCTATTGTTGAAACAAAACAAAAGAAGTTACTTTTGTCTTGAGCTTGTGATCTAAGAGTTCTTTGATTTAAGTGGCCTATAATGTTGTCTAAAGGATGTGACTTAGATTCCTTAATATTTATAATTTCATTTTCTTCTAAGGTTTCCACTTCAAGATCATTACCTAAGGGTTTAGTTTTACTAACCTCGATAGCTTCTTCCTCTATTATATCATCATCTTCTAAGGGTAATGTTTTAGGTGGTGGAGGAGTTTCATCAAAGGTTACATTTAGGGATTATTCTACTTTCATGGTATGTTTATTTAAGATTATGTATGCTTTACTATTTTGTGAATATCCTAGAAAAAATCCTTCGTATGACTTAGGGTCGAACTTAGTAAGGTAATCTTTTGTATTAAGAATGAAACATTTGCTTCCGAATACTCTAAAGTAGCCTATATTTGGTTTCCTACCTCTTAGTAACTCATAAGGAGTTTTTCCTAGTATACGTCTAATTGAAACCCTATTAAGTATATATGTTGATGTGTCTACGGCGTGGCACCAAAATTTTTTAGGGATAGATTGTTCATTTAGCATTGTTCTACTCATTTCTTGTAAAGACCTATTTTTCCTTTCTACTACCCCATTTGATTGCGGAGTACGAGGAGCGGAAAAGTTGTGAGATATTCCATTTACATCACAATATTTTCCGAATTGTACTTCGTTATCTAATTCCCTACCATGATCCGTCCTAATAGAAATTATAGAGCATCCTAACTTATTTTGTATCATTTTACTAAATGTCTCAAATTTTTCAAAGGCTTCGGTTTTATTACTTAAGAACCTAGTCCACGTGTATCGTGAATAATCATCTACTATAACTAAGGTGTAACGATTGCCACCGTAGATCCACACAGCGGATGGACCAAAAAGGTCCATGTGTAGTAATTCTAAGCACCTAGTAGTGGATACCATATTTTTAGCTTTGTGACTAACATGTGCTTGTTTTCCAATTTGACAAGCGTCGCAAAAATGTTTATCATATCTTAAACTAGGCAAGTTTCTAACTAGTTCCTTAGAGGCTAAAGATTGTAATTGTTGCATGTTTGTGTGACCTAATCTCCTATGCCATAAAGTAGAATTTTCATCTAGCGTTGTTAAGTATATCCTATCTTCCGGTTTGTTTCCTAGTTTCATAACATATACGCCTCCTTTCCTAATTCCTCTATCTATGACTTTATCATCCTTAATTATTTCACTAGTCTTTTCGGTAAAGGTAACTCTACACTTATTATCACATATTTGTCCTATGCTAAGCAAGTTATATGTTAAATTATCTACATGTTCAACATTATCAATAGTTAGTGAGTCTTGAGAAATCGTACCTTTGCCTTTGATTTTTCCACAACGATCACTACCAAAAATAACGTTACCTCCATTGTATGCTTTGTATGTAGAGAATAGCTTGCGATTCCCCGTCATGTGTCTTGAGCATCCATTATCTTTTACCCACTCATCGGCCTCCAAATCAACTCCTAAGCATATCTCGTCGGATGCTTGAGCAACGAAACATTTGAATTTAGCTTTTTCATCTTGGTCACTAAATCTCCTCCTTCGTGATACCTTTCTTTTATCTTGTGCTCTTTGTTGCTTTTTGAGAATACTTTTGAATTCTTTAACAACCTTTGCATATTCTTCGTCTTCACTTTCGGAGCTAGAGTCGTCATCATCACTCCTTCTCGATCTTCACCTCTATACAACCTTCTTGTTTACTCTCATCGTGACTCATAGAGTTTTCGCCATCATTACCTTCACATGAAAGATTTGAACTAGTAGCACTTGTATTCATTTCAACTAAATATTTATCTACTATGCTTTCATTTACAATTAATTTGTATGCAATATTTTCTTTGGCTTGACACTCCTCTTGATGAAAGTTTAAAAGATTTTTTCACATATCGTTTGTCGTTTGACAAAAAAATATTCTTTCGTATTCATCTCTTGGTAAAGCTTTATATATAATAATTTTAGCTAATTTATTTTGTTCTTTAAAAATAGTTTTTGTTGGTTGAAAATCACCAATTGAAATGACATGCCAAAGATTATAATCTATTGACTTCACATAACTTTCGAATCGATTTTTCCATTCAAGAAAACTTATATTTTCAAAATATGGTGGTTTAAAAACAATGTTTCCTTCTAAATATTTTTCCGATTCCATAGATCGATTTCAAGTTTCAAAATACAATATATTTTAAAAATCTTGTTAGACGTGGCTCTTGATACCAATTGTGGAAAACTAGAAGGGGGGTTGAATAGTTTTACGTCTTTTTAATTATCTGAAAACTTAGTTTTATAAAACTTCGATTCTAATTATATGTGAGATCAATATATGCACACTTATAAACAACAATATCTACGAAGTAAGTAATGACAATATAAGTAAGTAAGTAAAGAGATAGAGTTGAAAAGAATGCACCGCGAGACAAAGGATTTATAGTGGTTCGGCTACAAGGACACCTTCCTTGTTCCTACTCCACTCCCCGAGTCACCTACTCGAGAGTTTTCTTCACTATGTCAACAAGCTCCCTTATGGCGGAGAAAACCTTACACAACTTTAGCATACACCAATTTAACGACACAAAGCTAAATGTCGAGTTCTAATCCTAGCTAGAACTAATCTCACACCACTTATCACTACACACCTTCTTCACAACTTCTTCACAACGCTACTTCTTCACCACTTAGCTCTCGATCTTCACACCACTACTTCTTCTTCACAACACTACTACTACTTCACAACTAATCTTCACAACTAACACACCTAGATTTATACTATACAAATAATCTACACAACTATACAAATTATATTAACAAATCTACAATACTTCTTAACTAGATGTTGAGGGAGTATTCTTCTTTTGCACTTTGAGAAATGAATGAATGAAAGATTGAATCACTTGAAACAAGGATTAATAATCTAATGATCAAAGGGTTTTAGAAGGATGTTGGAGAGATTTAGATCTAAAAATATTTGTGCAAAAGGTGAGGAAAAATACCAGGATTGAGGTGGTATTTATAGGCAAAGATTCTGACAGAGGAGCGTGGGCCGGCCCCCTTAAAATTAAGGGGGCCGCCCAACTGTAACGGCCAGAATCTTTGTATTTTAGTGGGGAAAGTTTATTTGGTGAAAAACTAGCTGATTTTGGTTAAAAATTTGAATTCATATATTTATTATGAATTAAACATTTTCCTTTATTTCCAAAAATATTTTTCAAAGATACATAATAAGTTTATTTAGTTTTATAAACTTTGTAATATTTAAATAAACATCCCTTTGATCATTAAATGTACTAATCACTTGTTTATTCATACCTTAAGTGATTTTGTTGGATGAGATGATATAAACTTACTTAAGAACTTGTTTTCGTATTAACTTTGCGTTTAATATTTTTACATTTTGTTATTGTCAAAACATAGAGATATCGAAAAATATAAATAACGTTTTTATGCATTATTTATATCAACAATCTCCCCCTTTTTGATGATTACAAAATCTAAACTCATTAAACCAAAAATTATTACGTAAACAAGTATTTAGTGAGTTTTATTCATTTCTCCCCCTTTTTGTTAGCATCAAAAAGGCTATCCCAATGAGCATTAAGCTCCCCCTTGACGTATACTCCCCCTCATTTTGAGGTCATAAGAGAAATCGAGATATGGAATGCTTGCAAAATTATTTAGAACACAAGAAATATATATATATATATATATATATATAATATATATATATATATATATATATATATATATATATATATATATATTATATATATATATATATAT
The DNA here is from genome assembly GCA_021014915.2 of Artemisia tridentata subsp. tridentata. NCBI lineage: Eukaryota > Viridiplantae > Streptophyta > Magnoliopsida > Asterales > Asteraceae > Artemisia > Artemisia tridentata. Next base: position 376,617,632 of record CP139503.1, read on the forward strand.
ATATGATACATGAAATAAATATAGCACAAGAGAACTAAAAGAAGCATGAAAATAAAGCACAAGAAGCATTCATTAATAAAGTTTATTTAAATAGATTATGTTGAAAAGATAATCATTAGTACATAAGCATATAAATATATGATTTTCTAGCAAACTACACTAGATAATACTAAGTTGCCAACTCGAGGTCTCTTGGACTTGCTTGGAACACAAAAGGTTGTGATGATTTTATTTTTGGTGATGGTGGTATAAGCATAAAGCTTAGTTGTTTGATTGAGAAGGGTATGGAGCGGATGAGGTGGATCTCACGATGTTGTATCATGTCAAGGGAGGTATGGGATGAGGACGAGTGAGAAGATATTCGATCCAAGAGATATCTTCACTCAAGTAGAGGATTTGTTTTTGTAGGAAGATGCAACAAGGGCAATAATGGGTGTGGTTGGTAACTTGAACCAAGTTACTAGTGGCGGATTACCCCCAGTGGCTGGTCCTTTGTTCTTGCAATCCTTTGAGTGATGGCCCACCTTGTTACATGTCGTACATTTAATGGAACAAGGCCCTGTGTGATGCCAGTTGCATTTCTTACACATAGGGGCTTTCCCAGCATAACCACTTCCCTCATTTGTAGTGGCGGAATATGCTCTAGCAGTATCTTGCCTTGGTTGAGGATAGGGGTTGGTACGATTATTACTAGTGGTGTTACGGGTGTTACCGAAATCTCTCCCATCGTGGAACTTTTGTTTATTATCGTTGGGCACTGGCACATAGTTGTGCTTTGTTACTTGATCCATTAACCTCAAAGTTATGTTAATGACTTCCTCTAAAGTTTGAGGTTTAGAGGCAGTAACATTCCCTTCGATACTTCGGGGCAAACCTCCGATGAAAACTTCTATTGTCTTTTCAACAGTCGGCACCATTGTAGGACACAAATTTGCCAACTCTTGAAATCTCCTAATATAAGTTTTAACATCGTTCCCCTTCACAGACGAGTTATAGAACTCGTCTTCCATTTTCTTAATCTCCGTTCGAGGGCAGTATTTCTTAATCATAAGATTCTTAAATTCATTCCAGGATAACTTGTATGCCTCTTCTATTCCTATTGGTTGGGCATACAAGTTCCACCAAGATAATGCTTCATCGGTAAGAGTACCGGTAGCAAACTTAACCCTACAATCCTCAGTACAGTTGCTACGGGTGAATACTGACTCACATCTCTCAAACCAGTGAATCAATCCTATGGCCCCTTCTGTCCCCTTGAAATTGAAGGGTTGACAGCTCATAAATTCCTTGTAGTTACTCTTCTTCGCTACAGGAATTTCGAGGTTTCTAGCCATGTTGGCATCCCTAGCTCCTAGTGCCACAATTACACTGTCAGCAACTAGTCGTTGGATGTCTTCCTGAGTCATGGCGGGAGTAGTAGGAGTAGCGGGAGTGGTAGATCTTGTACGTGCCATTCTATAGACGTTCGTAAGATAGGATGTGATAAGAATAGTGTCATGGTTTATGTTCTAATTCTTAGAACATTATCTGATACCGGATGGGTATGGAATCCTAAAACTAAAAGGGCGGATTTCCTAACAAGATTTGCTATATTCCACCGAAGCTAGTTTCACCCTTCTAAAGGCATAGTGATACTAAAAGATCCTAAGTTTTAGTGTTCCTAGGCATGTCTACTTATTTTAAATTTCCTAATAAACTCGAGTTCTTAAAACCTAAGGCAGGTCTATAGTGTGTCCTAAAATATAAGGCATAGGGGATCCTAATACGGGATACGTGTTTTAAGAAAACTAAGTATAGGCAAACTATAACTTTTATAACCTAACAAGTACCCGTACATAACTAAGTTATCTATAGCTAAACTACCTATAAAACTATACTACCTAATTCTATAACCTTAGTTTGATTCTTTGTTATTCTTACGTTCCTGGATGGCTTCTAAAAGATCCTCTATATCAGACTTATGACTATCCCTAATATCCTCGATAATCATTTCTATAGTGGAAAGTCTAACATGTATAGTAACTACTTCGTCAGAGTGTCCCTCATACTTTGTTTGCAACCTAAAGATTTAATTACGAGTTTTCTCTAATTCGTTTTCTAACCTAGCATAGTCTTTTTGAATTATAATTCTACCTTTTCCTAGGTCACTAACCTTATTTTCTACTTCTTCTATTCGTCCTAAGGACAACTTATCTAAATGACTAAGTATATCCTCTATTTGTTCCTCATGCCTTTCTAAAGGCGTTTTATATGAACTATTTCCTATTTCAAAACTAGGGGGAGGCGAGGGTGGTATAATACGTAATTTCTTATGGGGAGGAGAAACTATTTCGGGAACATAGCGATCTTGACTATTATAGTGAGGTATAGATGGGGTAGGGGTTATAGAATATCACCACCATATGTTTGCATATACCCATTATATGCTTGCATATAGGGATCATTCGGGAAAAGTTCTAAACCTAAGTTAGTTAAGATATTCTAGGCTAATTCTTCCGGAGAATTAATACCAGAAGATGAGTGGGTAGGGGTAGCCGGAATATACTCATAACTATCTGATGAAGTATCCGTATCATCGGTATCCAACACTGTAACAACCCAACCCGACATGGGTCAGGAGCGCAACAGTTTGGTGACATATCAAAGCATACAAAGCATACAACGCAAGCGGAAGACTTAAAACCAAATATTACAAGGAAAAAATCTAAAAGTACAAAAGAAATATTAAAACTATAAAAGCAAAGAAAATACACACTAAAAAAAGTCTAATCTAATCCAAGTTCAAAACTAGTCCAGATGTAATGGGCTTCTAGTCCATGGGGTAGTCCACTAAAGCTCCTATGCTCTCTCTTCACCCAAACCCAGCTTCCAACCTAAAACCTGCCGCAGGAAAGGAAATGCGGTTGAGCTTAAAAAGCCCAGTGAACAGATATATAGCAAAACAAACGGACAATCAAAACGTAATTAAGCATAGGAAAAGGAAATGTAAACTCCTGCTGAAAAGAATGTCATCTGTCAAATGAATAAGAGATCAAGATCAACGGAACAATATCATAAGTCAAAGAAAAACAGAGCATCATAGATATATCAAGCATAAACAAATCGTAAGAGAATCAAGAGCACGTATCAACAAAAGCGTGTCTACCAGAGTCACTCGAATAGACACATAGAAATATAAGGAAGCCACGAGCCGACCTACCAGAGACACTCGAATAGGTCTAAAGCACCTACAAAATCCGTCAAATCATAATTGCACAAGGAGGTGCGACCTCACATGTACCAAAAGTGAAAGGGGTACAAGGCACGTACAGCCAGTCACTACCTAATCATAACAAACAAAGCCTAGGATGCATCCATACACTCCCTGAATCAAACAAAATACATATGACAGCTCATGACTGGCCACATATATAACTAATTGGCCAGTGTACACATATATATCAAACAAAATGGAATGCCAGGGATCAATCACACCTTCCCAGAAAGTGTCATGCCAGTGGTGCCATCACTGACACGCCCATGGTACCTCCATGGATAGTTCGCAAGCTCGGGCATAAGAACAGAATCATATCAACAAAGCATATCCATATCAAACGAATCATATCATAATCAAACCAAATCTCAACCATGAGATAGTAATCAGGTAACCAAACAAAATGGATAGCAATCGAATCATATCAAAGGATCAACCAAAAGCTCATAACAAAGGATCACACAAAAGGAAACATAGCAATGGCAAAGGATCATAGTAACATAGATTGAAGGAAATCTCTACTGAATAGAGACAGAATATCTGTACCTTAAACCGCAAATGCAAACACGTCAGAAAACATAAAGATCGGAAGTTACTCCTTCTTCAGCGAATCTACACGAATTAATGATCGGCTTAATAACTTACGTTAAATTAGATTACTCGTTTTTAGTCGACTTTTCTATTTTAGTAACCTTCTTTATTTAGCAGGTTTCCCGAATTAGCAATTTTCCATATTTAGTAAGTTCCCGAAACACTTTAAGGTTATAATGGACAATTAATAATATTTAAGGTTAAAATGATCAATAAAATAGTTTAGGTTTTAAAACGTCAATATTATAAGTTTAGGGTCTAAAAATGTAATTTATCAAAAATAAAAAGTCAAATAAAAATATTTTAAAGTTTATTTTAATAAATTAATATTAAGATAATAATTTTGGACCCGTCATTATAATTTTATATAATTTATTAACGTACCCACGATTTTAATATTTATGCCGCGACGACCCAAGATTTTTATAAAATCATGTAAGACTTGTTTATAACCCGACGTTCGTATACACACGGCACCCCTCGTTATATAAGTAACCCAACGTACCCTATGTTGTTGTTATACAAACACACTCGTGTAACCAAACCAACACACACGTTAATTAAACGAACAGGTTAAATCCTATACATGACCAAAAATTTATGAACGGGACCCTTGTTTTGTTTTCATTTTTATCCGAACTAAAACAAACACCACATGCCCTCTCGTTAATTTGGTTCGTACAAGACAAGAAACATCACCCCTTTTTGCGTTATATATATACTCGACACAAACAAGTCCGAATCCATATTCAAAATATATACACGGTTATATTTTTGTATGGCGAAATATATATTGTGATTTAATGTGGACTAGTTTAACAAGCATATCATACATATATATATGTATATCGATTTAAACATGTAACGTTATACATCAATGAGTCAAGATCAAAAGAAAAATAAAAATGAATAAGAGATTTATACCCTTGTCGATGGAGAAAGGAACCGAACCAAGAAAAGAATGAAAGGAAACCGAGTACACACCTCCAACTCACGTGTATACAAGAATTAACAAGCAAGAAACCTCCTTGTTGTTGGTGTCGACTGGAATCAGGAACAAGAGAAAAAGAGCCGCTACTTTTGATGCCCTAGGGTTTTTATTTTGTTATTATTATTTTTGAGGAGCATGCACCGGTTTTAACAAATAAAAAGGGAGGGGAGTTTGGGCTTGGTAAAGGGCCGGTTAGTGGGCTTAAAAAGAAGGGGGGAAAGGGGGCCGGTTGGTGGTTGTGGGAGGAAGCCCAAATGAAACGTATGGGGTGTTGTGTGTTTAATATTTATTCGGCCCGATAGTAAGTTAAATGTAACGCAAAAATTTTCGTGGTCACAAGTTTTATTTTTCGTATTTAATACATTTCGAATTTCAAATATAACGTATAGTTTTTATGTTTTGGATTTTCAGGTTATTCGTAAAAGTTAAATTGGATTTTTCGGGTCGTTATAAACACGATGATAGGATTGTTAAAGGATGACATATCTAACTAAGGGTGAGCATCGGTCCAGGACAGGACCGGACCGGACCGAGGACCGAAATAGCAAAAAAAACAAGACCGAGGACCGGACAGAATATGGTCGGTCCGGTCCGGTCCGGTCTCGGTCGGTCCAGTCCAACTAGGCCAAATAATCGGTTTTTGGACCGGACCGACCGGACCGAGGACCGAAATAGCAAAAAACCAAGACCGAGGACCGGACCGAATGTGGTCGGTCCGGTCTCGGTCGGTCCGGTCTCGGTCGTTCGGGTCGTTTGCTCAGCCATATATCTAACTGTAATACCCGAAAAAGTATCTTAGCATATCTCTAACCTATGTTATATCCTAGAGGCAATAGTAATAGTGGGGAATCTACCCTAGAGGCAATAGTGAGGAATCTATCCTAAAGGCAGTTCGGGGATTCTAACCTAGAGGCAAGTCAGGAATCTTAACCTAAAGGCAAGTTGGGAGTCTAAAGGCAAGTTCGGGGATTCTAGTGGCACGGAGGACTGTTTAGAAGAAGTGGTTATAGTTTAAGAATAATCCTATAACCAAGGCTCTGATACCAATCTGTAACACCCCCATTTTCACAGATCGCAGCGGATTTAGTGTTTGGGGTATTACTTCATGGAAACAAAGACAAGATAATAGAAACCGACTCGAAAAGAGACGATTTTGAAAAAGGTTGTTGACATAAATAATGCATAAAAATGTTATTTATATTTTTCGATATCTCTACGTTTTGACGATCACAAAATGTAAAATCATTAAACGTAAGATTACTACGTAAACAAGTATTAAGCTAGTTTATATCAATTTATCCAACTTAATCACTCAAGGTATAAATAAATAAGTGCTTAATACATCTCATGATCAAAGGGGTATTTAATTAATTAATTACAAAGTTTATTTAAAATATAAACATATTATATATTTTGAAAAACACTTTTGGTAATAAAAGAAAATGTTTAAATCATACTAAATATATGAATTCAAATATTTAACCAAAATCAGTTAGTTTTTCACCAAATAAACTTTTCCCACTAAAAGACAACATTTCTGGCCGTTACAGCTGGGCGGCCCCCTTAATTATAAGGGGCGGCCCCCTTAATTTTAAGGGGGCCGGCCACCATTTAAAGGGGTCGGCCACGCTCCTGTGTCAGAAACTGTCAGGATTTTTCTCCTATAAATACCACCTTAAACCTTGTATTTTTCTCACCTTCTGCACGAAAATTTTCAGATCCAAATCTCTCTAAACATCTTCTAAAACCCTTTGATCATTAGATTATTAATCCTTGTTTCAAGTGATTCAATCCCTTCTCATCCACTCTCATCTAAAGTGTAAAAGAAGAATACTCCTTCAACAACAAAGTTTAAGAAGTATTGTAGAGTAGTTGTGTATATTGTGTAAACTATTTGTATAGTTGTGTAGTGCTTGTAATAAGTAGATATAGGTGAGGTAGAAGTAGTGTAGTGAAGAAGTAGTGAAGTTGTGAAGTAGTGAAGAAGGTGTGGTGTGCTCAAGTAGTGAAGAAGTTGTGGTGTGTTGTGAGATTGGTTCTAGCTACTATTAGAACTCAACATCTAGCTTAGTGTCGTTAATTGGTGTAAGCAACGTTGTGTAAGGTTTCTCCGCCACAAGGGAGTTTGTTGACATAGTGAAGAAAACTCTCGAGTAGGTGACTCGGGGAGTGGAGTAGGAACAAGGAAGGAGTCCTTGTAGCCGAACCACTATAAATCCTTGTGTTGTGGTTTGATCTTTCTGACTCTATCTTTTTATTACTTCTATACTCATATTATAGTAGCTTAGTTAGTTAGTTAATTTATTATTGTTCATATAGTGCAAGTGTTGAATTCACATAATCAAGAATTGAAGTTTTATAAAACAAAGTTTTCAAAACAAAATTAAAAAGACGTAAAACTATTCAACCCCCCCTTCTAGTTTTCCACAATTGGTATCAGAGCCACGTCTAACAAGACTTTTTAAAATAAATTGTATTTTAAAACTTGTAACGATCTATGGAATCTGAAAAATATTTAGAAGGGCAATCTATGCAAAGACCACCACTATTTGAAAGTGATGGATTTTTATATTGGAAAAATTGAATCGAAACTTATGTGAAATCAAAGGATCTAGATCTTTGGCATGTTATTACTAATGGTGATTTTCTTCCTATACAAAATAATTCCGAAACTAAAAGGGATGAAATTGTACCTTTTGAAAAACAAAACGATGATTTGAAAAAGAAACTTGCTAAAAATAATGAGGCTAAAATGGTGATTTATAATGCGTTACCACGCAAAGAATATGAAAGAATTTTTATGTGTAATACCGCAAAAGAAATTTGGAACTCTTTACTAATTACTCACCAAGGTAATAGTCAAGTCAAAGATAATAAAATAGATCTTCTTGTACAACAATATGAACAATTCACGATTCCGGAGGAGGAATCAATAGATAATGCTTTTGCTAGATTTAACACAATCATCACAAGTTTAAAAGCACTTGATGAGAATTTTTCTAGCAAGAATTTTGTAAGGAAATTTCTTAGGGCTCTCCATCTGAAGTGGCGCGCTAAGGTGACGGCTATTGAGGAGTCAAAGAACTTATCAACGCTACAACTTGATGAGCTAATTGGAAACTTGAAAGTGTACGAGGTGATAATAAAGAAAGATTCCGAAATGGTCAAGGGAAAAAGGGAGCAAAACAAATCTATTGCGCTAAAAGCCAAAAAGGACTCTAGTGATGAAGAATGCTCAAACTCCGAAAGTGACGATGAAGAGTATGCTTTGGCCGTAAGAGATTTCAATAAATTCTTCAAGAGACGAGGAAGATACGTTAGACAACCATACGATGAAAGAAAATCTTCTCAAAGAAACAAGGATGACAAGAATAGCAAAAGTGAAAGAAAATGCTTCAAGTGTGGAGATCCACATCATCTTATTGGAGAATGTCCGAAATGTCAAGAAGTCAAAACTACAAGGCATTTATAGGAGGAGCTTGGAGCGATAGTGACAATGATGAAAAAGAGACAACAAAAGATGAAAAGTGTCTCATGGCAAAGACATCCGATGAGGTAAGTTCCGAATCCGAATACTATAGTGATGAAAATTTATCTTTAGATGAAAAAGACTTAGATAGCGAATATAGTAGATTATGCAAACTAGGACTAAAAGTCATGGCTAAAAATAAACTACTAAAACGCACTAACAACCAACTAAAAGATGAAATACTTGAGCTAAAAACTAAACTACATAACTTAGAAAAGGGTAAAGAAAGCTTTATTGAATGTAGAAAATGTCTAGTTGTTAAAAGTGAAAATGAACAACTTAAGGAAGAAATTACTAAATTAGATAAATTTGAAAATAGTAGTAAATCACTTAGAAAATTAATTAGTACTCAAAGGATATCCGGAGACAAGAGCGGCTTAGGATATAACCCAACCGGAGCATCAACTAGTGAAACTAAAAGTGTAAAATTCGAAAGTGAAACTAGCGAATTAAAACCTCTAGAACTCAAACCTAAGTACATACTCTTAAAAGATAGATTAGTACCTATTGCTAGTGATGAAGAAATTAAAAGTTTCCATAAATCATCCTTAAAATCCGAAACCGAGCCCTTTAAACCAAAAATAAGATCTAAGACTCCACCACCTAGAAAACCAAGTAGTCCTCATCCTAGGTCCAAAACTCCTCAACCTAGAATTAATCAAAATAGACGAAACTATAACAACAATCAAAATATGTGGAACTTCAATCCTTGGGGAATGATTCCACCATATGTACATCCAAGTCAAATACATAATATGTTCGGACCAAACAACTTTGGTCAAATGAGACAATGGGGACCAACGTGAGGCTTTCGTCATATAAGCTTGGTATTTTATTCACTTCCACAAGATCATTTATTTTTGAAGACTTTGAAGACACAAGGTACACATTTCCTTTTAATTTCCTTGTCAAGTTTGCATGCTTAGATTAGTATCTAGTTTATATTTGATTTGTTATATGTTTGCTTTGTATTTTATTATAGCTAGTATACATATACTTATACATATATATATATAATATATATATATATATATAGTTACTTATAGGAGCTTATAACCTAGAAAACTCACTTGTTGATTTTCTAGAACAAGAAACTGTTCGTTTACGAACTCTTTCTTTTCCCCTTTTTCCTTCTTGAACTTTAACGTTCAACCAATACTCATGTTGATGTAGAGAAATGAGTCAAAAAATCTATGGATGAAACAAACTCCCGCCTTCCATTGCATACGTCTCCTCTCTATATTCTCGTCTTATAAACCCATACTATATACGCATATATATATATATATATATATATATATATATATACCTTCCACAATTATATATATATATATATATATATATATATATATATATATATATATATATATATATATATATATAAACCTTCCACAATTCTCTCGTCCACTTGACAACTTTATTAATTTCATCCGAAAATGATCAAGAAATTTTAATTGACAAAATGTCAAGTAAAAGTGTCAAGTAATTCCTTTCGTGCGAATCCTCTTCAACGTATTTTTGATTAAATATATGCTTGTTTGCTTTATAGTTCTTTAATATATATTCTCTATATGCTTTATAATTAGACCAAAACTAATGGGAAATGTCCAAGTAGAGCTTGCTGCAAACACAAAACAGAAAATTGCATCTTTCCAAAAAAATTTTGAAAAATTTTGATTTCTGGGTCGTCAGATGGGCGGCCCCCTTAAATTTAAGGGGACCGGCCTATATTTAAGGGGGCCGGCCACCCATACAGTAAACTTTACTGTTTTCTTTTGCTTCTTGTGACTCCTTTTGCTAGTCTCAGCTACCATTTTCCTTTAAAACTAAACTGATTTTGGAATCTAACCATCTATTTTCAAATTAATTCCATTTCTAAACATGTTTTCATACTATATAATCCCCATGCATGTTTAATTCACACTCCATCATCCTCAACCTTCATCAAACTTCATCCTTTCACCATGTCATCACCAAGAACCACCAACTCAAACAATGCCAAGAAACAAAAACTTGTCATCATACCACCTAAACAACTCTTCATTGACCTTACTAATGAAGACAACACCACTCCATCACCACCACCTCAATGCTCATCTCCAAGTGCACCTAATGCACCTTCCAAAACACCCTCAACAAATGGAACTTCTACTTCCTCAATACCATCAACCTCATCAATCAATGACTATATCAACTCTCATTTGTCACCTCCACCAAGAGTTCCACCACCACCACCTCTCATTGAGAATACATCTCTTGACATCACCCTTTCATTATCACCCATAACACCTCTTGATGCACACTTTTCATCATCACCAATTAACCCACCAAACTTCAATCCCGTCCCATGGAGCTTACTTGAAGCTCATGGTGACACGTGCCTTTGTTGCATCCACAACCGAACCATTGTCTTCGGACTAAGAGATGAGATCCACTACATGTTTTCACACATTGAAAACTTGTTACATCAACAACCAACCTCCACAACTACAACTCCTCCACCACCAACAACAAACACACCTCCACCACAACCACCAGCAAACACTCCTCCACCATCACCATCTCCATGTTCACCATCACTTCCACAAAATTAAACATGCTTGGAAGTTTTCAAATAAAATTGTTTTAACCATTTTGGATGGCAAGCTCTAGGAGGACTTTCATATTAGAGCTTTGGTTTATATATGTTTGTAAGCCCTTGAGGCATTAGTTGGTTAGATTTCTAGTTTTCTTGTATGAGCATCTTGGAATGCACTTTGTTTGTAACCTTGCTTATTTTTAAGTAATGCATGTTTCTTGATTGTTATATATTGCTTGTTCTCCTAATATTTTTCTTGCAAGCATTCCATATCTCGATCCCTTCTATGCCCTCAAAACGAGGGGGAGCATATGTCAAGGGGGAGCTCCAACTTAGTTCGGGATAACCTTTTTGATGCTCACAAAAAGGGGAGAATTGATATAAACTCACAATAATACTTGTATATATACTAATTTTTGTTTAATGAGTTTAGATTTTGTAATCATCAAAAAGGGGGAGATTGTTGACATAAATAATGCATAAAAATGTTATTTATATTTTTCTATATCTCTACGTTTTGACGATCACAAAATGTAAAATCATTAAACGTAAGATTACTACGTAAACAAGTATTAAGCTAGTTTATATCAATTTATCCAACTTAATCACTCAAGGTATGAATAAATATGTGCTTAATACATCTCATGATCAAAGGGGTATTTAATTAATTAATTACAAAGTTTATTTAATAATATAAACATATTATATATTTTGAAAAACACTTTTGGTAATAAAAGAAAATGTTTAAATCATACTAAATATATGAATTCAAATGTTTAACCAAAATCAGTTAGTTTTTCACCAAATAAACTTTCCCCACTAAAAGACAACATTTCTGGCCGTTACAGCTGGGCGGCCCCCTTAATTATAAGGGGCGGCCCCTTTAATTTTAAGGGGGCCGGCCACGCTTGTAACACCCCAACCCGACAAGGGTAAAGATATCACAACAATGGATCTACATCAAATCAAAACAAAGCATACTAATACGGTAATACAAAAATTCAAGGATTACAATTGAAACATTGAATCTAAATGGTTACAATTAAACTTCCAAAACTAATTCTAAAACATAATGTCTTCAATCCAACTCTAACCCAGCATAGCTATCCAATCTTTAAGTCCAAGGTACACACTTCACTCATTCCCAGCTTCCTACTAATACCTGCCGTGTGAAAAAGAAAACACGGCTGAGCTACGAGAGCTCAGTGAACAGATATAACGGTAACAAAACAATAACAGGTAGCAGTACAAAGGAAATCAGGAATACAGGTCATACCGATAACTCAGGGTGTAGGAATGAGAGGTCAGGAATAAATAATGAATAAGATTAGAGAAAAAGGAAAGAGAACAAACAATAAGGAAATTCATAAGATAAGGAAAACAGAAATCTATCACGAGCCCAGATAACATAGCATACAAATATTAAACAAACCTGTGTAGAGTGATCAGCTCCCAGATAATGTGAAAGACGTGTATCGCACACACAATCAGTCACCAGAATTAATAACATATAACATATACAGATAATAGATCAAATCTAGAGTGCACCCATACGCCCCACAGACAATCAATAATCATAATCATAATGGCCATAGCAGATAATAAATAAGGGACGGAACAGGTCATCACTCTCCTGCCCTAGAGTCATGTCAGAGGTGCGTCAATGACATGGACATGAAACCCTCATGCCTAGTGATTGGCTCGTAATATCAAACTGTAGGTCAAAGGTCAGGCGTACTATCAAAATAATCAAAGGTCATATCTTAAGGGTACATGGCAAAAAGGTTCATGTCAATTGGTTTCAGGATTTAATATCAAAGATTCAAATCAGAGTTTATCAGATTAAGCTTTATATCAAAGTTTAAGTTCAGATTAAAAAGACTTTATCAAATGGTTCAGAAAAGAGTTTTCACGGTCTATAATTAGAGTTCATATCAAAAGTTCATTTAAAAAGATTTCTATTTAAGAGTTCATTTAAAAACAGTTCTTCAAATGGTTTTCATAACAACTGATCTTGCAAAATAGTTTTCATAAAAATGATCTTCCAAAACTTTTATTAACTTCATTTAAAAGTGGTGTCGCTTCCTTTAAAAATAACTTTACCCAAACGATTCATATGTATTTAAAAGATGTTTCAAAATCAATTAGGTTCAAATAAGGATTTAACAGGTTAATGTTTATATCCAAAAGTCAAATCAATTTTACCAAAAGTACATCAGTTAAGTTTTCAAAACAGGATTCATGGATCAGGGTTCAGGATAACAGATCAAAACACAAGTTTCAAGAAGAGTTCAGAACAAGGAAACACATCGAGATTTAACAAACAAAGGACCACACGAAAGTGCACAAACAGGAGGGAACATAGCAATGGCTTAGGGAATCCTAAACGAATCAAAATACGGAACCAAAAGAAACGAAAGCACCTTACTAGAGAAGGGCAGAATATCTGTACCTTATTATGAATGCAAGAATCACAGAGATAAACGCTGATAGAGATTTGATTACTCCTTCCTCGAACCTAAGGGAGTAGAAGACAAAATGACAAGTGGGTTTTAGTTATCTCAGATTAAGTTAAGTCCTTATTTAAGGCTTATTATGGTATTAAGGTATCTTTTAGCAGGTTACAAAAGTTTAAGGTTTATTATGACAGATTTTCATAGTTCAGGGTTTTATTTGTAAGTTCATCTAATTCAAAGGCATAAAGTGAAAATACTTTAAGTTACTAACTTAAATACTTATTTTATTCAGAATGACATCTTAATCCCTTTAGTTTCATAATTTACAGTTTATACCCCTTTAGTTACAATATTTACAAAACCAACCTTATACTTACATAATTTATGATTTAATCCCTCTAATATCCATATATACCAACTAAGCATATTATTTTACCAAAATTCAGAATGCTACTTCAGATTTTACATATAGTACTATTCAGCCCCTCAGATTTCAGAATTTACACAATTAGTCCCTTAAGTTTACAAAACTTATAAATTAAATCATAATTCCATAATAATTACTTATTTAGCCCACAAATACTCAAACTTACCCAAAACACTCTTAATATCATTATTTACCCAAAATGACTTCAATTTTACAGAATTTACATTTTTAGTCCCTCTAGTTTAATTATTTCCAATTCGACACATAATTATATATATTTACCTTTTAACCTTTATAATTACAAATCTAACACACATGACTCATATTTTATATTTTTACATGATTTTTCCCTGATTAAAACACATTACAAAAATACCCACGAGTTTCAGAAAATTACAAAACAGCCCTTATACTTTTTATTTCCAATTCGTTAACTACAAAAACCAACCAAAACCCTAATATTAATTCTCAATCATTACCCCATAATCATTAAAAACCTTAAACATCATTTAATGACCAGGTTTCACACCAAAAACCCTAACCCTAATTTCTTTCTCTTGTATTTTGTTTCTTTTCTTTATTTTCTTAAAACCCGAAATACAAAATAATTTACCATGTTCGATCTAGGCCTCAAATATTCGAATTAGTATTTTTATGAGATCTTATATATTATATAGAGTCCACATAAAATAGTGCTCATGCCCAGAAAATTCGTATATAATTATTTAGAGTTTTATGGCGTTTTTAAGGTTTAATTCGTAAATAATTCATATAGCATGCATGGTTCGGTTTTAACATTTTATTTAGACCTTATATGATGTAAGAGACGTGAGAAAAATACCAAACCCAATATGGGACGCGTAGAAAGGGCTGAACGAATTTACACTTCTCGAATGGATAACAAGAACCAATAATTCCCCACGAGCACAAACGCGACCAAAAAACCTTGTAATCAATTTTCGCAGATCATATATGATGTAAGGAACTCAGGAAAAATAGAAAACGAATTTTACAAGGGTCGTAGGAATCAAAATAAATTTTTACCTCACTTGTGAACAAAATTCGACAATAAAAGATTCAAGCCTCTATAAATCGAAAGGCTATTTTTCTTGGCTTATTAGGGTTAGAATGAACTCAGGAAAATTATCTTGGCTCTCCAGAAATTCGTATGAATTAGATGGTGAATTATTTGTGTGTTTTGTGTTTATCGGCAAAGGAAAAAGGAAACAACAAGAAAGGAAAATATATGGGATATATTTTGGCCGATCAATGAGGGTTATGGGCTGGAATTTTTCAGTTTTCATTGACCCAAAATCATAATCTTAATTATTTGGCCATTTACCTTAATTAACTTGTAATTATCCTACACTTTTAAAACAATTTAAATCATAACTAATTAAAATGTAAGTATCATTTTCGGTTTACATATATTGTGTAGAGTAGTACAAGATTATTTGGACATATAAAAATTATTAGAAGTCTTTTCTTAATTTTATTTTACTTCATATGTAATTTATTTCACATAGTTCGGATTAATTTGATGCTTATAATAGCTTTTAATTAAATTCTTAAGTAGTGAGGGCATTTTGGTCATTTTACATGTTTTCTGAATTTCAGGTATTACAACTTCTTCCCCACTAACAAAAAAATTTCGTCCTCGAAATTTGCAGGAAGCAGAAAGAAAAGAGAACGGAACACAAAACAAGGACATACCAGGTCTAATAGATGATGATCGGATTCTCTCGGAAGAGATGTAAGAATTACACAGGATTTTGACGGATATGCCGTCCACAGGATTTGATTTGACAATTCAGATTAGAACGTACAGGAATAGATTATCGATAACCTCAATTGGCAGAAAGTTCTACAATGGAACCTAAGATAGTCATTAGAAGTACAGAGGTCAGCAAAACGCGTGACGAGAATCCAGACGTATCAATTCGCATAACGGTGAAAGCAGATTACGCGCATAGGTAGATTGAACTTAAAGTCTTGCTAACGCAGATGATCTCAAACAGTTATCGGAATTTCTGAAGCTTCTAAGGCACTTCTCGAAATATCCTATGCCCACAACAAGTGCACGTTATATGATGTAAGTATTATCACGTTGGCCAGACGTCATAATACTGGCATCATATAATTATGCCCTCATGATGGTCATACTTAATCTCAAGTCGTGAACAAAATAACTTATCTTAATCCACCTAATCCAACTACAGTCTCAGAGGTCATCAGAATCAACGTCATAACTAAGAGGAGAAACGAATTACTCGAAAGAGTTAATGGAACAGGTCTAAAATGTCTATCAGAACCGGATACGTCGCCAATAGAGTCAACTCTTCATCACTCATCAGAATCAACTCAGACAATACCATAGGTTGCTTCAAAATCCTCATAACAAACCATCGGCCTACATACGCAGAATGCACACAGAGCGGAACTACTAATAGGGAACCTAAATCATTCAAAGGATTTTATCATCAGGTAACCGAAATTTAAATAGATCAAGAGGAACTGAATTACGTCATCTACAGCTTCATCCATCACATAATTAATTCTTCCAAACACAACGTTCACTTCAGGATTTCTTCCATTCAAAATCATGATCTCGATTTCCATTCTTAAGTCTGCTGCTGCTCTTAATTCATCTTAGTACAACTAAAATGGATAAAGAAGCAAGACTGCGAATCTTGAACAGGTCTACTAGCACAGTTCGGAATTCGCCAACTCTGACTGCTGTCATCACCGGATGCCTGGTAGTGGTGTCAGCTACAATCTCTGAACGCCAATTACATCTACTCTTCCAGAACAAAGGTCATCCCATTTAATACGAAGATGGTCTACGTATTCCTCGTTCGTCTCAGAGCAAAAACATGCCGTCATACTATGACAATTGTCCAAATACTCGTGAAAAACATGATTCGTATTAGCCAATACAATTGGCATTATTTAAACTCATGATGGTCACAATGAGTACGGAAACAGTTTTCATGAAACGTTTCAGGGAAAACTTCATATCTAATTCACATAACCAATCTTTACGAATAAAACTGAAATACTTTACAGAAGTTGCTCTCAGTTAGCCATCTCCTATCTTAGGAGTTCTTGTGTTTGCTTCATCAGTCCTTCAAACATTAAATGAGGTCGTCTGATACAGAATTTACCAAGATAGAATAATTTAATCATTGATACGCGGCAATGAAAAGGGATTACGGTTAGAATTACGGTTAGGTTTACGATAGTTGGTATGCTGACGCAAAATTTTCTCTTTCTTCCTCATAAATTAATAGGGGCATTCAAGGGAAACACTGGGGGGGGGGACAAACATATCTCATCAGCTTCTTCAATCTTTCAACTTCTATCGCATCATGGTTCGTCAACTGAGATCGGTTCAGAGTCAATTCTACTTCTCAAACAGGAAGGAAAACCCAAGAGTTTCATCAGAAAGCACCGGAAAATTTGTACCTCAAACTTTCAATGCCAACGCTTTCTCGGGGTAGATACTGTTAGGTATCAGGAAAAAAAATGAAGATCAAATAAGGACGGGGTAAGTGTTTCCATAGCAACATTAATCTTATCAGATTTGAGTGGTTAAAGGTTTTCATAACAAAAGTAGGGGGGAGCAGATTGTTAAGGATCACATTTCAAATACGGTAGTCTTATGGTAGCTTTTACGAAGAGCCAGCCAATCAATAACCAAAAGATCTCTAAAATCAAGTATATCAATAGTAAACAGATCCGCAGAACGAATATGGTCACTAAACCGGACGGATAGTTCATATGTCAGAGTCAAGTACATGGTTCAGTATAGTGTGGAGATATATAGGCGAACAATTCAAGGTGTTGGAATCATATTTAGCTATCTAGCACAAGTGCCAGGTAGGTTGCGAATTATCGGCAATACGAACATCGTATACTGTCAAAATGAGGCGTATGAAATATCAGTTATCAGCATCGTCATGCTCAGTTAACAATTTCATACAGAGATGGTGTTTGCATCAAATTCTTCCAAAGGAAAACTGATTGGCAAATAAGATCCATCGTTCGAGGGAGGGAATAACTTCTATATCTGAGGTTAATAATCACCAGAGTTCTAATGGGAGTAGTAATAGATTTGCAAGACAGAATAGTATCAGGTGCTACTTTTACAAAAAGTATGGGTAATGAATTTAGAGAATGGGTGAAACACATTAGGGTTAAATGACCCTCGAAATGATCGGAGAAAATATCAACTGTTTATCAAACAGATCGGAAGTGAAGGTCAAAATCAGGTAGTGGCAACAAAAGTTTAACAATCGGTAATCATGGCAAGGGTTCCCAAAAATTGTTTCAAACGCCAAAGGTGAGACATAGGAGGATAGTCGTCAGTACTAAATGATCAGTCCATCAATCCTTATAAGAACACTAGACTTCTTAAGGAAACGGGGATGGTTAAGACGAAATTTGAATAGTGTCAAAAGATTTATAAATGATTATCGGGAGCAAGAAATAACTGACAGAATGTATCAAGTACATCATTGTCAAGGGAATTCTCAGAATGCCCGAAGAGGCATCAGGGTGATTAACTAAAGGTTCGGAGGTTGGAGTCGGAATCTGAAAGCAAGGATCAAATAGTGTCGGATGACTACTATGCAATTTTTAATGCTTCAGGTTTTATTTATGTTTTAAATTCTTAGGTGGTGCAAGGCATAAGCTCTAAATTTCCTAATGTGATTTCAACAGTCTTTAACCAAAAACAAGGAATGAATCAGAGTGATGCGGAAGCAGTACTACTTAAACATATGACTTATAGTCTACCCATTCCTCCATGGTAAGAATTTAAGCTCCTATAGGGAAAATCCTAAAGCAATTTCTCAAAGATTGTCCTACGAGCGCCTACAGTGGAAACTTAGTGGTCCAGGATTCACAGGTCAAGGGTAAATGTATTACGAGTCGCAGCCTGTCCGCTCTGATACCATAATTGTAACACCCCAACCCGACAAGGGTAAAGATATCACAACAATGGATCTACATCAGATCAAAACAAAGCATACTAATACGGTAATACAAAAATTCAAGGATTACAATTGAAACATTGAATCTAAATGGTTACAATTAAACTTCCAAAACTAATTCTAAAACATAATGTCTTCAATCCAACTCTAACCCAGCATAGCTATCCAATCTTTAAGTCCAAGGTACACACTTCACTCATTCCCAGCTTCCTACTAATACCTGCCGTGTGAAAAAGAAAACACGGCTGAGCTACGAGAGCTCAGTGAACAGATATAACGGTAACAAAACAATAACAGGTAGCAGTACAAAGGAAATCAGGAATACAGGTCATACCGATAACTCAGGGTGTAGGAATGAGAGGTCAGGAATAAATAATGAATAAGATTAGAGAAAAAGGAAAGAGAACAAACAATAAGGAAATTCATAAGATAAGGAAAACAGAAATCTATCACGAGCCCAGATAACATAGCATACAAATATTAAACAAACCTGTGTAGAGTGATCAGCTCCCAGATAATGTGAAAGACGTGTATCGCACACACAATCAGTCACCAGAATTAATAACATATAACATATACAGATAATAGATCAAATCTAGAGTGCACCCATACGCCCCACAGACAATCAATAATCATAATCATAATGGCCATAGCAGATAATAAATAAGGGACGGAACAGGTCATCACTCTCCTGCCCTAGAGTCATGTCAGAGGTGCGTCAATGACATGGACATGAAACCCTCATGCCTAGTGATTGGCTCGTAATATCAAACTGTAGGTCAAAGGTCAGGCGTACTATCAAAATAATCAAAGGTCATATCTTAAGGGTACATGGCAAAAAGGTTCATGTCAATTGGTTTCAGGATTTAATATCAAAGATTCAAATCAGAGTTTATCAGATTAAGCTTTATATCAAAGTTTAAGTTCAGATTAAAAAGACTTTATCAAATGGTTCAGAAAAGAGTTTTCACGGTCTATAATTAGAGTTCATATCAAAAGTTCATTTAAAAAGATTTCTATTTAAGAGTTCATTTAAAAACAGTTCTTCAAATGGTTTTCATAACAACTGATCTTGCAAAATAGTTTTCATAAAAATGATCTTCCAAAACTTTTATTAACTTCATTTAAAAGTGGTGTCGCTTCCTTTAAAAATAACTTTACCCAAACGATTCATATGTATTTAAAAGATGTTTCAAAATCAATTAGGTTCAAATAAGGATTTAACAGGTTAATGTTTATATCCAAAAGTCAAATCAATTTTACCAAAAGTACATCAGTTAAGTTTTCAAAACAGGATTCATGGATCAGGGTTCAGGATAACAGATCAAAACACAAGTTTCAAGAAGAGTTCAGAACAAGGAAACACATCGAGATTTAACAAACAAAGGACCACACGAAAGTGCACAAACAGGAGGGAACATAGCAATGGCTTAGGAATCCTAAACGAATCAAAATACGGAACCAAAAGAAACGAAAGCACCTTACTAGAGAAGGGCAGAATATCTGTACCTTATTATGAATGCAAGAATCACAGAGATAAACGCTGATAGAGATTTGATTACTCCTTCCTCGAACCTAAGGGAGTAGAAGACAAAATGACAAGTGGGTTTTAGTTATCTCAGATTAAGTTAAGTCCTTATTTAAGGCTTATTATGGTATTAAGGTATCTTTTAGCAGGTTACAAAAGTTTAAGGTTTATTATGACAGATTTTCATAGTTCAGGGTTTTATTTGTAAGTTCATCTAATTCAAAGGCATAAAGTGAAAATACTTTAAGTTACTAACTTAAATACTTATTTTATTCAGAATGACATCTTAATCCCTTTAGTTTCATAATTTACAGTTTATACCCCTTTAGTTACAATATTTACAAAACCAACCTTATACTTACATAATTTATGATTTAATCCCTCTAATATCCATATATACCAACTAAGCATATTATTTTACCAAAATTCAGAATGCTACTTCAGATTTTACATATAGTACTATTCAGCCCCTCAGATTTCAGAATTTACACAATTAGTCCCTTAAGTTTACAAAACTTATAAATTAAATCATAATTCCATAATAATTACTTATTTAGCCCACAAATACTCAAACTTACCCAAAACACTCTTAATATCATTATTTACCCAAAATGACTTCAATTTTCCAGAATTTACATTTTTAGTCCCTCTAGTTTAATTATTTCCAATTCGACACATAATTATATATATTTACCTTTTAACCTTTATAATTACAAATCTAACACACATGACTCATATTTTATATTTTTACAAGATTTTTCCCTGATTAAAACACATTACAAAAATACCCACGAGTTTCAGAAAATTACAAAACAGCCCTTATACTTTTTATTTCCAATTCGTTAACTACAAAAACCAACCAAAACCCTAATATTAATTCTCAATCATTACCCCATAATCATTAAAAACCTTAAACATCATTTAATGACCAGGTTTCACACCAAAAACCCTAACCCTAATTTCTTTCTCTTGTATTTTGTTTCTTTTCTTTATTTTCTTAAAACCCGAAATACAAAATAATTTACCATGTTCGATCTAGGCCTCAAAAATTCGAATTAGTATTTTTCTGAGATCTTATATATTATATAGAGTCCACATAAAATAGTGCTCATGCCCAGAAAATTCGTATATAATTATTTAGAGTTTTATGGCGTTTTTAAGGTTTAATTCGTAAATAATTCATATAGCATGCATGGTTCAGTTTTAACATTTTATTTAGACCTTATATGATGTAAGAGACGTGAGAAAAATACCAAACCCAATATGGGACGCGTAGAAAGGGCTGAACGAATTTACACTTCTCGAATGGATAACAAGAACCAATAATTCCCCACGAGCACAAACGCGACCAACAAACCTTGTAATCAATTTTCACAGATCATATATGATGTAAGGAACTCAGGAAAAATAGAAAACGAATTTTACAAGGGTCGTAGGAATCAAAATAAATTTTTACCTCACTTGTGAACAAAATTCGACAATAAAAGATTCAAGCCTCTATAAATCGAAAGGCTATTTTTCTTGGCTTATTAGGGTTAGAATGAACTCAGGAAAATTATCTTGGCTCTCCAGAAATTCGTATGAATTAGATGGTGAATTATTTGTGTGTTTTGTGTTTATCGGCAAAGGAAAAAGGAAACAACAAGAAAGGAAAATATATGGGATATATTTTGGCCGATCAATGAGGGTTATGGGCTGGAATTTTTCAGTTTTCATTGACCCAAAATCATAATCTTAATTATTTGGCCATTTACCTTAATTAACTTGTAATTATCCTACACTTTTAAAACAATTTAAATCATAACTAATTAAAATGTAAGTATCATTTTCGGTTTACATATATTGTGTAGAGTAGTACAAGATTATTTGGACATATAAAAATTATTAGAAGTCTTTTCTTAATTTTATTTTACTTCATATGTAATTTATTTCACATAGTTCGGATTAATTTGATGCTTATAATAGCTTTTAATTAAATTCTTAAGTAGTGAGGGCATTTTGGTCATTTTACATGTTTTCTGAATTTCAGGTATTACAACGCTCCTGTGTCAGAAATTGTCAGGATTTTTCTCCTATAAATACCACCTTAAACCTTGTATTTTTCTCACCTTTTGCACGAAAATTTTCAGATCCAAATCTCTCTAAACATCTTCTAAAACCCTTTGATCATTAGATTATTAATCCTTGTTTCAAGTGATTCAATCCCTTCTCATCCACTCTCATCCAAAGTGCAAAAGAAGAATACTCCTTCAACAACAAAGTTTAAGAAGTATTGTAGAGTAGTTGTGTATATTGTGTAAACTATTTGTATAGTTGTGTAGTGCTTGTAATAAGTAGATATAGGTGAGGTAGAAGTAGTGTAGTGAAGAAGTAGTGAAGTTGTGAAGTAGTGAAGAAGGTGTGGTGTGCTCAAGTAGTGAAGAAGGTGTGGTGTGCTCAAGTAGTGAAGAAGTTGTGGTGTGTTGTGAGATTGGTTCTAGCTACTATTAGAACTCGACATCTAGCTTAGTGTCGTTAATTGGTGTAAGCAACGTTGTGTAAGGTTTCTCCGCCACAAGGGAGTTTGTTGACATAGTGAAAAAAAACTCTCGAGTAGGTGACTCGGGGAGTGGAGTAGGAACAAGGAAGGAGTCCTTGTAGCCGAACCACTATAAATCCTTGTGTTGTGGTTTGATCTTTCTGACTCTATCTTTTTATTACTTCTATACTCATATTATAGTAGCTTAGTTAGTTAGTTAATTTATTATTGTTCATATAGTGCAAGTGTTGAATTCACATAAACAAGAATCGAAGTTTTATAAAACAAAGTTTTCAAAACAAAATTAAAAAGACGTAAAACTATTCAACCCCCTTCTAGTTTTCCACAAAGGTCTTATCATTCATTTATTCATCAGAGGTTTTACAGTAAAAGATATACTTTTACTAAAAGAGAGGTCCCTTAAGATACGTTTTAAAGCAAAAAGGATGAATGATAACTATTCTGGACATCCTCATGTCCAGTACTTCTCCGTGCCAGGGTTCCTATAGTGCTTAATTACCTAGGATAACATGCTTAAAGAGTCAACACTAGGGTTGAGTGAGAGTCATAGGTTTAAGTAGATAGAGAGTGAATACTAGTTCCACAGAGTTCAGCTTAAACTCTATGTGTGGAAAAGTTTAGAGATAGGGTATATTGCACTAAGCTCATGAACCATACATTAACAGTCCGAGTCATGGGGTCTGCAGACCAACCATCAGGGGACGGGAAGGATAACTTGCCAAAGTTAATCCTTCAGAGAGTTCAAATATAATACTTATTGGTACTCTCCAGAGAGAGATAGTACCAACGGGAGTTGTCAAACTCCAATAGATCTATCAATTATATTCGCGTTCACTCGCAAGTGATTAGATTCATGAATTTGGTTATGTAGTGGTGGCAGATAGTTTACTCGTGCAACAACCAAAGAAAAAGACTTGTATTCAATTTAAAGCATGTATCCCCCTCACAGGGTTGTAAAGCATTTAAAAGTGGGGCTATGAAAACTCACCTGGGTCTAAAGTAAGTAGTGTAGGGGTTTAGACAACTTACTCACGTATCCTGGGGTGGTGTATGTGTGTGTATGTCAAGTCTTAGTCTAGGTTTTTAAGTAATTACTCTTAAAGTTTCTAAATATAACATAACACCGTTCGGGCCATCGTAATCCAGAAGTATATGACTCCTCACATGAAGCTCCCTACTATTATATTATGTTATCAACATTATACCGTTCGGGCCATCATAATTCAAAAGTTAATACTCCTCACACGAAGCTCCCTACTATTGAGTTATGTTGTTATTAGGGTTTAGTTATAACATAACACCGTTCGGGCCATCATAATTCAGAGGTCATGCAATAATCGATTGAGGAGCCAGGGCACTTTAAATCGTAAACCCAGCAAACTCGTCAAAACGAAATATCCACATGATACCCCTCACATGAAGCTCCCTAGTATTGTGTTATGCTTCTAACTTAAAATAGGTTTTATACTTATATGAAAATAGTCCTTTTATACCCTTCAAGTTTACATATTTACACTTTCTACCCTATACTTATAAACTTATAACAATTAAGCATATAACTTTCTAACTTTTTCACGAATAGTCCCTATACTTATATATTTTCGAGAAATGACAAAAATTGTCCTTAAACTACACTAACTTTCAATATTTACCCTTTATACCCTTAACTTAACAATATTTACAAAACTAGTCCTTTTAAGTTTATAACTTATTTTAATTTCTATCTTAGGGTTTTAGGACTTTGCAAAAAGAGTCCTTATACTTATAGCTTCTAAGTGATGTCAAAAATAGTCCCTGGACTTCATATTTTGAGAAATTTACAGTATACACCCCTATGCATGAAAATTATTGCATAACTAGTCCTTAATTCAAGTAAACTATATTTTTATAAAACAACTAAGTTTCCTACCTCATGTTTAGCTAATATATACGTAACTAAGTAGTCTAGATCAGATTATAACACAAGAATAGGCAATTTAACATATAAACACATAATTTTCTAAAATTAGGGTTTCGAAATGAAAACTTCTAAAATAAACTGGTCAAGGCTTCCCTAAATGTTCTAAGGCATGTTCTAAGTGTCCTAGGTCAGTACTAAGGCTACTAGATCAAGAGCTAAGGCTTACCTAGGTTGTGGGAGTCCTAACGAGGCTATCTAGGGTTTCTCAGCCAAAATACTTAACTCGACAAGGATCTAAGCTATTGTACTCGAATCCTAAGGGTTCTAATGATCTTATACTACAGAAATGTTTAAGGTAGAGAAGAGAGGGAGGTGTGGAATGAAATGGAGGGGATTCGTGGGTATTTATAGGGTACGGGGGAGTAGCGAGCAAGTAAAGGTGTGCTAGGTGTCGAGGGAGGAGGTCAAGTAAGAAAGGCTAGAGGGTGATGTGGGAGGTCTATGAGGTGATGAGGACAAGCTATGGTATAACTAGGGGCTGGTGTAGGCCGGTTGTGGTGGTAAGGGTTTTAGCGAGCAAGAAGGTGACAAGGTGGTGATGTACCACCTTGCTTGATTGCTTAGGGAGGTGCTAGCTTGATTTTTAGGTTAGGGAAAGGTGCTGGGGTGCTTGCTTGGTTGATTAGAGGTGCTTAGTAGCTAGTTTTAAGTTTTTAGATTTAGTTTTGACCTAGTTTTGTCTAGTGAAAGTTTTTGGTCTAGCCTAAGGTTTAGTGCCTATATTGGGGTCCTATATGTGTCTAGTGACTAATATTATTTCCTAGGAGGCTTATACTAAGTGGTGGTAGCTTATGGTAAAGATTTGGGAAAGTTTAGACCTAGTTTCAGGAAGTTATGACCTAGTTAGGGTTTTGTGCTTATGGGACTTGTACTTAAGTTCTAGGGAGTTGTACTATGGTCTAGGGAGTCTAATATGTCCTAAAGTTACTATTGTAACTCATACCTAAGCCTTGAACACTTTCAAGCTAGTTCAGATAAGCAATTAGGGTTTTAAAGATAACCGTAAACACATAGGTGCAATTAGGGTTTTCTGATAAGCATAGTGTACTAGAGTGATAGTTTACTTAGTGAAAATGTGTTTGTAACCTTGACTTGACATATCAGGATGTTTACATCAAGTAAACATAGTGGTGGTTGGCATTGGTGGATACGTGAGCTTGTCTAGAGGTTAGTTAGGTCATAAGGATATAGTAAAGCAAAAATTTGGCTTGGGAAATTCCTATAGGCATTTCTAACCTATATTGTGCTTAGTGAGGGCTTAAGTTAAGTTAGGCTTTTCTAACCTAAGGGGAAGTTAGTGGGTTGCTACAGGAATCCTTGTTTTGGTTCCGCCGTTTCCGCCAGTCTGCTGTCTTGTTTGGCTATAAATAGCAAACCACACTCAAGAATTTCCCCATCACTTACAATCATAATTTGCATATACTCTCTCATTTCATTCATCTAACTCAGTAACATTTCATTTGTGTGAGATTCTTTTGTAGCAAAGAAGTTCACAAGTTCATACGAAAGTTACAAGTTTCAACACAACGTTGCAAGACTTGTTAGCTTAGCAATGTGTAAACTCGTGTGGTTTATACATCATTTGATTGTACATTTTCAGTAGTGATTGGTTAGTATTTTAGTCCTGAAAATACATAGTGTGACGGGAGTGGTTGTATCCTTGTAAAAGAACTCGACATCTAGCTTTGTGTCGGTAATCTTGTGTAAGCGACATGTAAGGTTTTCTCCGTCGGTGAGAGGAGCTTGTTGACTAGTGAAAGAAACTCGCGAGTTAGATACTCATGGAGTGGAGCAGGGCAAGGAAAAAGAGTCCTTATAACAGATCCACTATAAACATCCGTGTTGTTGTTTGATCGTTTCTTACTTTACTCTTGCATATTATTTATCGTTTGTTAGTTTGAATTGTTGATTGCACGTAAAGTTTTCAAAGTTAAATCAAGTTAAAAAACGGTAAACTATTCAACCCCCCTTCTAGTTTTCCACACTTCATATGAAAAATGCAGTTCTAAACATAATTAGATTGTGTTTAACAGTTGCATGACACAAATTAAAACGACTTTAATGTATTAAACATAAAGTTGAATACTAAAGGGTGTTTGTTGAAACATTAGATTACTCAGTCATTCATGTGTTTGGGTTTATGTTGTCTTGTAAAAGTCAAAATGGTCAAATCAAACAACCCCTAAACTGCAAAGGCATATATAAACAATCAAGTGAAACCAAAACTGGGAACATCAAGATAATAATTGTCATCTAAATTAGCTTCATTCATTAGGCAATTAATCCGAAAGGTATCACAAATGTAAATCATCATAACTGAACATTTCTAAACATTCATCTTCTAAACATCTAGAAATTTCACTATCCTTAGTATCTTTTTTTTTTCTAATTTTCTAGCTGCCGCCACTTCTTTCCAATGCTCATTTGCCACTTCAGCATGCCTTTTTAAATGGGCTTCTCTTTCTTCTTCCCCATTTCATTTTTGCTCCAAAGCAGCTTCTTGTTCATAATAGAAGCTTTCTTCTGATGGGCATAGGGGGTTATTTTGATCATCGACAGCTTCAACTTTGGCCAATTATTTATCGTTAACTAGGGGGGTTTGTGTTGCCACATCTTCCTTATATTTATTGTAATGTCAAATGCATAAATCACATGGATATAGAAACATAGGAAAACATTTAAAGATACACGGAACTGTAACATACTTGAATTGATGTGCGTCATTGTTTTCAATAAGTGCATCTGCATCATCTCTTGCTCTTTTGTTTCTGGATGACATACTGAGATTTGAATGTGATTGATGAACAAGGTTGATAATCTAAGATGGGTATGCAGCAACATCTTTATGAAACGAATATATATACAAATAATGGGGAAACCGAAGAGTCAATATTAAATTTTAGAAGCATTATAGGTTAACGTGTGAGGTTTTCATCATTGTTTTAAAATAGCATACTACATACAAAAGGACAACACAAAACAAGGACCATTATCATGCATTTAGTTTCTCTTTTTGGGATGCAATGAGCAACACTTAGAACCTCTTTTGGGAGTTGGTTCTTTTGACTTTGCTCTTAAGCCAAAGATGCACGTGGTTACCTTCCTATGCTCACTGGTACCCTCATCTGGCCTTGCCTTCGTCTGTTTATCATCAGCTTCCTTCGTCTGGTTACTGGTACGTACCCTCAGCTGGCCTACCCTTCCTATGATTACTGGTACCAAAATCTAAAACTGCAAAGATTATACAACAAAGGAAAACTTTAATACAAGCTGTAATATTAACTTGCAAGAACAGGATTTAAATCAATAACATCTGTAAGGTAGAAAGACATTGCAAACAACCCTTTAAGACCTTGAATATATTTACCTTCTAGCGTTTCCTTTTTTCTGCTAATAAACAGCTCATCAAGAAGATCTGCAGTCACTTTTGCCTTTCCATTGTCATCTATAAAGATAGCCAAAATGAAATAAATAAGACTTATTTGCCATTCCAAACACCCTTTTAAAAGGTTGAATACTTTTACCTATCATTTCAATCCTTGTCCTCATAAACAACTCATCAAGAAATTCATCTACATTTTCCTCTGTGATGATTTTGTATGGCCCATATCTTGCTTTCATCTCATCCAATAATTCAACATTAAAGTTATTGACTAGGTTACACCATACTTCTTCATCATCCGCCACATTCAATCAGTTTAAGCTCAACCTTTTGTTTGATATCTGCAAAGATTATTCAAGATAGCAAAATTGTAATACAAACTCAAATAATAGTATTTACATCACATCATAAGAGGTTGAAAAAATAAACCTTTCAGGATTTTTTCCCTGTATAACACATGTTCAAGTTTTGCAATCCTGTTTTCCATACGATCACAAACGCTCTCCGCATTTTCCTTGTCATCTATAAAGATAGCCAACAAGACGAGACGTGATTACTAATACATAATGAAACATGAACCAAGACTATATTGTACTTGTTAACCATTCACCAAGACTAGACGTGATCACTTAACACAAGCAACTACACACTACTGTTAACCATTCACTTAATGCTCAACAAGACTAGATATACTCATGGAAAAATAATTTACTTGAAGGCATTACCCCAGATAACAAATGATTACCAGTGCACTACCAACAAAAATTAATTGCAAATACTATGAAACAAAAATTTAAAACTCGGTCAATACTACTTTTTGGCATCACTCACATTCAACACTACTTGAAGGCAAAACTGAACAAGTATTACCAGTGCATAGCAAACAAACACTGAACAAGCATACACACACACACACACACACACACACCGAACAACCACTTTTTGGCAACACTCACAGTCAATACTAGCCCATTAATACTTCCAACCTATGCTACAATTACCAAAATCAAACTATGACAATTTTAAACAAATAAATGAACTAAACAACATAAACTTACCAACACCAAATACCCGTTGCATAGTTTCACTATCAACAGGGCATCCCCTGTTCTGTTGTGGCGTGGGTGTACTGGGGTCTGGGGTTAGGGGATGCAACCGAAGGCCCGGGTAGCAGACCGTATTTTCTAGGCCTCCCTCTCCCTCTGTTTTTCTTTACCACAACCCCATTCCCGCTTCCAGTTTGACCACCTTCCATGTTAAAAATTAGGGTTTGTGCATGCTAAACAACCAATTAGGGTTTATGTTTGTATGTGTTAGACGTTAGGGCCGATGTGTTTATGTTTGTGTCAGCCCCAAATGAAGCAGTTTTATTAGAAGGTTGTATCGCGAATTTTGTCCCTCAACGTTTGGAGGGGGAATAAGTAATTTCGCATAGGTGCGGGAAAGAAAGGAAAAGGGTGGCATTGCGATTATTGAAGAAAAGGAGGGTAAAATAGTCATTTCACCCGGCATTTAACGAGATTTTCTAACGAGTGTTAGTCCAAAAAACCAAAATTGCAACTGCAGTAACCCATTTAGGACATAACTCGCAAAAAGTCAAAACTTAAGGGACATTATTTGCAGATTTTTTCGTTTGAGGACAACTTTTGCAATTTTGGCAAAGTTTACAGACATTTTTTGCAGTATACAATTTACTCATATTAAAAAGTGGGAAATCGGATTGAACAGTACTGCTACAGTACTGCTACAGTTCTGCTACAGTTTTTTTTTTTTTTTTTTTTTTTTTTTTAGTTTTTAGTTTCAAAAATTCGCAAAAAATACCCCCGAAGTCGACAACTCTTTGCAAAATTAGTCGAAAACGCTTTGCAAAATTAGTCCTTTTCCAAAAAATATGTTTCAAATTTGGCAAAAAATACCCCTGAAGTTGACAACTCTTTGCAAAAGTAGTCCTTTTACAAAAAATCTGTTTGAAAATTGGCAAAAAATACCCCTGAAATTCACGGCTCTTTGCAAAAGGAGTCCTTTTTTAAAAAATCCGTTTCGCATCACCTTTTGAATTACGGACACTGCATTTGTTACCAACAACGGCGAAAACAACATTAAAAAAAAAAAAAAAAAAAAAAAAAAAAAAAAAAAAACACATGCAAAGCGTGATCCACTAAAATCACCAAACATATTATATATTCAAAGAAAAAAAATCAAATAGTTTTGCTAGAGATATGAGGATCATCGAAATCGTATCTCCAGCAAACAAGATAACGCTTATTGATACACAAGTACACAAACACGGCAATTATCACCCACAAACTATCATATCCACAGTATTCCACACACTATTTCTCGTCAATTCAAAGATTGTACAGCAGATACTTAGAATCTATAAAACATAACCTAGTATACATGCTGATAAGATTACATAAAGGATGATCAAATAATTCAGAAAAATGTGACATGTTTAACTTAAACAGTTGTGCCATAATACAAATAACTAAGTAAATCAACACCAACTTGGTTGAATCCAAGAATGAGAGGTGAGAAGATGTTTTGTTCCAAAGAAATCTGCAAACTCTTCTTGGATGATTTTGTTACTGGAAGTGTGATACCTGCATGTTTCTAGTGAATAGAAAACCATATTCCTATTTTTGGAAGAGAATCTTGGAAAGTAGATCTTGTTCTCCATCTCTGAAACTTTGGCTTCAATGCAAAAAGATGACACACTACAAACAAAAATCACATGTTTCCCTAAACGATCTATTTTCTCCCATTCTTGTGCAGAATCATTCAACTTGAATACCTCAACTGATTCTCCAAACTTACCCACGATGACTTGTAATAGATGTTCATCACATCTTACTTGGAAAGACTGGGGGAAAGATGCGCAACAACTCGTTGGTGCTTGAGCTACATTACGCTCCCAACAATAATCTTCTCTTCCTATCTCTTTATAAACAACTAGTCCTCCATCAGCGCTCATAGCATAAAGATCTTGGCCATACAATGTTGAAAAACGATATGAACACAAGCCATCACCAGCAATATCCAGATCAACTCTACGCCAGGATGGTTCCCCAGCTACAAAATGGATGAACACAGCACGCTTAGTTAATCCAACAACCATACAATCTGGAGAAGTAGGTGGTGCTGAGAAACAATAGATGTCTGTAGTAAGTATATGTGGAAGCTCACGGATATCCCTTGTGAAAGGATTGTAGAACACCATTGATCCACCAGGTTTTAGAATCAGCAACCAACCATACCTCGAACACTTTATCTCGGAATATTCACAAATCAGTTCTTGAGGTGTTTTTATAAAATACTTGTCACCAAACAAGGGATCAGTAAAAGTGATAATGCCTTTAAGTTTGTCAAATACTATCAGCCAGGGTGAAAGTAATGAACACTTTTGCAATCTCTTTGATGCTTTTCCATCGTCCCATTGTATCAAAGGCGCTGCTAAATGACAGATTTTGCATGTAGAACGAAACTTGAGGTATTCGACACCAACACAGTACTCCATAACCATTTCCAAAACATGAAGCGGAATATTGAGCAGATGTGATTTATCTTTTCTGCTATTATATTCAACCTCATAATCACCCTCTACTGATCTTACAACTATCTCACCATCCTTGTCCTTTTCTTGTTTTATATGAACATGATCACCTTCTAACCTACACAAAATATGACTTTCAATCAATTATCCGACTAAAACAAAAGATGTAGGTTAAATATATGAAAACAATACAATACCTGGGGCATTCAAGCATTGCCCATGCTAACACATCGCTTGTTCCTACTAAACAAGGCATAGAAGACAAAGAGAGGGTTTTATCTTTGACATGGTACGAGTATATGATTTTTCCCGTGTCGCCAATAATATGTATATAACCCCCTAATTTTGATGAGGTCATCGCAGGGCTTTCAAAAAATGGGGATGAATCAATAGCAAGTTCGACAGATAATATAGTGTTTTTGAGGTCATCCATTTCAACCCACATCTTATTATTCATGTCCAGCTTAAACAAATGCACAGCACCAACTGTTTTACATGTCTTGTCTTTACAGCCTATAACAATGGTGAACAGTTCCGTACAAGATCCTTTCAAAAAAAGTAGACCGCAGTCACAGTCAATGATGGTTGGATAATGGAATTCCAAAACCGGCAATAAAGTTATCATAACTTGTCTCAATTTCTTTTTTTTACAATACTTAACCACCATGTTAACCTCCACGATAACTGCAGTATGACTACTGATGTCAGAGACTTTACTGTGGGCAAATACTTTACCATTGCAACAAGTTAGAGAATGTAACGAGCCATCGAAACCGGTTATGCTTCTTAGTTGTTTAGCATATGTCATTTCCAACCATCTTAATTCCTTTCTTTTCCGTGGGTTCAAATAGGATGAATCGCTCCTGAGCAAACAGTACACAAAATTATGTTTTTTAGATCTCGTTAACAAAAGAACGGAATTGGGTTGATCGGGTGGGGCTGACAAACAACAATATCTTATAGGGTCATAATCTACTTCCGATCCACTATAAATCAGCGGGGGAAGAGCAATAATCTGAGAAGTAATTGGGTTCCAAAGAGACCACATGACCTCATGTACGTGATTGGAGGAGAGAAGCACCCAACAACCATGAAAACATCCTCGGATACGTTT
Organism: Artemisia tridentata subsp. tridentata; assembly: GCA_021014915.2. NCBI lineage: Eukaryota > Viridiplantae > Streptophyta > Magnoliopsida > Asterales > Asteraceae > Artemisia > Artemisia tridentata. The sequence goes on from CP139503.1 coordinate 376,650,527, forward strand.
ACCAAGTAACTCTGGGATTTTGCAACGATAATGACAAAGTGGGTTATTTAAATTGTAAAAAATACGGACTTGAGTGTCGTCTTCTTCGGCTTCAAGGTTTTGTGCTACAAACCATGGATATTTAGGAGTTAAGGGAGGCTGTACTAAACCAAAACAAATTTCCTTGTGCTTATGTTCCATCTATGTTGTTGTTTGTTAAATTGATGAGCGCACCTGTGTGTCATCATACTATATATTATTAATCTTCCACGAAAAAAAAAAAATGTAACCCAGATAGGCAAGGGTTCATGTCGGTTCACAGTGTGCATTTCAAGGTATCGAAAAGTCTCATACGATTAGAGAACAAAATAAGCAAATATCTCATGTAACAAACACATTAAACATAAATCAAACAATTCTGCAAAACATTAGCAAGATAAAAAGAAGTGCAAAAAACTAAAAAAGGTTTGATATTTAGTCAAAATCAAAGCATATATGATAAATAATTAACCATTAAAATGTAATTTTAGGATAGGATAATAGCAAAACAGCACGAATAGACAGTGAATAAAATTACTTTGGCAAAACCTTAGCAGGAGACCTAAAAAGGCATAAATCAAACAAGAATGCATATTTGACTATCTAAACCTTATTAAAAAGTGCAGAATACCTCCAACGTTTAGGTTTTTATGAAGTTTTTTTGCATAGAAAACAGACATAAGTGACGACAAAAACATCAAATTAATTGACAATTATAAAAAGTGAAAAGACTGAACATCTATCAAACATTTTAAAATAAATCGAAACATAAAAACAGTTTTCCCTGTGATTGGTGATACCCAAACAAGCATAATCATAAAATACAAATCAAATAATATCTTAAACTTCAAGCCGCAACCTTGATTATAAACCCTAACCTAAGTTTTCACGTTTTCACTTGTAATTATAAAAAGTGCACAAGACTTTGATAAAGTTTGGATTTTTATCACTGGATATAGAAATCCAGACACATAACAGCATGAATAGACAACTAACTAAGCAAATGGATCTTATACATAAGCAGTGTTACAGCAAAAACATCAAAATTACTTGCAAAAACCTTCTATGTTTTTTAAAGTGTTTGGATTTCTATGTTTTTTAAAAAGTTTGGATTTTTAGCATTTCTTTATAAAAATCAAAGCATAAAACAGTTTCAATTGAAAATTTCATACCTCAAAGTTTACTATGGAACCGAATCTTGATTTCAAACCCTAACCTAATTTTGAACTTCTATTTACCCCTCAATTTGTTTTTAGGATTTCAAGATTTGGGATTCTTTTTTTTATTTATTTACCAAAGAAATAGATTTTCGAGATATTACGTTTTTAGTCCCTCCTTTGAGAAATCTTGTCATACCCATATCTATAGTTTTAAAATAACTACACGGACGGGGTTTATAAATATTGTGAAATGTATAAATTTATAGTTTTATAAAGTCTAAGATTTTTCTTTAAAATTATATTAATTTTTTAGTTTATATAGTTATAATCTCGTGCACGCGCGGGGTTTTACAAATATTTTTCATTATGTGTAATATCGATTAATATTTTGCATTGTTGCGCGAATGATTTGATTGTTTTTAACTATCATGGTGTTTAGGTTGTATGTTGTTTAAATTTAACTATTTGAGGTTAACTGACATAACATGTAATGACCCTTGAAAAAATATGTGTCGTTGCTATGTATACAATCTCGTGCATTTATTTTTATTAGAGGTAGCAATTTTAGACCCATGGGTAAAAGTTGGGTCAAGTTGGGTAAATATTTTCAATAGGATGGGTTTAGTTGGGTATTGTTAAATAATTTAGATGGGTCAAGATAGGTTTAGTGATTTTAATTAATAAATATTGATGGGTCTAGTTGGGTCAAATAATGCAACCATATGGGTCTAAGTTGGGTATTTACTAAAATTCTAAAAAACACTCCTAGTTTTTGTTCGTTTTTTACGTTTTCGACACTTTTTTTCCGTTTTCGTCATTTTTTTACGTTTTTTACCGTTTTTCTACGTTTTCGTCCAATTTTTTACGTTTTCGTCAGTTTCTTTACGTTTTCGACCGTTATTTTACGTTTTCGCCCGATTTTTTACGTTTTCGACCGTTTTTTACGTTTTCGTACGATTTTTTACGTTTTCGTCAGTTTTTTTTCGTTTTTGACCGTTTTTCTACGTTTTCGTCCGATTTTTTACGTTTTCGTCAGTTTCTTTACGTTTTCGACCGTTTTTTTACGTTTTCGTCCGATTTTTACGTTTTCGACCGTTTTTTATTTTTCGTCCGATTTTTCACGTTTTCGTCAGTATTTTTACGTTTTCGTCAGATTTTTTACGTTTTCGCCCGATTTTTTACGTTTTCGTCAGTTTTTTTCGTTTTTGACAGTTTTTCTACGTTTTAGTCTGATTTTTTACGTTTACGTCAGTTTCTTTGCGTTTTCGACCATTTTTTTACGTTTTCGTCAGTATTTTTACGTTTTTGACAGATTTTTTACGTTTTCGTCCGATTTTTACGTTTTTGTCCGTTTTTTACGTTTTCGTCAGTTTTTTACGTTTCGTCATTTTTTACGTTTTCGTCAGTTTTTTTCGTTTTCGTCAATTTTTTTACGTTTTCGTCCGATTTTTTACTTTTTCGTCTGGTTTTTTATGTTTTCGTTCGATTTTTTACGTTTTTGTCAGTTTTTTCACGTTTTCGTCTCATTTTTTACGTTTTCATCAGTTTTTTTACGTTCACGACCATTCCTTTACGTTTGTGTCCAATTTATTACGTTTTCGTCAGTTTTTTAAAGCTTTCGACCAATTTTTACGTTTTAGTCTTTTACTTTTGTCAGTTTTTTAACCTTTTCGACCTTTCGTCTAAGATTTTCTCCGTTTTTTTACGTTTTGACCATTTTTTGACGTTTTCGTCCATAAAAAATGGACAAAAACGTAAAAAGCGATCGTAAAAACTAAAAACATAAAACAAATAATAAAAAAAAAATCAAAAATAAATAAAACTGAGAAAAATGACACTGACGAAACGTAAAAAAATGTAATAACGTGAAAAATGTCAAAAATAAAAAAAAAATCTAAAAACTGACAAACGTTAAAATAACTGAACGTAAAACCAGTATTATATAAAAAACTGACAAAATGAAAATCGACTAAAAACATGAAAAATGACAAATAAAAATGAAAAAACGTAATAAAAACGTAAAAAAATGACGAAACAAAACGAAAAAACGTAAAAAAATCGACGAAAAAGTAAAAAATAAAAAAAAAAATAAAAAAACGTAAAACAACGACGAATAAAAAAAAACGACGAAACTAAAAAACTGACGAAAACGTAAAAAAATTAACTAACGAAAACGTAAAAAATTCGACGAAAACGTAAAAAACTGACAAAAACGTAAAAAATGAATGAAACGTAAAAAATCGGACGAAAACGTAAAAAAACTGACGAAAACGTAAAAAATCGGACGAAAACGTAAAAATCTGACGAAAACGTAAAAATACTGACGAAAACAAAAAGGTCGAAAACGTAAAAATCGGACGAAAACGTAAAAAAACCAACGAAACGTAAAAAAAACCATCTTCTAGGTGACCCATTAAACCTATCCCATATAGACTCAAACCCATTAACCAACCATCTAGAATCCTCAAGTGACATCTAAACATACATATAGACTCAAACCATCTAGACCTCTAGCCCCATCTTTAATGACCCATTAACCCATACCCTTAAACCAAGACCCAACCCAACCCGACCAACCTTTTGTTAATTTTATCTTACAGTAACATGGGTTGTCCTAAAACCATAACTCTATATACGCCTACGAAGTCCACGAGGCTAGGTTTGACTACGGCTAAGAAAATTCAGTCATACCATGAATACATGCTGCAAACACGACAGAAACACAGAACAACCAAGTCAGGACGTTATAAAGTAAATAATTATCAATTAGGAACGAAACGTATATAAAATAAATAGAATAGTTATGACATTTGGACGGTAACGTAAAAAATAGTAGTATAAGTCAAGTATAAAGCATAGTCCAACACAAAATGACGGCACGAGAAGCCGCAAAACAAATCCAACTAAGGAAACGTAAATAAATGTACAAACGTCAATTGAAATGCAGATCACCGTTTCAAAACCTTTCCTTCCACAAAAAAATAGGCTACGCCAACTATTTGTACGTAGATAAAACCTGGACGTATAAAGTAATAAAGACATTAAGTGAACGAATATTTAAAAAAATAATCCACATTTTAAGTGACTACAATTACAAAAAGCTACACTTATAGATGTCACAAATTCCACATTTTATATAAACTTTCAATTTGCCACACTTTTAAGTGTGACATCAAAAATATTTAACACTTTAGACCATAAAATTGATAATATCTCACACTTACATTGTAGAAAAATTTGATCAACCCATTATTACAACAAGAAAAGTGGACTCAAAATTTTACACATTCTTAAATGTTATTGGCTTAAAATGAAAAAATCACTAGTGTTGTGCCTAAAACCCATACACTCTATATCGGCCTAGCGCAAGTCCACCGAGGCTAGGGTTTGACTACAGGCCTAAGAAAACTTCCCCAAGCCATACTCATGATATACATGCCTGGCAAACACGACAAGGCAAACGACACGCATGACAACCAAGTCAGGGTCGTTATGTTAGGTTGGAAAGTTATGGTTATTCTATATTTAGGAACCTTGTAACTTGTCATATATATAGTAAATAGAATAGTTATGAGCATTTGGACATGGTACGTATAAGCTAATAGTGTATGTATAAGTCCAAGTTATAAGCATAGTCCAACACCAAGTCCATGACCCGGCCCATGAAGGCCCAAAACAGAATCCAACCTAAGGAAACCGGTATATAATGTACAAACCTCTTCATTTGAAGAGTGTGCAGAGTCACCTAGTTGTGCTCTCACCACCTCTCTTTCTCTCTCCACTACAAAAAATAGTGCTACTCTCCACACTTATTTTGTCACGGTATGATAAACCGTGGACTTTTTTTTATATGGATAATAATTTTGCTACATTTATAGGTGTCACAAATATTTAAAAAAATAATCCACATTTATAAGTGTATACAATTACAATAAAGCTACACTTATATGTGTCACAAATGTTTCCACACTTTTTATTATAAACATTTTTTGCAATTTTGCCACACTTTTAGGTGTGGACATTCAAAAAATATTTTAACACTTTTAACCATAGAAATTTGGATAATATCTCACACTTACATGTGTAAATTGTCACACCCTTATTACACATTTTAAAATGGACTCAATAATTCAACCATTCTTAAATGTGGCTATTTGGCCTTTAAAATGTAAAAAATTCAACTAGTTTTTTGTTGTGCCTAAAACCCATACACTCTATATCGGCCTAGCGCAAGTCCACCGAGGCTAGGGTTTGACTACAGGCCTAAGAAAACTTCCCCAAGCCATACTCATGATATACATGCCTGGCAAACACGTCAAGGCAAACGACACGCATGACAACCAAGTCAGGGTCGTTATGTTAGGTTGGAAAGTTATGGTTATTCTATATTTAGGAACCTTGTAACTTGTCATATATATAGTAAATAGAATAGTTATGAGCATTTGGACATGGTACGTATAAGCTAATAGTGTATGTTATAAGTCCAAGTTATAAGCATAGTCCAACACAAGTCCATGACCCGGCCCATGAAGGCCCAAAACAGAATCCAACCTAAGGAAACCGGTATATAATGTACAAACCTCTTCATTTGAAGAGTGTGCAGAGTCACCTAGTTGTGCTCTCACCACCTCTCTTTCTCTCTCCACTATAAAAAATAGTGCTACTCTCCACACTTATTTTGTCACGGTATGATAAACCGTGGACTTTTTTTTATATGGATAATAATTTTGCTACATTTATAGGTGTCACAAATATTTAAAAAAATAATCCACATTTATAAGTGTGTACAATTACAATAAAGCTACACTTATATGTGTCACAAATGTTTCCACACTTTTTATTATAAACATTTTTTGCAATTTTGCCACACTTTTAGGTGTGGACATTCAAAAAATATTTTCACACTTTTAACCATAGAAATTTGGATAATATCTCCACATTTACATGTGTAGAAAAATTTGTCACACCCATTATTACAACATTTTAGAAAGTGTGGACTCAATAATTTTTACACATTCTTAAATGTGGCTATTTGGCCTTTAAAATGTAAAAAATTCAACTAGTTTTTTGTAGTGCTCCCTGCTCCACTTCCTCTCTCTAGAATACATTTTTGATCATTGTTGTGTGAAAGATATGATTTGTAATGACCTTACAAATGGTATCAAGAGACTAATGATGATTTATGATTGTGTTTGTGTTTAATTTCATGTCTTGAAAATTGCATTTGGTTCGTTTGGTGTTTAACACGTTCATCTTTGGACTTGCGCTTTTCATTTTTTCAAAGCTTGTTTTTTGCACGTTACACTTTAAAGCTAGTTGATTTAGAGTATGATAAGTGTTTAGAACAAGTGTATACAAAAAGATTCGAACTCAAAATCTCAAAAACGTTATTTTTGGTCACTTTGTACTTGACTTTTAACGAGTTTGTGTCAAGTTTTGGTCCAAAAAAGTGCTTATTTTACATGTTAAATCTTGAAAGTTTAACATTTTTAAGATCCTTAACACTTCATTAAGTTGGACTTTACGTTCCAAAAATTTGAGATCGACATTAAATGTTGCCGTAGGACATCCCGCCGTCCAGCGCGGGTACTCGGCTAGTGTTCCATTTGAAGACACGTTACTACTTATCAGTTAGGCTGTATGATTTACTACTTACTAGACAAACCATTTGGCTGTTTATCGATTTACTAAGGTAGTATTTGTTTACACTTACTATGCATCAACCCTAAAAAAGGAGAACTCAATGTAAAGCACTGGTTAAGATGCCCAACCATTATTTGCGTTATTTGTTTCTTAAAAATGTCTACGATGCCAATGTAATAACTTCTTTGTCTTGAAACGACAGCCAATTAGCAAAGGCTGTAACAAGATAATGCCTGGAGAGTTGTGGGGAGCCGAGGGCATACGAGGATGTATATCATCGAGATCAACTCATTATAAGTGGATAGAAGGCCCTATATATAAGCCTCTATTAAACAATCAGTAAGTACAAAGATAGTGGTGATAACTTTATATGACCTTCAGACACTTCAATAATCCTATAACTAAATTATACATTTCTTTATAGTAATAAATGATGACGTATAGTCCACACCCGGGTCACGGACCCGGTTAGTAAACAATACTAATACTTAAGCCCATTACGTATGGGCCGCGCTTATAACAATTGGACTACCAATTAGCCGGTTTGGGCCTATAAGGCCCAAGCCCGAATGTTATTTTTAGAGTGGATAAGGAATATCTTCTAAATAAAGAAGATATATCCCAAATATCCGATATCGGTGAACACACCGAAGAGTAGGGAACACGAAACCTACTAGGGTTTCGTGTGTATATAAAGGGCACCCCTGCCTTCCGTAAAGGTACGATATTCAAAACCCTAGCACTTTACGCAACCCTATATTCGATTACTTACTCTCACGCCGGAGGATAATCGGGGGAAACAATCCCTCGATAAGCCTAACGGTGTTCGTTGCTTTCTTAGTGCGCAGGTCCCAAGTATTATCATCCAATTGATACGAGAACAGGAACCCTAACAAGGAACGCCCAACTTTTGTATCAACAAGTGGCGCCATCCGTGGGACCCTACACTAAGAACTAGAATGACGAAACACAAGAATTCAAGCCAGCGGACCCTGCAAGCAGATAAGTCACGTGGTGACTTTTCAAAGAAGACCTACTCGGATCTTACCCTTAGGCCAACCACTGGAACAACCAGTACGCCCAGCCAAAAAGAGTTGGAGTCCGCCACGATTCTCCCAGCGGTAGAATTACCTACAACAATCACTCAGACCACTACGGTGGCCCCAGTCGTTGGAGAACTCCAGCGCACTCTTTTTACCACTCCTCACCAAGCAGCGGCCATAGTGAACAACACTACACCGCCAGGTGCACCAGACAAGCAAAAGGAGGTTAATGAGGAAGAGGATCCCCTTGCGCTGGAGGAAAACACTCACGAGCCAACCCTCAAAAATTTTGTATCCCAAAATTATGGAGTATTAACAAAACTCCTACAAGAGGAGACGGAAAGGAGATCTCATCTCCGATCTGATTTTGAATCCCCATCGCGCTACTTAGAGCGCGGGGGTAAAGAAAGGCGTACTGATGTTCACGCCAGACTTGGTGCGACGTCCAACTCACAGTACTCGGACGATTACGAGGACAACGAGAGACGTACCAGTATCCACGATAGATTGGGTAGACGCAGAGTCCACGATAGACTCGGTCATAGGGGCTCACCAAGCGAGAACTCCTCTAGATCTGGAACCAGAAGAGTTCACGAAAGACTAGGGAAAAGGGTTACTCCAAGTCAAGATCCCTCTGATTCTGACTCTGAAGGAGAGAAGCGTAAGCGTCGCAAAAGATACAATTCTTTCTCAAATAGCTCCTCGGACAACGAGGATAGTGATACGGGACACTGGAAGTCCAAAGGAAGGCGTCGCGAAGAGGAATACGATGATATATCTCTTCCTTGGCGTCGTCAGAAGGTTGATGCGTTTGCAAAACGCATTAGTGATTACTCAGATGACAAAAAGAGGCGCATGCCCTCCAATGTCAAGACTTATGATGGAACGGGTGATCCTGACGATCACCTTAAAGTTTTTGAATCTGCGGCTGGAATTGAGAATTGGCCACAACCCGTGTGGTGCCATATGTTCAATTCCACGCTAGTAGGGAACGCGCGAACATGGTTCAGTAAACTCCCGCGACGAAGCATAGGGGGTTATGAAGAACTACGTAAAGCATTCCGACTGAACTTCACCCAAAGAAAGAAGTGCGCCAAAGACCCGGTAGAATTGGCTAGAGTCAAACAGCGCCAAGGGGAATCAACGAGCGCTTATATGGAGTGTTTCAATGATGAATGCATGCAAATCAAAGCGTGTCCGGAGGAACTAAAAATTTCAGGATTCATGAATGGGATCACTAACCAAGATCTTATCAGAAAACTGAATGATAGAGTCCCCCAAACCTTTGATGAATTGATGAAGCGCACAAGGTCTTTCATTCGGGGAGAAGCGGCTGCCGCGGATAGCAAGAAAGGACATTCGAATTACAGACCGCAAGAGCAGTCGAGGAGACAATCCAACGACCAAGGCGGTAACCGTAATAATAACTATCGAAGTGACAGAAGTACACGGGGAAACGACAAGTATACCCCGTTGACAAAAACCCCACGAGAAATATTCGCAACAGAGGGAGCAAATTTCCCTAGACCCCCACCAATGCGCACACCGGAAGGAAAGCGCACAGGGAATGGGTATTGCGAATACCATGGACAAAAGGGTCACACAACAAATGATTGTGTGCAGCTGCGCCAACTAATTGAAAAATTAGTAAAAGAAGGCAGGCTGGATCACTTAGTCAAAAAAATCAAAGAAGGAAAAGACAAGCAAAGAACCACGGATAAAAAAGAATCAGTTAAAGACAAAGCGGACACGATTTACATGATACAATCGTGGCAACGCAAAGTCAAACAAAAGATTACCCAGAGGTTCTCTAACAGCGATGAGATAGTCTTTCCTAAGTTGACTGCGGACAACGCGGTAGCAGAACCACTCACTATCGAAATACATGCGGGGGGTCACGATATCCACCGTATGTATGTAGACGGTGGAGCATCTGCAGAGATCATGTATGAACACTGTTTCAAGAGATTGAAACCCGAGATACAAAGCCAGCTGGTTCCAGTCGCGACATCTTTAACTGGATTCACAGGAGAAAAGATATGGCCAATAGGACAACTACGTTTGCTTGTAGAAGTTGGCAACGAGGACCACTGCGCTAAAGCATGGATGAATTTCATGGTGATTCGATCCCCGTCGCAGTACAATGGTATAAGTGGAAGGTCAGGAATATCAGCCCTCCGAGCTGTGCCGTCCACAGCGCACGGAATGCTGAAATTTCCAGTAGAAGGTGGTGTCGTTACCCTCTACAACAACGCCGTGCCTCCTGAGGAATGTAACACAGTCACAGGTGATGAGGCGAAGGTTACAGCACACGGCTCACAGAACAAACCAGATGTAAAGGTAGCAATCCACCCCGATTATCCTGAACAACAGGTATCACTCGGAGGTTCGCTATCAGACAAAGGGAAAACAGCTGTGTGCGCACTCTTGCAGAATAACCTAGACATCTTCGCATGGGAACCAAAGCATATGACTGGAGTACCTCGGTCAATCTCAGAGCATAAACTACAAATCCGACAAGGATACCCGCCAATAAGGCAGAAGAAGCGCGGCCAAGCTCCAGAACAATAAACTTCTGTATCCGAAACTATATCAAATTTATACAGGCAGCACCCAAAGTGAATATACCAAAGCACAGTTCGGGTGACTTTCGGCCAAATTTTATGCAGCAATAGTTGCATACAAGAACTTGTATTTCTTGCATTTAGATCGCGTATTCATCTTCACCGGTGCCATCTCCTTCAAGTCTCCACTCACTTCCATAATAAGAATTTGGTAACCCGAGCCAAAACTTGAATGCTTCTGCTGCTCTTTTCCTCTCTACTCGCCTATCCTGCCTTGCTCTGGAAGCATGTTTGCTTGTAAACATCCTTGAATGCATCTCTACATATATTCTTGTATACTTGGTCTTATTCGTTGCTATTCCTAATTCTTCCATAAACGCCACTATTTCTAAAGCTTTCTTAAAGAAAGCAGCCCTTACACATATATCCGCTAAAGTATCAAACAATCCTTCATCCGGCTTCAAAATTGGAATGTTTGAAGATGATTTAGTAGTAAGCTTATCTTCATATGCTATCAGCCCACATCGTTCCTTAATTTCATTCCAAAGTAACAATGCTTCACCGGGCTTTTTTGCTAATGCTATACAGTTAGCAAGACTACCATAAGTAGCTACATCCGGATAAACCCCTTTCTTCTTCATTTTCTCAACTGTTTCCTTAGCAAGATCAAACATACCCAATCGGCTATACGCTTCTATTAACATATTCCAAGCAACTAAATCAACTTTCACTCGTGGGTCTTTTTCCATTTCAATAAACACATCATTAGCTAGCTTTGGTTGGCCCGAGACTGAAAAGGCTTTCATGAGAGTGGTGTAACTGATCTTTGTAGGAGCAATGCCTCTTGCTCTCATTTCATTAAAGAACACAAGTGCTCCTGCACAATCATCGATCAATATACATCCATCAATCAACGTATTGTAAGATACCGCATCAGGTTCAATCCCTACATCGATCATCTCCTTAATAATGTCCCTTGCATTATCTAACTGAAGTTGCTGACAATACCCTTTAAGAAGAACATTATAAGTAACCCGATTCGCTTGAATCCCAGCTTTACTCATTTCCACTAACACCTGTCTCGCCTTTTCCATCGAGCCAACATTAACCAATGCAGAAACTACAGTTGTATATGTAACATGATCCGGATGACTATCCCTATCTTCTTGATCCCTCATCGCCTCAAGCATTCTAACAGTATCTTTAATCCTCCCTGCTTTCATATACCCCTTCATTAAAGTGGTATACATTCTAGTATTTGGATAGAACGCCTTAGGCAACAACGGTGGCACATAATCATTTCCATACTTCATATTCGGAAGCAACTTCTCAAACACGTCATTGTCATCTCCCTCCTCATCCTCATCTCCCTCCTCATCCACATCCACATCCATATTTGAATCCCTCAAAATCTTACATAAATCCAACCTCCCTTCCCTCATCGCTTGCACAATCTCCTCAGTAATATCCAAATCACCAAAACCGATATACGACGCAACCAAAGACTGCAACGTAGTCATACACAAAGGTATCCCCTTTTCGAGAATCCGCTCCAATACAAACACCAACAACTCTTTCCTCTCAGTCCTAGCACACAACTTAATCATAACATTATATGTCAACACATCCGGTTCACATTTATTCTCAGGCATTTCATCAAACAGCTGGCAAAACTTTTCACTCCACCCCAAATTCGCACATGCGTTCAATACCGCATTATACGCCGCCGTATCCGGTCTCGAATCGGTCACAACCGCGTCCGTAAACCTCCTGATCGTCCTCGTCACCTACAGTGCCGAAATCAATAAGTAATCAGGTGCACAAATTTATTTAAACTGTAATATAACATGAAAATACAAAAAAGGTACGATTTAATTAAAACAGATAAATATAATAATAATCTAATTAAACAAGTAATGGAATATAATCACAACTCTTTTCAACCGGGTCCATTTTGTGCCTAAAACTGCATGGTATCGTCTCAAAATTATTGTCAAAAAAAAAAAAAAAAAAAAAAAAAAAAAAAACAGTTTAATAAACATTTTTTGCAGAATAACTGTCTTACACTTAACTAATTAATTACTGCTTTACTAAAAGTTTATAATAACAATTTCAAATAAGGATAATATAATAATCTCGACCAAAGTTTCTTTGTAAAACTATCATTTAAACCAAATTCAAATCGCTACACGCCTCTTGCAAAACAAACTTTATTATATTTCAAACGCTAATCACTAGTTGCTCCAAAATCATGGGCTTTAGTCGTATTTTCAGGATGCCCATTTCTCTTTACGAAAAATTGGTTTTCTTTATAATTAACTTTTCATTAGTATTTTTTACAAAACTAACAATACGAAACAAAATTCTATCAGTATCCCAGAAACACCCACCTGACTAAAAAGCTTAACAGCTTCTTTCGGCCCATCATCTCCAGCAGCAGCAAGACGACTCACAACAGCACTCCACGCCTTAACATGAGGCAAATAACCCGACCTCAACATAGACTTAACTATACTCTTAGCATAAAGCGTGTCACCACTTTTAGCAGCAGCAACAGCCAGCAACCCAAGAGCATTAGAGTCCAGCCTATGCAGCTGCCTCTCCTCACGTAAACGCTGGATAATGGACTGAGCTTTGGTTAACGAAGTGGGTGTGTTTTGGTATGAGAGTTGGCATATGAATCTGCTAAAGCAAGTTGGGTTTGGTAAGTGTGGTAGGTGTGTGTATGCTAGCCATGCTTCGTTTGTTTTTCTTTGTTGGAGGAGGGTTAGGAGGGTGGTGTCTGTGGTGTGGTTGGTGGGGAGTTTGACGGTGGATGGGGGGAGGGACTGGTGGTTGTGACGGTGGTTTAGGGACGGCGGTGGTGGTGGTGGTTTGGCTGTCATGGTTTTGGAGAGTTAAGTGGTGGTGTTTGGGACATGGAGATAAGGTGTTTTGTTGTACGGATATATGAAAGTACAAGATATTGTGCAGGGTGTACCACGTTGTTTGTATTGTTCTCTTGTTTTTCTTTGCTTTTTTGTGGATGATAAAAGGTGTGTCATATTTGGACACTAAAGTATCTTGGTTTCTTATTTTAGTCGACAGTACTTTTTAACTTTACATATTGATCACCAAACAAGGATAGTTTGAGTTTCAGTTTTTCAATACATTTTTAATCTTGAAGTTTCGTTTTACTTGTTACGTACTACACTACTACCGGCCGGTTACAGTATGTTGCGGCGGCGGATACCTGTGTAATTAAGTTTTCTTGTGAGTAAATGTCTTTTGATAGTGCAATTTTCTCGATTGCAAACTTTGCTTGATGATAACTTTGCAGATGGTAAAGATTTTCAGTTAAAATAGCTTTTAGAAGTAGTAATAGAAACCTGATATTTTTGAAAAATTACGTACAAGAAAATAATAAATTCGCCTTAAAACATATTCACGTTATTTAACCTGTAGAGAAATAGATCAGTAATTTACCTTTATAGTTATATTTTTTCCTGCAATTTTTTTTTTTTATTAATTTTTTAATTTTTAAATAACCTCTTATTTTAAATGTTTATTTCCATAAATGAATGAATAAAGTTAAGGTGATGAATCATGGCTAATCAATGGATTAGTGAATGTGTTTAGAAATGCATCATACTATAGTTATTTTATTATTTTTTTCTAATTAACATGAATAAGTATTAAAAATAATTTAATAATTTTCGTGTGCTTAATTTTTTAACGATGGTGTCTGTAACACCCCAACCCGAGAAGGGCTAAAGTGTAACATTATGGAGTCAAATCAGAACACAAGTGAAACGGAAATACATTTTCATACAAAGCTTACAAAGGTTACGAAAGAAAACTAAATAAAGAACAAATTACAAAAGGGCAACAATAATAAACTAAACCCAATATCAAATACTAAGCCCAAACACAAATGCTTCTAATCATATCTAAGTTCAGCAAGTAGCTAATCAGGGTGAAGTCTTCTAAGCCCAAAGTAAGATCTCTCCATCCATAAACCCAGCTTCCTACTAAACCTGCCGCAGGAGAAAAGAAATGCGGCTGAGTTTACAAAGCTCAGTGAACAGATATGACAGATAACAAGCAACATAAAGAAACGATACAAAGAGGTACAATAGATAGAGACAAGAGAACCATAAGAGATGAAGATAAAAGAATATGATAAATGATTAAGTTATAAGGTGAGTGTATGTATCAGTAGATTTACCCCAGGCCACACAAAGATCCACACACATATCCAAACCATATCAAGCCTTCATAATCAATGTATTCGAGAGGGGAGTCCTCGGAATATCAAATGTAGTAGGAGGGGAGTCCTCAAGTAATCCATGGAGTAGCTAGCTCCCAAAATGTGAGGGGCTGCATGCAGGCATGCCCGGTCACCACACACATATAATATATCCAAACCATGTCGTCATAATGGCCGTAGCCCACACACATATCACACAAAACTAGGATGCATCCATACGCCCCCATAAATCAAATCATAGCAGCCACACACACACACACACACACACACACACACACACACACACACACACACACACACACACACACACACACATATATATATATATATATATTATATATATATATATATATATTTTATATATTCCTGAGCTCATAATGATATCACACAAAAAGGGACGGTGTGGTACATCTCTCCAACCACACTAGAGTCATAACATTGGTGCATCAATGCTGTAGAACCGTAGAGGGGGGGTGAATACGGTTTCTTTGGCTTTTAGAACGTTTAAAAACTTTAAGCCAAGAAGACAACCAAGTGGTTTAGACAAGAGCAACCACTATCACAAGCACAACCACAAGTATATAAAGCAAGTAAAGAACACCACGATATCTACTGGTTCCGGATGGGGGGTTTATACCATCCGTACGTCCAGTTGCGAATCCGCGACTCTGATACTATTCACTAGTATAATCCTTTCGGTGGACTATAAACCGTTACAACTTCACTCCACCAATACTCAACAATATTGGTGCTCACAAAGAAGGAGCTACTTCCCAAACGGTATTCCGCCCTCGGAAACCACCCTAAAGAATCTCGTGATTCGACTTAACCAAAGGGTCAACAAGACCACAACCAAACTTCCACCCGGAAGTATCAAACCCCAACTAGATCCCCAATGATCTAGGCTTGGTCACAAAGACATAAGACTTCCCTTACAAACAATTGAATGAATGAATATAAGTTTGTTCAACCAAGCCCTAACCTAACCTAGAGACTCGATTGTAGTAGAAAGGGTAAAGATAAGAAGACACTCGACACAATCACAAGAGTGGATTAGGTTCTTGTGATTTTTCCCTTGAAAAGAAGATGTGTTCTTTCAAAGATGTTATATGAAAATCAAGAACACAAGATTAGAGATAGAGAGATTAGATAGTGTTTAGAGAGAAAGAATATAGAGAGAAAGAATAAGGGCAAGGGGTGAGGAATACAAGAGGCAATGGTGGTATTTATAGGCCAAGAACCCAAACTTAGGAAATTTTACCGAGGCCGGCGCGTCACCAGCGCGTCAGCGCGCGGGCAGCGCGCCAGGCTTCTGTAAAGATTTCCCAAAATCTTGGGTTAAGGACCTTGTAAATACCTTACCTTGCTAAACCCCCATTTGTACTTCACACTAAACCTTAACATTAATCAATCTAAGGTTTACCAACTCAAATAGCCAATTTGAAAAACATTTTGTGAAGTGTTTAAAGAGAAAACAAATTACCAAGGGTAGAAAGTGTAGATAGGGTAATTTGGAAGGGGTAGAAAGGTTATTCCTCACATGGCATAAGTGAGAAGAGAATATGCCATGGGATGTTCCTCAAGGGAAGGGTTAAGGTGTAACTATGGTTAGGTTAAAGGTTTAGAAGTTAACCATGGTTGGGTTAGGGTTGTGTAATGATAACTAACCATGGTTGGGTGAGTAAACCATGGTTGGGTTAGAAAGGAATATTCCAAAGGAATATCCTTTGCTTAGAGGGAAAGGGTGGATGAAGGGTTGAGATTGATTTGGTTTGAAATGGAGGGTTGTGATTAAAAACATGTGTTGAAATAGAGAGGAGGTTGGATGGTGGTTAAGATGTGTTGTAAGAGAATAGATGGTTGAGATGTAAAGTGTGTAAGGAATAAAAGAGTGTGTAAGAGTATGTGTACCCTAGTGTGTGTATGGGTTGTGAGTAGTATGTGTATTTTGAATGAAAAGTGTGGGAGTATGTGAAGAGTGTATAGGTATGAGTTGTGTATGAGAGTATAGGTGTAGAATGTGTAAGTGTGTGTGAAGAGAGGTATGTGAGTGAAGTGTGTGTATTTTGAATGTAAAGTGTGTGTATGTGAGTGGTGTGTGTAAGGTAGTGTGTGTGAAGAGAGGTATGTGAGTGAAGTGTGTGTATTTTGAATGTATATATGTGTGTGTATGGAAAAGTGTATAAGTGTGTGTATGGGAAGTTGGTAAAGTGGAAGGAATATTGTGTGGGAGTTTGTGTGAGGGGGACAAAAGGTGATGTGTGTAAGAATGTGTAAGGGAATATGTAAGAGGTATTTTTGGGAGAAAGTGTGGGAGGTTTAGTGGTTTTGGGTTTTGGGTTAAGTGGTAATTTGATGAAGAAGATAATTAAGGAAAGTAATAAAGAGAAGATTAGTAAATAATCTAATTGTCATTAAGAAGAAATGTGTTTTGACAATTAAGATTATAAGTTGAGAAAAATCATAAGTTACTTATATACCCAAGTAACAATACGTCGAGAATCCATAGTTTCATATCTCGTGACATTCCACGACTCGACGTTCTCAACTATCACCTTGGTGCAAACAAGTCAAGTGCTTTGCCTTGATGTAAAGCATATCCCAAGTGGGAAAGCATGCATTTACGCAAAGAGACCTTGGACTTAATTTGACTAATAAGGGATTAAACCCGTTACGTGATTAGAGAAGACGTAAGCACGGGATATGAGCATATGGATGCTTTCACGTGTTGTTACGTGAAATGTATAAGCTCCCTAAGTTTAGAAAAGCCTTGGCTAGAGGCAAGAGTTAGAAAACATGAGTTGGCGTTTTCCCAAAGTGGGTGCTTTAAAATTTAGATCTCTCTAATCCCAAAACTCGTTTCGAGTGTTCTCAATTAAGCACATAACATATACATACCTGATTTGAAAGATCCACATTTGTCGGGTAAGGGGAAAGCCGACTTTCAAAATCTGTCCGAAACCAAACAGACGCCTGGCGCATCACCCGTGCGTTGACGCGCGGACAGCGCGCCAGGAGCAGACTTTGGCTCCGGATGGTTTTGGCTACCGTTTGTTATTTTATGTGTTTCGAAGGTTTATTTGTCATCATCAAAATATTAGGAGATCTTGATCATGTTGCCTCAACAATCTCCCCCTTTTTTATGATGACAAATAAAATCCGAAAGCAAATAAAATTACAACACGTAGCGAAGATAAGCGCGCCTTTGGTGTAGCTTGTGTCTTGACCTTGCCTTGTAATTTGGTGAAGTCATTGCTTGTACTTTAGCTTGATCTTCACGCTCTTGCTTTCTTTCTCCCCCTTTTGTCGAATCAAAAAGGTGGGACTTCCATAAGAATGGGTAAGTAGCTTGTTCCATTGCACCCGAACATACTCCCCCTTGAACATAGCTCCCCCTAGATCGTTGCTCCCCCTTGTTTCAAGGCGGGAATCCATGGGTCAAGAGCCTCACCTTTGCGGTGACCTAGCTACATGAAAACACCACAACATGCAGCAACAAAGAAATCCTCACACGTGGAAGTCCAAAATGGGTTAGGTTACCATTTGGATACTTGTAACATGGGTAAGTGCATAATAGTTCGAGTAGATTCAAGCAATTATAGATAAGACCTAATATTAATACATTAAGCATAGACGAATAAACATTGTCTTTGGCAAGATATGCCATGCATAAGAGAACACAAATTAAACACGCATAAAGTCAAATAATTCATGATGCAACAAACACAAAATAACAAGTCTTAAGAGATCTTCCAAATGATACAAACTCATCAAAGCCCTTTGCATGACATATATGTGGCCCAACGGGTGATGAAGTTCTTTAGAACACCGAACTTTGATCGGCTTTCACGATGTTGACGCTTAGTTGCTTGATAAGTCTTGTAGGCAAGACGTTCGTGAGTCGGTAGGGCATCCACATCATCGACCACTTCATCATCACTAATAGGATCTTTTGAAGCATTCCAAGCTTGAGCATCAAACATCTCATTCACCATGTGTTCCATCCGTCCAATTGGATCCATGTTTGCTTGTTGAGATGTAGAGGCGGCATGTTGAGGAGGCTCAAGGTCGACATTAGCACGATCGAGGCTACTAGCATTGAAGTTGGCATAGAGTGGACCTACCACTTCACAATCGGGCCAATCCCTTGCATGCTCGGGATGTTCAGCTTTGACGTGCTCAAACAATGTGGTGAGAAGACGGCCATAGGGAATCAACCTTGTGTTTCTTTGAAGCTTATCCATCCTTTTTTCCATGAAATAGGCAAAGTTGAATGGAGTTCCCGTCTCAATGCAGTAGAGCATGTAACCAACGACAATGGATATGCTTCCCCTTGCACCCAACTGTACAAACACATTGGAAGTCAAAACATGTTCCCAAGCATACAACCTGTCACGCAAGTTAGATTGAGCCCATTGAAGATCGGCCTCATCATTGCATTAGAATTCGGGTTTGAAGATGACGTTTTGAACCTCCGCAGCATTGACCTTATTCTCCTCCGATAAGTGGTAGATACGATATTTATTAAACTCCCTTGTTTCGGTAGAATCAGTGTAGATCTTAATGCCAGTTGAGTTGATGCCAAGAACGTTCCCGAGCTTTTCCAATGTCCAAGTATACTCATGGTTATACATTTTGAAATTGAGTGTGAGATTGGCGGAGTCGAAGTGATAGAAGGCAAAGAATGATTAAATTAGATATATAAAGTGGGGGCCCATGAAATCCAAATTGGTCCAATGAAATTGACCCATGAGATTTTGGATAAGATGAGTTTGAAGAAGAGATAGATTTATTTTAGTTGCTATTTCGTTAATTATCAAGAGTGAATTAACCAAGAATTAATCTTTGTTTGTTGGTTTACAAAATATATTTGTAGTTTTGAGTACAACTCAATTTAGAAAGCAATTAGTTTGAATAAACAATTTATTCACGATGTTATATCATCCCGAGGCCTAATCTAAGATAATTAAATGTTTCACATTTTAAGGGTTTTGTTAGGATATCGGCGACATTATCTTCGTATGCAACTTTTTCTAGAAGAATATTCCCTTTTTGAACATTATCACGGAGTATGTGGTGACGAATTTCGATGTTCTTGGTACGAGAATGGTGGACGGGATTTTTACTTAGGTCAATAGCACCTTTGTTGTCACACAATACAAGAACATCTTGTAAATGAATGTTGAAGTCACAAAACACTTGCTTCATCCACAAACCTTGTTGACAAGCCCTTCCGGCCGCAACATATTCGGCTTCGGTAGTGGATATTGCTAAAGCCGTTTGTTTCTGACAACTCCATTGTGTTAGACATTCTCCTACAAAGGTGCATACGCCACTAGTGCTTTTTCTATCAACGTAGTCGTCGGCGTGATCGGAGTCGGTGTATATACTAATTTCAATGCCCGAGGCTTTTGGGTACCAAACACCTAGATAAGGTGTGCTCTTTAAGTATCTAAATATCCGTACTGCGGCATTCATGTGAGATTCCTTGGGATTCTCTTGGAATCGTGCACATAAAGATACACTAAACATGATGTCGGGTCTACTAGAGGTTAGGTGTAGTAGACTACCTATCATACATCGATATTTAGAGCTATCAACCGAAATTCCTTCCTTGTCTAAGGTAAGTTTTAGATCGGTTGCCATTGGCGTTTTGATGGACTTAGCATTTTCAAGATCAAATTTTCTAAGAGACTCTCTTAAATATTTTGATTCCGATATGAATGTGCCATTGTCACTTTGTATGACTTGTAAGTTAAGTATGGACTTAAGATCTCCTAAGACATTCATATTAAATTTCTCATTCATGCACTTAATGAATTCATCATGCAATGCTTGGCACGTAGATCCAAAGACAATATCATCCTCAAAGATTTGAATGATTATTTGATGCTTGTCTTTTAACCTTGAAGAATAACGACTTATTCTTCATGCCTCTTGCATATTCATTTTCAACAAGGAAGGATATTACACTATTATGCCATGAATGATTTTCTAGTTCAAGTCCATGCAAGACTTTCCTTATTTTATAAACATGATTGGGTTTTTGAAAATCAATAAATCCCGGTGGTTGTGTAACATATACCTCACTTTTGACGACTTGATTAAAAGCATTTTTGACGTCCATTTGTTTTAGCTTAAACATACCACTACATGCATATGCAAGTAAGATTCGTAACGACTCTATTTGTGCAATGGGGGCAAAGATACCATTAATCGACTTTTCACTTTTATCAAAATCATTTAATACTAACTTAGCATGGTTTTCATATATTGTTCCATTTTCATGCATGATGTTGTTAAAAGCCCATTTTAGTTCTAGAGGAGTGCATTCTTTAGGTAATGGAACTAATTCCCAAGCGTTATTTCGTGTGATTTGATCTATCTCATTATGCATTGCCATAATCCAATTTTCATTACTAATTGCTTCCTCAAAACATTTTGGTTCTATAGTAGTTATGAATCCAAATGTATTATTTTGAGCTTGTGCTACAAAGACATTCTCTAAATCATCTTCATCATTATGATCTATTGTTTCAATAAAATTAGTGTGATTAAGATTTTGACTTAGATTAATACTTACTCCTAGTTTATCTTCTAATGGCAAGCATGTTTCTTCGTTAAAACACACATCAATTGTTTCAATGATTTTAAAAGTCTCATTATTGTAAACTTTATAAGCTTTTGATGTATGTGAGTACCCTAAGAAAATTCCATTATATGTTTTAGAGATTATGCATTTACAACCAAATATTTTAAAATATCCTAAAGATGGCCTTTTGCCCCTAAGAATCTCACAAGGTGTTTTATTACTTGTTTTAGTAATTAATGTTCTATTTAAAATGAAAGATGCGGTTTCTATAGCATGACACCAAAACGTTTGTGAGATAGATTGTTCGTTAAGCATTATACAACACATTTCTTGCAAACGTCGAATCTTTCTTTCAACAACCCCATTATTTTGAGGAGAGATAGAAGATCGGAAATTATGGAAAATTCCATTTTTATCGCAAAGTTCCCCAAATTGCACATTTTTGTGAAAGTTATTACCGAGACTAGTTAGAATTGATGCAATGCGACACTTGTGTATGTTTTGTAGACTTTTTCTTAAGACCTTGAATCTTATAAAAACCTCATTTTTAGATTTTAAGAATTGTGTCCATGTGTATCTTGAAAAATCATCAACAACAACCAAAGTGTAGAAGTTGCCTTCAAAGTTTTGAGTGATTGATGGACCAAATAAACCTATGTGAAGTAACTCTAAAACTCTTTGACTCGATGTCTTATTATGATTAGTTTTTAGACTTGCATGAACTTGATTTCCTAATTTGCATGTATTACAAGAATGATTACTAAAGTCTACCTTAGGTAAATTTCTAACTAATGACATAGATATTAGCTTTAGAATTACCTTCATGTTAGCATGCCCTAGCCTCTTATGCCAAAGTGTGTGTAACAATTCACATTTTCAGGTTAATTTCTATTCTCGAAAATTTCACTATTCATTTTTACTATTCATTTCACCATTCATTTTTACTATTCACTTTCACTATTCATTTTCCGAAATTTAATTTTTATTTCATATTCTCGTGTGATAAATCATTTCGACGATAAAATAAAAGTTTGACACTCATCAGATCATTTTCGCGAAAGTTATTAAGGAACTATACGGTTGGCTTAAACGTCGTTTAAAAATCCTACGCACCACGAAACTCAACCGCGTTAATTTTCCCCGCATCAGATAAATATTTAATACACTCATGATTAATTAGAGAATTAATTATGACTGAGAATAATGTTACCAAATAGACCCTGGAGCGTAAGAAACAGAAAACTTACGTTTTCAGCACTTTTACTTAACCGTAACCTTAGCCTATACCTGCACCGCATTTCTAAGACAATTTGAGTTTTCACATTATTTGGAAAAAGTCAACATATTTTTCCCTCCTCCTTTGACCAAAAAATCATTCCTTGATTTTATAAATCATTCCTTGATTTTTAGGCTTACGGTTTTATGTCTAAAAGACATAAAATACCAACCGACACTAGACTAAGCCCAGTCTAGACATTATAAGTCATTTTAAGTCATTATTATTCTATTAGAAAAGTTATATTTTACTTTTCTCGATTTTACACAATATTCGTACGTTTTACGTATTACGCGTTTTAGACCCGTGTTTCCAGTTTTAGCAGGGTTTGAGCACCCCAATGGAACCTATCACTCATTTTATATTTTTATATGGAGTATAATAATGAGTTTCATCATTCCTACAAGTTTCGTATTTTTACGATACTCGGTTTTGCGTTTCGTGACGTAACAACTTACGGTTAGCGATTAACGGAGTCAAAACTAGCTACATAAGTTAGATAATATCATCCAAGACCAAGTCACTCCCCCTAATCTCTTGCAAAACGCCATAGGGGGGGGGGAGTCACCCCTTGTGTGGCTTGATCTCACTCTTTAAGCCCTAGGATGATACCAAGTGTCCAAGCTTGTCTTGGAAGCTTTGACTAGTCCTAGTTTGTAACCTCCTCAAGGCCATATAAATACCCCCTCCTCCCTCTCTTGCCGTCCCATATCACACACACCAACACTCTTTCATTAGCTAGTTTACTTCCAATTTTATGCAAGAATCAATTGCAACATCAACATAGAAACCCTAGTTTGGTTTTAAGTAATCAAACTACTTCCAATCTTTTGAAACTTTGGTGATTTCTCTTGAGTTTAAATCTACTCAAGTCACCTCAACCATCATCATCTCTCTTTCAAGAATACAAGTGTAGAAAGATTGCTTGAAGTGAAGTAAAGTAAAGCATAATCAATCAAAGTCCTTACCTTACATGTTGCTTACCTTTCTTTGTTGAAAGCCAAAAGTTGTAAGGTAACTCTAGTGTATTTTCTTTCTAAATATCATCTTCATGCTATTTATATTTCAATCATACTATATATTGTCTTGTTATTATGTTCATGATGTGTAAAATTTGGTAAAACAAGTTATAGTAAATAAATGTTAACTTATGTTAATTAAACAAGATAACTAGTGACTTTCGTGGAGAAATTCGACCATAATGGTATAATCAAGATATTGGACAATTACATATTGTAGTAGAGGACTTAACAAGGAAACCATAGCAACTTGAACCACCTAAAATGAGTTTATGAGTAAAAAGTTATGACCATTTGAAGTTACCAAAACTTTACGGCAAAACTGCCTAAAAACCTTCTGTATCATAATTAAACACGCAAAAAGAGGCCCTTCTGGTCCGATTCATAAAAAAGTTAAAACACGAAAGTTGTCCGGAATGATGTTTTCTTCAAAAACTCAGGTGCACGTGCCTAGAAAACCAATAATGAAAGATATTTTCTTCATTTTCTTAACAGCTATTTTGAAATATTCAAGTAACTATATAATGGTTATGGTTAGTTATAACCAAGAGGTCTAATGACCTAAAACCAAGATCACAACCATGGCTAAAGCCAAGGTTGAGTCTCAAGACCATGGAACAATGACCAAGGTCACGGCAAAGCCATGACTAAAGACCATATAAACTTACCTAGGCGAAAACATGAACTAAAGAGTTAGTAGTAACATGAACATCCAATTTGGATCTACTCCATCAAAATAACCATGAGACTTACAAGTAATATTCATACTAGACTTAAGAACATCATTGTAATAACAATATTCATTTAAAAGTAAACTTTCCTAAGTTTATTCAAGTATTTGGACATGTAACTTTTCGGATCAAAAACTTATATATTTTTATCAAACACTACAATAGTAGGGAGCCTCATGTGAGGAGTTCATATGGTAAACCGTCGAGATGAGTTGTGGATTTCACGAATTAAAGTG
This sequence comes from Artemisia tridentata subsp. tridentata, assembly GCA_021014915.2. Classification (NCBI taxonomy): domain Eukaryota; kingdom Viridiplantae; phylum Streptophyta; class Magnoliopsida; order Asterales; family Asteraceae; genus Artemisia; species Artemisia tridentata. The sequence goes on from CP139503.1 coordinate 376,675,058, forward strand.
TCCTGGCTCCTCGAACGTTTACTACATGACTTCTGAATTATGTCGGCCCGAACGGTAGTAAGCGATATACAAACTATACATGTTCATACACAATTTATATTCAAAGATTTACACTATATACTACGTACTACATCATGAACTAAATGCAAGATATATATAGGAAATTCTCCATATTCTTTATTCCAATCCTAAGTCGTGACATTCTATTATAGGTTGCTCTTAGAGACCTTCGAGATTCGACCACCATTCTCACTACTCACTACATCACTTAAGGTGAGTTAATAGCCCCACTTTCCATTACTTAATTGTTTTACAAACCCTTGGGGGGGAATACATGCTATTATTTTTCAACCGAACACAATGCTTTTAAATTGTATGCTTGCCTGATTGCTTTATTATCACTAAGTACCATCCTTGCCAATCCAAGATCCCTTATTATGAACCATTTAATCACTAGTAATAGTGAGCGCGAGTATTATGGATAGGCCTATTGGGATTGACGAATCCCATTTGTATTGACTAAGTTCAAACAAATGCATTAATATTTGAAACATAGGTATGACGGCAAAATACCTACCGGGATAACTCTGCCGATTGATATTGGTACCCGTTAACGTTTTGGTGTCATGAGCTTAGTAAATGATAATAACTGTTTTGTTTTCCAAACATGAGTATGAGTCTAATTAACTCATACTACCAACATATTGTGTTCAACTACTTAACAAACTCTATGAATATCACTCAACCTTTGTGTTGACCTCTTAAGCATGTATTTCAGGTCCATGATGATCAAGGATAGCACGGAGGGGCACGGACTCAATCAAGAAGGCTATAATTATTTTATCATTCACTAAACATCAAATACTTTTTATTGATGTATTTTGTAAACAATTCAACCAACTGGGACCTATCTTTGTAAACTCTGATAATTTGAATGATAAATCCTTTTTAAACGACTCAGTTAGAGATCGTTTTCTACTATTATGACTGTTGTGCCGTCGAGTAACACCCAGTTTGAATTCCGTTGCATCATTGAATTGGGGGTGTTACAGATTGGTACCAGAGCCATGGTTATAAAGAAACGGGTCTAATTGAGACCTAAACTATAACCACTTTTTCACAAAAAAAAAAAAACATTTTATAGCCTTCCGCTCTCCATGCCTTCCATCCTCCAGACGATTATGGACTTAATAAGCATGTTATGCTACATGAACATATTAGTATATTGATATATACACTCTTGTCATATATTGAGCATTTCCCCGTAAGTATTAGAATTGTTTTAACATTGTAATTCTTCTCATAGAAATCATGTGCGCACCCACTTCTCCCGATTATGTGCCCACTCTACCTAATAACTTCCAAGTCTTACCAACCTCACCTGAGTTCGGATTTAACTTCGTAAATGCCTTCGCTTTTGATAACGAAGAAGAACCTTTCAAAGATTTAACCGACGAAGAAGAGGAGGAACCAATGCCAACTAATTTTACGTCGAATACTTCTAATTATTTTGAACAAAATTGGGTTGAGTCAGACTCCGAGGAAGATGATGAATATGAATATGTACTAGTGTCATTTTCACCACCACCGTCACCTCCCTTTTATATCCCTACATATGATGAGTTGGATCACTCATTATGGATCGTATCACGACCATCACTGATTCAACAAGAAAGTCAGCATGGACACTATAGCCTCTCAAACTTCATCGACACGTTCCTACATGACACACTAAACCAAGAAGTTGCCAACCAATCAGAGCTGCTAGGACTTTCTAACCCGCAATAGACTAGTGTGATAATACTAATTATCTTTTGTACTACTAAACTGAATAGACTCAGTTAGTAAACTCTGTAGAATCCATGTAATAGCTAGCAATAGTTGTAAAACGTTGTAATTACTAAACTGAAAGTATCAGTTAGTAGATTTCGAAGAAACTTGTAATAGGTTTCGATTTTGTAATCAATCAACGTTTTATGAATAGAACTCTTGCTTTAAGTTATCATGTGTCATAAACCTTCAACGTTATTATTCTATCATTTCCCATCAAAAATCATGCTTATTTCACAACTCTCTACTTACGACGTATCTTTTATATAATAGGATCATGGCACCAACGAAGAAAACACCCCCAGCAATAACTCATGCTGCCATTCGCAAACTCGTTAAAGACATTGTAACTGATTACCATGGTCTTTCCTAATTCCCAGACATTGTGTGATACAATGGTCTCTATTATTTCTTAGACATTATGAAGTTCCACAATGGTCTAAATTACTTCCAAGACATTGTGAATTGCACAATGGTTTCTCCTATTTCTCAAACATTGTTATACAATGGTCTATTTCATAACCTTAATCATTTATAAGAACTCGTTATGACCTGTCGAATTTTTGATTTCCATACTAACTGTCTTCAAGAGACGAGTTGGAAACGACTACTCTATACTTCTGAAACACCTATGTCGCCTTAGAGCACATACCATTAGGACACGTCTTTATGACGTCTCACTCTTCTTTCCTTATGTTAATAGACTCATAAAACTACTTGACTAAACCGAACATCACATTATCGGTCCTTAATTATACATAGCCTAGCTACCTATGTCTAATTAGGGAGGTATCATGTTATGCTGGGAGCAGTCACCTGTATGGTTTATGAAAAACAAACTTTGTCACTTATATCCTTAAAGCAAATTTCATGTATGTATAAACAGTTCATAAGAATTCATACGATAGAAAACCACAATCAATCAAACTCTTACTCTACCTTTACCTCGTAAAAAGTCAAGTTTCATCCTACGCCATACTCCGAAACGACGAATCAAAATACATTGCTAGTTATCCTATAAACAATTCACCACAAGTAATCACACCTCTTCAACAAAACCACTCCAACACCTAACATGAATTAAATCCCGGGACGGGATTTCCGTAAGGGGTAGAGACTGTAACAATTCGCATTTTCAGGTTAATTTCTATTCCTGAAAATTTCACTATTCATTTTTACTATTCATTTCACTATTCATTTTTACTATTCACTTTCACTATTCATTTTCCAAAATTTAATTTTTATTTCATATTCTCATGTGATAAATCATTTCGATGATAAAATAAAAGTTTGACACTCATCAGATCATTTTCGCGAAAGTTATTAAGGAACTATACGGTTGGCTTAAACGTCGTTTAAAAATCCTACGCACCACGAAACTCAACCGCGTTAATTTTCCCCGCATCAGATAAATGTTTAATACACTCATGATTAATTAGAGAATTAATCATGACTAAGAATAATGTTACCAAATAGACCATGGACCGTAAGAAACAGAAAACTTACGTTTTCAGCACTTTTACTTAACCGTAACCTTAGCCTATACCTGCACCACGTTTCTAAGACAATTTGAGTTTTCACATTATTTGGAAAAAGTCAACATATTTTTCCCTCCTCCTTTGACCAAAATATCATTCCTTGATTTTATAAATCACTCCTTGATTTTTAGGCTTACGGTTTTATGTCTAAAAGACATAAAATACCAACCGACACTAGACTAAGCCCAGTCTAGACATTATAAGTCATTTTAAGTCATTATTATTCTATTAGAAAAGTTATATTTTACTTTTCTCGATTTTACACAATATTCGTACGTTTTACGTATTACGCGTTTTAGACCCGTGTTTCCAGTTTTAGCAGGGTTTGAGCACCCCAATGGAACCTATCACTCATTTTATATTTTTATATGGAGTATAATAATGAGTTTCATCATTCCTACAAGTTTCGTATTTTTACGATACTCGGTTTTGCGTTTCGTGACGTAACAACTTACGGTTAGCGATTAACGGAGTCAAAACTAGCTACATAAGTTAGATAATATCATCCAAGACCAAGTCACTCCCCCTTATCTCTTGCAAAACGCCATAGGGGGGGGGAGTCACCCCTTGTGTGGCTTGATCTCAGTCTTTAAGCCCTATGATGATACCAAGTGTCCAAGCTTGTCTTGGAAGCTTTGACTAGTCCTAGTTTGTAACCTCCTCAAGGCCATATAAATACCCCCTCCTCCCTCTCTTGCCGTCCCATATCACACACACCAACACTCTTTCATTAGCTAGTTTACTTCCAATTTTATGCAAGAATCAATTGCAACATCAACATAGAAACCCTAGTTTGGTTTTAAGTAATCAAACTACTTCCAATCTTTTGAAACTTTGGTGATTTCTCTTGAGTTTAAATCTACTCAAGTCACCTCAACCTTCATCATCTCTCTTTCAAGAATACAAGTGTAGAAAGATTGCTTGAAGTGAAGTAAAGTGAAGCATAATCAATCAAAGTCCTTACCTTACATGTTACTTACCTTTCTTTGTTAAAAGCCAAAAGTTGTAAGGAAACTCTAGTGTATTTTCTTGCTAAATATCATCTTCATGCTATTTATATTTCAATCATACTATATATTGTCTTGTTATTATGTTCATGATGTGTAAAATTTGGTAAAACAAGTTATAGTAAATAAATGTTAACTTATGTTAATTAAACAAGATAACTAGTGACTTTCGTGGAGAAATTCGACCATAATGGTATAATCAAGATATTGGAAAATTACATATTGTAGTAGAGGACTTAACAAGGAAACCATAGCAACTTGAACCACCTAAAATGAGTTTATGAGTAAAAAGTTATGACCATTTGAAGTTACCAAAACTTTACGGCAAAACTGCCAAAAAACCTTCTGTATCAGAATTAAACACGCAAAAAGAGGCCCTTCTGGTCCGATTCATCAAAAAGTTAAAACACGAAAGTTGTCCGGAATGATGTTTTCTTCAAAATCTCAGGTGCACGTGCCCATAAAACAAATAATGAAAGATATTTTCTTCATTTTCTTAACAGCTATTTTGAAATATTCAAGTAACTATATAATGGTTATGGTTAGTTATAACCAAGAGGTCTAATGACCTAAAGCCAAGACCACAACCATGGCTAAAGCCAAGGTTGAGTCTCAAGACCATGGAACAATGACCAAGGTCACGGCAAAGCCATGACTAAAGACCATATAAACTTACCTAGGCGAAAACATGAACTAAAGAGTTAGTAGTAACATGAACATCCAATTTGGATCTACTCCATCAAAATAACCATGAGACTTACAAGTAATATTCATACTAGACTTAAGAAAATCATTGTAATAACAATCTTCATTTAAAAGTAAACTTTCCTAAGTTTATTCAAGTATTTGGACATGTAACTTTTCGGATCAAAAACTAATATATTTTTATCAAACACTACAATAGTAGGGAGCCTCATGTGAGGAGTTCATATGGTAAACCGTCGAGATGAGTTGTGGATTTCACGAATTAAAGTGTCCTGGCTCCTCGAACGTTTACTACATGACTTCTGAATTATGTCGGCCCGAACGGTAGTAAGCGATATACAAACTATACATGTTCATACACAATTTATATTCAAAGATTTACACTATATACTACGTACTACATCATGAACTAAATGCAAGATATATATAGGAAATTCTCCATATTCTTTATTCCAATCCTAAGTCGCAACATTCTATTATAGGTTGCTCTTAGAGACCTTCGCGATTCGACCACCATTCTCACTACTCACTACATCACTTAAGGTGAGTTCATAGCCCCACTTTCCATTACTTAATTGTTTTACAAACCCTTGGGGGGAATACATGCTATTATTTTTCAACCGAACACAATGCTTTTAAATTGTATGCTTGCCTGATTGCTTTATTATCACTAAGTACCATCCTTGCCAATCCAAGATCCCTTATTATGAACCATTTAATCACTAGTAATAGTGAGCGCGAGTATTATGGATAGGCCTATTGGGATTGACGAATCACATTTGTATTGACTAAGTTCAAACAAATGCATTAATATTTGAAACATAGGTATGACGGCAAAATACCTACCGGGATAACTCCGCCGATTGATATTGGTACCCGTTAACGTTTTGGTGTCATGAGCTTAGTAAATGATAATAACTGTTTTGTTTTCCAAACATGAGTATGAGTCTAATTAACTCATACTACCAACATATTGTGTTCAACTACTTAACAAACTCTATGAATATCACTCAACCTTTGTGTTGACCTCTTAAGCATGTATTTCAGGTCCAAGATGATCAAGGATAGCACGGAGGGGCACGGACTCAATCAAGAAGGCTATAATTATTTTATCATTCACTAAACATCAAATACTTTTTATTGATGTATTTTGTAAACAATTCAACCAACTGGGACCTATCTTTGTAAATTCTGATAATTTGAATGATAAATCCTTTTTAAACGACTCAGTTTGAGATCGTTTTCTACTATTATGACTGTTGTGCCGTCGAGTAACACCCAGTTTGAATTCCGTTGCATCATTGAATTGGGGGTGTTACAGATTGGTACCAGAGCCATGGTTATAGAGAAACGGGTCTAATCGAGACCTAAACTATAACCACTTTTCCACAAAAAAAAAAAAAAAAAAAAAAAAAAAAAAAAACATTTTATAGCCTTCCGCTCTCCATGCCTTCCATCCTCCAGACGATTGTGGACTTAATAAGCATGTTATGCTACATGAACATATTAGTATATTGATATATACACTCTTGTCATATATTGATCATTTCCCCGTAAGTATTAGAATTGTTTTAACATTGTAATTCTTCTCATAGAAATCATGTGCGCACCCACTTCTCCTGATTATGTGCCCACTCTACCTAATAACTTCCAAGTCTTACCACCCACACCTGAGTTCGGATTTAACTTCGTAAATGCCTTCGCTTATGATAACGAAGAAGAACCTTTCGAAGATTTAACCGACGAAGAAGAGGAGGAACCAATGCCAACTAATTTTACGTCGAATACTTCTAATTATTTTGAACAAAATTGGGTTGAGTCAGACTCCGAGGAAGATGATGAATATGAATATGTACTAGCGTCATTTTCACCACCACCGTCACCTCCCTTTTATATCCCTACATATGATGAGTTGGATCACTCATTATGGATCGTATCACGACCATCACTGATTCAACAAGAAAGTCAGCATGGACACTATAGCCTCTCAAACTTCATTGACACGTTCCTACATGACACACTAAACCAAGAAGTTGCCAACCAATCAGAGCTACTAGGACTTTCTAACCCGCAATAGACTAGTGTGATAATACTAGTTATCTTTTGTACTACTAAACTGAATAGACTCAGTTAGTAAACTCTGTAGAATCCATGTAATAGCTATCAATAGTTGTAAAACGTTGTAATTACTAAACTGAAAGTATCAGTTAGTAGATTTTGAAGAAACTTGTAATAGGTTTCGATTTTGTAATCAATCAACGTTTTATGAATAGAACTCTTGCTTTAAGTTATCATGTGTCATAAACCTTCAACGTTATTATTCTATCATTTCCCATCAAAAATCATGCTTATTTCACAACTCTCTACTTACGACGTATCTTTTATATAATAGGATCATGGCACCAACGAAGAAAACACCCCCAGCAATAACTCATGCTGCCATTCGCAAACTCGTTAAAGACATTGTAACTTATTACCATGGTCTTTCCTAATTCCCAGACATTGTATGATACAATGGTCTCTATTATTTCTTAGACATTATGAAGTTCCACAATGGTCTAAATTACTTCCAAGACATTGTGAATTGCACAATGGTTTCTCCTATTTCTCAAACATTGTTATACAATGGTCCCTAAGTTACGTGAAATGTATAAGTTCCCTAAGTTTAGAACAGCCTTGGCTAGAGGCAAGAGTTAGAAAACATGAGTTGGCGTTTTCCCAAAGTGGGTGCTTTAAAATTTAGATCTCTCTAATCCCAAAACTCGTTTCGAGTGTTCTCAATTAAGCACATAACATATACATACCTGATTTGAAAGATCCACATTTGTCGGGTAAGGGGAAAGCCGACTTTCAAAATCCGTCCGAAACCAAACAGACGCTTAGCGCGTCACCCGCGCGTTGACGCGCGGGCAGCGCGCCAGGAGCAGACTTTGGCTCCGGATGGTTTTGGCTACCGTTTGTTGTTTTATGTGTTTCGAAGGTTTATTTGTCATCATCAAAACATTAGGAGATCTTGATCATGTTGCCTCAAAATCCCATAGTTCATGATCAAAGGGTCATAATGAAAGTTTAAAGCAAAAGTTCCATTTAGCAGGTTCACATCACCTGTTTAAAAAGGTTCGTAGTACAATTCAATAAAAAGGTTTATAACAAAGGTTCATTTAGAAAAAAATCTTCCAAAAGACGGCTTTTAATAAAAGAAATCTTTGATGAAGGTTTTCTTTAATTATTCTTTAAAAGTAGTCTTTACGAATTTATATAAAATCCCATATAAAAGTGGTCTTAAATCATATTAGAAATGTCGTTAAAAAATAGTTACTCCCTTAAATGTTTCCATGTCATAATTAAGAAAAGAATTTCACCTCCCGTTAAAATATCCCAAAAGAACATCCAAAGTCTCACAAGGGTTCAAAGGTTGAGGTCACAAAAGGTTATCGAACGGATCATGTCAACATCACACCATAAGAGTCCAAACAATAACAATAGGATCACAATACCAATGAAACACATCAACCACAGAGCCAAAGTACAAAGGGGTCACAACATTGACCAAACGAAATCATAATACGATAACGAATCAAGGACAAAGTTAAGGAGAGAGAAAGTGTGCATTCTTGCTGAAAGAATGCGGAATATCTGTACCTTCGCCGAAACACACAAAACCAAGATCAAAACAAAGGAGAAAGATCACTCCTGCTTCACCGGACCTAGAAGGAAGTGAAAACGGATCATGAAGAGTTCAAATTTACTTAAGTTGCCTATTTTGGTTATCTTTCCATATTTAGCAGCTTTCTATTTTAAGTAACTTTCCATATTTAGTAAGTTTTCATTTTAGGTAGTTCAAACATTTTAGAAGACTCTCTATTTTTAGTAAGTTTCCTTATTTAGAAGGTTTCCAATTGTAGAGGTTTCCATAAATAGAACTTTCCAAAAATAGCAGGTTTCCATAATTAGCAGGTTTTCCAAAATTAGCAAGTTTCCAATTATAGACATATTCAATATGATTAGCTTTATCATTTTATCAAGTTTTCATACTTATATATGTTAAGGATTTCATATAATACAAGTTTTCCATAATTAGGGTTTCTTATTAAACACTTTCATAATTAGGGTTTAAAAATGTCAAATACACAAGCTAAGGGTTACAAATGAAAATATACATATTATAACACATATACAAAAGTCACATAAGCCAAATATGCCAATTTTACACTTTATACCCCTTAGTTACAAAAGTTACAAATTAATCCATTAATTATCCAATTTACCATATTTAAACCGTTAACTAACATAATTAACACATAAGCATCACAACTATACAAAAATTACAAAATCAGCCCCTCATAAATAATTCAGGTCATGGCATGCATAAAATCCCATTTTTACATATTTAGTCCCTCTAGTTATAATATTTGCAAATTAAACCTTTAATTATCTAATTAACATATAAACCATATAATTAACCAAATAAACACATAAGTCATACACTTTACAAAAATGACATAAACAGCCCCTACACTTTATTTCAGCCAAAACATGCATACTTTATCATATTTACATTATTAGCCCTTATAGTTATCATACTCATAATATAAACCTTTTTAATTATCAATTTAACATATAAACCACATAACTAATCAAATAAACATATAAGTCCACATATTATCACAAAATGACAATTCTAGCCCCTTTATTTTAATTAGGCCGAGATATACAAAATGAAAAAAAACAACCCTTAAGTTTTCTATTAACAAAATTAACCTTTAACTTATAAAACAAATATCATAATTCATCCAAAAATCATAACAAACACATAATCATATCACCAATCATCATTATCATCATTTTAATTCATAAAAACATTAAGAATACTAATTTCAACATTAAACCATTCGAACCACAATAACATACCAAACCATTTATCTTTTAATTCAACAATTAACAAACTAATCACATAATCATTATCATAACATCATCATATAATCATTACTTCATCATTAAAAACATTAAACATCACAAAAAAAAAATAGAAACAAAAACCCTAACCATAAATTCGTACCCCCTTTTTCTTATTTATTTTATTTTATTTTCGTTTTCTATACAAACCAAGTTTCTGAGTTTGAAAATCATAGAATCCATTTTATTAGAGTTATATAATCAACATAGGACCTGTACAAAATACGTTTGATGCTCAAAAAATTAATTTCCAGTCGAATGCAATTTATTTCAATTTTTAGGGTTTTAATTAGGTTTTAATCCACACGATTTTTTTGGAGTGCATGACTATTTTTCCCATGTCTCATATTGTTTATAGGACGAAAAAAAAATACCTTGTTGAAGAATTAACGAAGGAAAAGAGCAGAAAGAATTTATTATGCCCGATTAGAATAATTGGACCAAGAAAATGCTCCACGACTCCACAGCCCCCAACACTATTTTTCCTGGATTCCTTGCTTCTAAATACGTCCAAGAAAAATAACAAAGGTTTCCCAGAAGTTGTTGTAGTCGTTTGGTGATTTTTGAGAGAGTTTAGGGATTTATTTTAGGCGACTAGAAAATATGATAAGAGATAAACCGGATTATGGAGAGGTATATTAGGATAATTAGGATTGTATAGAAGAAAATAACCATAAATTTCGTGATATGATGGGATTGACAATCAAATTCTAGCTGAGATTTGTGTTATCTAATTAATATAATCGGTTTTGTAATTAAGGTAATAAATCAAATATTTTGTGATAATTTCTTAGGTTATTGTTGATACAAAAGTTGGGCGTTCCTGGTTTGGATGCTTGTTCCCGTATCAATTAGAACTTGATGCTTGAGACTTGCGCACTAAGAAAGCAAAGAAACACCGTTAGGCTTACCGTGGGATTGTCTCCCACGATTATCCTCCGGCGTGAGAGTAAGTAATCGGTTTTAGGGTTTAGTAAAGAGTTAGGGTTTATAGATCGTCCCTTTAATGAGGGCAGGGGTGCCCTTTATATACACACGAAACCCTAGTAGGTTTCGTGTTCCCTACTCCTCGGCGTATTCCGCCTATATTGGTTATCCAATATATATCCCATAAATAGGGGATATCTTATATCAAAACCATAAATAAACTCGGGTTTGGGCTTTTGTGAGCCCAAACCGTTATCATGGTGGCCCACTCGTGATGGGTTTAAGTGTTGGCCGGGTTCGTGACCCGAATACGGACTATACGTCATCATGTCCCCCCAGTCTAGTATGCGCAGGGTGAAACCCGCGGATGCTAGACTATTAGCCGTAGCCAAAACATTTAAAGATGCGTAGCGGGAAAGCTTTACGTGTCTCCCGCCCAAAATTCGAACAATGTATCTAGTCCACATAAGTCCAAACAACTTCCTTGGGAATCGTGGGAAAGTGCATATGACGTGTTACACTTCTCGTTTTTTATCCATACGATAATAACAAGTGGGGGACACGTGTCGTTTATCCAAGAGGGTATGTAACCCTATATAAATTACCGCCTCCATTTCATTGTGATTGTCACAGTTAAAAGTTGCATTTCCACCATTGTTAAACCTTCAATCATCCGTTAAAAAATCTGCCTCCTTTTTAGATAACAGCGCGTGCGTTTTCTAATTCGATAGATTTATAGTCATGGTTCGCCAATTATCCCACTTTTCATCCAGACTATCCAAGGACGAACTTCGTCAGTTTGCCTCGGATTATTATATCCCGTTCGCTCTGCATCCGGTAGTTCCGGAGGCAGACGCGAATATATTAGACTTCCCTGAAGGGAAGGTGGGGGTGTACACGCGTTTTTTTGAGTTTGCAAACCAGCATGCGCCCCTGTCCATATTCTTGTGTGATATATTAAACTATTATCACCTCCATATCTCACAACTGCATTGCATAGGCGCCGCAAAGATAACAAACTTTGAAGTAAATTGTCGCTTATTAGCGATTGACCCAACAATCCAATTGTTCCGCGCGTTTTATCATTCAACGTGGCAAAATGGATGGGTTACCTTTTCCAAGTGCTCAGGAGAACTGCAGTGCTACTCGGAAAAGCTAGATGCATTGAGGGTTTGGAGGGAAATTTTTTTCTGGATTGACAGTGTGTTGTTCCCCTGGAATTTCGACTTCTATACCCAAGAGACGTTGCCAAAGGATGATCGCCCATCTCCCGGGGCGTATAACACTGGTGATGCGGAAACGATAAACACTAATCGTATCCCAATCAGGGCGTATCCGGAAGAGTTTCTGGTGCACATGGGCATTAGTCGCAACTACTTCGGGCGTCCTGACCAAGTGCCAACCTTCTTTGATGAGACCGGCCGGGGTGGGTGTTTTTTCTTCTCTTTTATTGTTATAAGTGCTCTTCTCTTCATACACTTATCCAACTTGTTTTGTTTGTCTTTTATTGCGCAGAGATGGACCTCTTCTGTGTTGTACAGTTGAAGAAGCCTACAGAGGTGAGAATAGGTGTGCGCTCTCTGAGAGAGGGTGAAGAACCCGTGCTGGAGGCCACGGCAGGGCGCACGATGGAGCTCGTTTTGGAGGAACCTGAGAATGCTTCGTCAACAGCGATAGACGCGACACATGTGCGCAGTGTTCCGCCTCCCGTTGAACAATCCCCCTCTGTGCAGCTAGTGAGTACGGACTCATCGGAGAGCGTGGGGATTACCAAAGTAGAGAGTGAATCGGAGGAGGCTGGCGCTGAGTTGAAACGCAAGAGGGCTACTGGTGCTGATGGCACAAGCTCGTCTAGGAGGAAGCGCCGCGTAATCTTCGACGGGCGCACCTCCTCAGAAGAGGATGTGTCGCCAAAGGATAAATCTGCGACCCCTCCCGTAAAGTGAGTGATGTGACTTGTATTCTTTTCTTTATCTTGACGTTTTCAATTCGTAGTCTTTATAACCTTGAATATTTTGCATGCAGTGCTGAAGCTACTGGACCGCAGATTCCAGCGAGTCCTTCGCCTTTTGCAGATTCACCTAGCCCAAAGACGGATCCGCGGTCGTATGTGTCCACTGACCAGCTCATAGAAGATCTAGGCTCGGCTGCTGCGCATCAGGCTAGGCTGGTTTCCCAGCTGAGGGCGCGTTATACTGGTGAGAACAGTAGCATGGCCCAAAAGGATGAAGAGATTACGCAACTTAGGGCGCAATTGGCTGACGCTATGGCTGAGGTTTTGTCAACCAATACATATGCCCAAAAACTTGTTGACGAAAAGATGTCGCTCATGGCCCAAGTCAACCAAGGGCGCGCTGAGTTTGATAAGTACAAGACCAAATGTATGTGGGCCATGAAGTACTTAGAGCAGTGGAAGGAGCATCACTGCACTCAGGTAGATGGGCTTCGTGCAGATGTGGAGGGGCACTTGGCTAAGCAGGAGGATAAGCTGCACAAACTGAGTATTGAGTTTGATGAGGAGCTGTACCCACATCTGGTATCTTCTGTTGCTGAGCGCAGGTAGCGTTTTGATTCATTCGCTCCTTTTTTATTGCTCAAAGTTACTTTTGAAAATAAGTTATAATACCTTTGGTAATTTTACTCGCAGGTGGTTAATTAGCCATGGCCTGCGCCTAGCTGCGCTGGGCGTCCTTGAGTCCTCAGAAGTGACGGACACCTTCGGGGAGGTTGTAGAACGTGCCTTAGCGTGTGGCAAGGCTGAAGCCATTGAGGACCTCTGTGAGAAGAAGCTGCTGGAGATGTCTACGGCTGAAGTGTCAGGCTATAATACCGATACCTATGGGCAGCTTGTCGCTGCTATGCAGAGGATGAAGCAGTTGGAACTTCCTCATATTGCTCAGCTGGAGCGTGACCAGGATTACCCCATAAATGTAATTATGGCGGGGTTAACCTTGGCTAGACATCTTGCAGACGGCGCTGAGGCCAAACCGGATTTCCATCTGAAGCCGGACGTGTCGCAGCTGCAGTTACCCATCTTTGCCCAGCCTCGCGACATCTTGAATCCTTTTGCTGTGGCTAAAGAGATCCCTCTACAGGAGTCTTTGAATGCCCACGTTACGAGGCTTGAGAAGAAGAAAGGTGCAAAAGGGAAGGCCATCCTTTGTGGTGTTGGCGCAGCGCATCTCCCAAGATCTGATGGTGTGCCCGTTAGTGTGCCAACGGTGTCACCAAAGGATGTCGGGGCATTGAGGATGCTGGAGGAATCGAAGAGTGTTGCAGAGCATCGTGGTTCATTAGGACTTAAACGCTCTTATAGCATTTAGGCTTTTATTTCCTTTTTGTAAATAGGTTAACGTTTTTGTTGCACATGTGGCTGTTAACCTTATTTGTATAAACTTAGTTTATAATAGAACGTGATTGTTTATAATGTTTTCACTTAGTTGTTTTGTCTTCGCGTAGAAGATATCAATAATATGTTTAAGACTCAGACTGTTCTATAAACATATTACGATTTACAGTAATCCGTAATTACTTATAACATAGTCGTATATAAAGCTCATAACTTAATGTATACGCTAATATGTGTGAAGTTCACAAATGTATGTGTTGGTATGGGGCGTGCCACAAATACCATATAAAGGAGTTAAGAGTCTTAATTCCTGTATTGTTAAACGCGCACAGTGTGCGATGTTGCGCACCCATCGTGGAATGCACAATCGAACTTACTCCAACGTCTTGTGAATAAGGTGTTTAACAAGGATAAGTGATCCAATGTTGATAGGTTTGCAACCCTCTTACTCAACGAGTTATTTAGTAGGTTTACTCATCCTTTTACCATCGTGGGTTTTAATAAGTGCATGCACGCCATGTAGGCACAGCCTTGTAGGCAGAATGTAATATAACAACCATATTGAAACATAAAAAATATTGCAACAATAAAGTGAATTGTGTCGCGGAATTAGCTAGAAACCGCGACGTTTTATTAATACTTGCAAGTTTTTGAAAAAAAAGAAAGACATGTCTAAACAAAATATGAATACACGGATATTTATTGGGCACTTACTAAAGTGCAAAGGTCTCCGTGCGCAGGGCCGTAGCCTTTCCTAAAGATAGCATCTCTTGAGATTACAAATGTTCCATGTGCGCTGTAGCTCATGGCCATCCATATTACGCAGTTTGTACGCGCCCTTTCCTAGTGCTTCAGTGACCTCATAGGGTCCTTCCCACTTTGGTCCGAGCTTTCCTGTATCTTCTGCATGGCTCGCATCATTAGCGCGATAAACAAAGTCTCCCGGCTTGAATGAGGTGCTTCGAACTTTAGCATCGTAGTATCCCTTCATCTTTGACTTGGCTTTTGCTTCACGTATCGCTGCGCGTTCACGCCTTTCTTCTAGCAGGTCCAAGTCTATATGCCGCTCGTCGTCATTGGTTGCAATGTTAACTTCCGCGGTGCGGATAGTCGGCATTCCAATTTCGACGGGTATGACAGCTTTTGTCCCATACACAAGAGAGAAGGGAGTGTCTCCGTTGCTAACCTTGATTGTTGTACGGTGTGCCCACAAAACATGTGATAATTCGTCCACCCATCTTCCTTTGTGTCGGTCTAAACGTGCTTTGATTCCTTCTCCCAGACTACGATTTGCGCGCTCAACCAAACCATTGGTTTGTGGATGTTTGACTGATGCAAAATGTTGTTTAATGTTTAGCTGCGCGCACCAGTCCTTGAACGGATTATCACAGAATTGTTTTCCATTATCCGAGATGATTTCCCCAGGTAATCCAAAGCGACATACGATATTGTCCCAAACGAACCGTTTTACTTGGTTACCTGTGATTGTCGCTACTGCCTTTGCCTCTATCCACTTGGTGAAGTAATCTATGGCCACAATAAGAAACTTTAGTCCACCTGACGCAACGGGGAATGGGCCCGCGATGTTGATACCCCACTTATAGAAAGGCCATGGTGATGTAATAGGTGTTAGCTCTTGTTGTGGTTGACGCGGAATGGGCCTATGGACTTGACAGTCGTGGCATTTTTTATGGCATCACGCGCATCCCAATGCATAGTTGGCCAGTAATATCCTGATCTTAAGGCTCCTGCTACAACGGACCATGGTCCTGAATGCATACTGCATGAACCGGCGTGGATCTCTCGGAGTACGTAATCTGCCTGAAGAGGTCCAACGCACCGTAGCCATGGTTGCAAAAATGAGCGCCGATATAAGACACCATCCCGAAGTTCAAACCGCTGCGCTGTGCGCCGTGTCCTTCGAGCGTCTTTCTGATCATAAGGCAGTATGCCCTTACTGATAAATTGATGATGGGAGTCATCCATGTAAGCTCCTGCTCCTCTATCACCGTAGATACTTCCATCTCCGTTATGGATTTGTTCTTTAAGATTTCCACCAATACGTGTTTTGACAGATGCACAAAGCTTGTAGATGCAATCTTACTTAGTGCGTCTGCTTTTTTGTTTTCCCCTCTAGGGATTTGTTTAATGGTAAATCTGTCAAAACCCTGGATCAGCGATTTGGTCTTCTCAAGGTATTGAACCATGTTATCCTCCTTAGCTACATATTCGCCCAGCACGTGATTGGCTACTAATCGTGAATCCACATTTGCTTCTAGGTTGCGTACACCCATTCGAGTTGCAATGCGTAATCCAGCAATTAGCGCTTCATATTCTGCCTCGTTGTTCGTGGCTGTGAATTCAAAACGCAGTGCGTAAGTGAATTCCATTCCTTCTGGGTTGGTAAGGATAAGGCCCGCGCCCGACCCATCTACACATGAAGATCCATCCGTGAATAGAATCCATGGTTCCTGTAATTCCTTCTCATTCTGTGTAGATGTAGCATCAGCCTCTGGTTTTTCAATAATGAAGTCTGCTAATACCTGCCCCTTGACCGCGGTACGTGGTCGATACGAGATATTATGCTCTCCTAGTAGTACACTCCATTTTTGTAAGCGTCCTGATGCGTCGGGTTTGGAGATAACTTGCTTGATGGGTTGGTCTGTGATCACCGCTATGGGGTGCACTTGGAAGTATCTGCGTAGCCTTTTAGCGGCGAATACCAATGCCAGAACCAATTTTTCCATTGGACTATAGTTAATCTCAGTGATGCGTGGTTTTGTGACCTTACAACAGGTTTTACCTCTCAAGGGATCTCAAGAGGCTTACAACCCCACCAGGCAGTGTACCTGACCGATGTAGTATAGTGTAGTGGTAAGTACGGGGGATTGATCATTCTCTCACAGGGAATAGTGTTCGTTAGGTGTGAAAAACTACTCGAATAGATCTAGGGATGAGGGATGATTATTTTTGTATTTTTATAGGTTTTATGAAAGCAGGTAAAATCTCGGGTTTGAAGGAGTGGGCGGAATTAGTTGCTAATCAACTAACCCAAATAACTACAATGCAATAAATAAAATAACAAATAAAGTAAAGGTTGTGGAACTTATATGGAGACAAACGTGTTTACTTAGATTTCCTTACTCCCTAACTATCTTTTATTGGTTAATTGATGTGTGTATTAATTGCGTGGATGAAGGGTGTATTTCTTAAATCATGGGGTGACGTACATATCTCCCCAATCCTATGAGCTCTTATCTCCTCCTACAACGATGTGCATCCACACATAATCATAGGGATTGTAAACAGTGGCTCATGTATTAAATACTACCTTAATAACCTAGCACGCGTCAGTTACATGTTTCCTAAGACGTCTAGCAGGTTACATATAGAGGTTAGCTAGTTTTCTTAGGCCTAACATCGATGAAACAATCATCCCAACAATCAACAACACATCAACAACCAATAATTAATAGTTAGGTTTCATTAGATCTAAGCAAACACAAGAATAGTTTAGCCAAGCATGTTAAATAAAAGACAAGAGCAAGATAGAATCACACAATACATAGACATATTGAATGATTAAACAATTACTTATCTTCAATTGAACATGGGAGATCCAAGGGTATGGAACCCTTAAAATTACAGCCAAAATCGTCTAGGGTTTTGTTCCCAAAAAGTTGCACACAATGAATGAAAAACTTGAGAATATATATAGAAAATTGGGGCTGACGGCGTCACGTTGTAGGGCATGACGCCGTCACCTCGCCGTGCTAGGGTTTCTCGGATGGCCACCTTGACGCCGTCTCCCTTTGCAAGCGTTCTGGCTTATCAAGACTTGACGCCATCAAGTGGTACTTCCAGCAGATTTTTGGCACTTTGTCGAATTCTTCACTTTTATGCTCCAAAAACGTCCAAAATGATTCCTTTTTCAGATTTCTTCTCAAAAGTACCTAAAATGACAAAAGGAACGATTTAAGGTAATAATTGATCAAATAAATACGAATTCGGGCTTAAATGACCCCCCAAAAGCGTTACATTTTTCGCCTCATCATATACCCTTACACTTGAGATTTGCTTGTCCTCAAGCAAATGCGCTTTTATTCTAATCAAAATACAAGTTAGGGGTCATTTAACGCGAATATAAAAGTAATTACAACAAATAGTCGTTCCCCTTTAATCATAATAAGCACGGAGATTACACACTAGCACCTCACAAGTAGTGTTTAGATACTCACATCTCCCAGGTGTTATAAATATAAATATCTCATAAATGAAAATGAATAATATCACTCACTACCTGTCATAGCAAATAGATTACCATAGGTTTGGGAAAGGATCAAAAACCTTCTCCACTAGGCATAAGCACCTAAGATAAACTATCAAAGAGGGCTTTACAAATGGGTTGTAATGAGGTGTAGGGATATGATAAACACGGATTTGTTGGATAAAGGAAGTTTTGCTGGTGGCGAGTTAAAGATCTTGATTAATCACATGTACAATATGTCGTTGCTAAGCCAAGACTAGACTCGACTAAGCTAATGAAAAACAACCAAAAACCTAAATAAACATAAAATGAAACGGGATGGTAGTCCGTATGTTTTTTCTTCTTTTCTTTTTCTATTTTTTTTTTTTTTTTTTTTTTTTTTTTTTTTTTTTTTTTTTTTTTTGTTATACACTCTTACCCTACCATCCAAAATAATACATCATAGGGGCCTTGGGTCTCCCCTTACACTTGAACTTTTACATACTTTACAATTAACTATTCTAATGACTCGAATTAAGATAATCGAAACACTTGGAGTACTTTTTGATTATTTAGCACATATGGGGGTAATAATGTTGTTCTTCCCCAATACTCCATTACACTAGTACTTTACCCATGAGTCCCAATCGTCCCAAAACAATATGTACAAGGATATGACTCGACTTAGCAACCATGTAATCAATTAGATAATTAACAAAGGGTTTAAACAAATGTTGTCACAATAATGCACTAAAGGTGAGTGCATAAAAGGTAGGCTAAGGCGATTTGGGTGTACATTTAAGTGGGGTGTAACAAATTCTTCCTTTAAGTAACCGGAATGCACTATTCAGAATTGCTTCCTTTCGGTCTTTCCAATCACCTAAAGTTAGAAACGAAAAGATAGGCTCTGGAGGGTATACTAGGGGTATCGTGTACCAAAAATGGATACAATGCAAGGGTGTGGGAGAATTACTTGACCAATGTAGTCAAAGTAATTATAACAAATACACATGTGGAAAACAATGGGTTAATCCTAATGCCTCTTATCATGTAGTAAATCTAACTACACGAATGTAGTCTCACTTGTGGCCTCGGAATGGTCCTAACGCAAGTTCTAGAATCTAAGTGCTACCGGTACTCACATCATAGCATAAATGCTTTTCCTACCAATTCTAGGGGCGAACCTCACATATTTGGGGTGGAAAAAATTTTTAGTGGTACGGTTTTGTGCTAGTCATGTAACTCCTATCCATAAGACGCTCATTAAGATCAAAGTTTCACTCCTAAATGTTGTAAAAAAATTTAAATTGGCACTAAAATTGCCCTAACAGGTATTTCTCTCAGTTTTATTACACATCTACCATTGAACAAGACAAAAATCAAGCGTAATTGTATTATCTAAGGATTCGTAATTTACCCCCCCCCCCACCCCCCCCCCCTTACACTTAAGATGAACATTGTCCCCAATGTTCAAATATGAAGATGTAAAAGTAAATAAGGTAAAGAATAAGATCAAATACTCCCCTGATTCGCTCGGTGGATAGTGTGGTAACATGGTTAGATCTTCCTTCAAGAGAATGTAGAAGCTCCAAGATAATAGCAATGCCAAAAGCTTGATTCCATTAACACCTTCTTGTCCAAAATAATCTGTTAAACCTGAGAAGACAAACAAGAAAACCTGCAACATCAATTGCAACATCAACATAGAAACCCTAGTTTGGTTTTAAGTAATCAAACTACTTCCAATCTTTTGAAACTTTGGTGATTTCTCTTGAGTTTAAATCTACTCAAGTCACCTCAACCTTCATCATCTCTCTTTCAAGAATACAAGTGTAGAAAGATTGCTTGAAGTGAAGTAAAGTGAAGCATAATCAATCAAAGTCCTTACCTTACATGTTACTTACCTTTCTTTGTTAAAAGACAAAAGTTGTAAGGAAACTCTAGTGTATTTTCTTGCTAAATATCATCTTCATGCTATTTATATTTAAATCATACTATATATTGTCTTGTTATTATGTTCATGATGTGTAAAATTTGGTAAAACAAGTTATAGTAAATAAATGTTAACTTATGTTAATTAAACAAGATAACTAGTGACTTTCGTGGAGAAATTCGACCATAATGGTATCATCAAGATATTGGACAATTACATATTGTAGTAGAGGACTTAACAAGGAAACCATAGCAACTTGAACCACCTAAAATGAGTTTATGAGTAAAAAGTTATGACCATTTGAAGTTACCAAAACTTTACGGCAAAACTGCCTAAAAACCTTCTGTATCAGAATTAAACACGCAAAAAGAGGCCCTTCTGGTCCGATTCATCAAAAAGTTAAAACACGAAAGTTGTCCGGAATGATGTCTTCTTCAAAAACTCAGGTGCACGTACCCAGAAAACCAATAATGAAAGATATTTTCTTCATTTTCTTAACAGCTATTTTGAAATATTCAAGTAACTATATAATGGTTATGGTTAGTTATAACCAAGAGGTCTAATGACCTAAAGCCAAGACCACAACCATGGCTAAAGCCAAGGTTGAGTATCAAGACCATGGAACAATGACCAAGGTCACGGCAAAGCCATGACTAAAGACCATATAAACTTACCTAGGCGAAAACATGAACTAAAGAGTTAGTAGTAACATGAACATCCAATTTGGATCTACTCCATCAAAATAACCATGAGACTTACAAGTAATATTCATACTAGACTTAAGAAAATCATTGTAATAACAATCTTCATTTAAAAGTAAACTTTTCTAAGTTTATTCAAGTATTTGGACATGTAACTTTTCGGATCAAAAACTTATATATTTTTATCAAACACTACAATAGTAGGGAGCCTCATGTGAGGAGTTCATATGGTAAACCGTCGAGATGAGTTGTGGATTTCACGAATTAAAGTGTCCCGGCTCCTCGAACGTTTACTACATGACTTCTGAATTATGTCGGCCCGAACGGTAGTAAGCGATATACAAACTATACATGTTCATACACAATTTATATTCAAAGATTTACACTATATACTACGTACTACATCATGAACTAAATGCAAGATATATATAGGAAATTCTCCATATTCTTTATTCCAATCCTAAGTCGCAACATTCTATTATAGGTTGTTCTTAGAGACCTTCGCGATTCGACCACCATTCTCACTACCCACTACATCACTTAAGGTGAGTTCATAGCCCCACTTTCCATTACTTAATTGTTTTACAAACCCTTGGGGGGAATACATGCTATTATTTTTCAACCGAACACAATGCTTTTAAATTGTATGCTTGCCTGATTGCTTTATTATCACTAAGTACCATCCTTGCCAATCCAAGATCCCTTATTATGAACCATTTAATCACTAGTAATAGTGAGCGCGAGTATTATGGATAGGCCTATTGGGATTGACGAATCCCATTTGTATTGACTAAGTTCAAACAAATGCATTAATATTTGAAACATAGGTATGACGGCAAAATACCTACCGGGATAACTCCGCCGATTGATATTGGTACCCGTTAACGTTTTGGTGTCATGAGCTTAGTAAATGATAATAACTGTTTTGTTTTCCAAACATGAGTATGAGTCTAATTAACTCATACTACCAACATATTGTGTTCAACTACTTAACAAACTCTATGAATATCACTCAACCTTTGTGTTGACCTCTTAAGCATGTATTTCAGGTCCATGATGATCAAGGATAGCACGGAGGGGCACGGACTCAATCAAGAAGGCTATAATTATTTTATCATTCACTAAATATCAAATACTTTTTATTGATGTATTTTGTAAACAATTCAACCAACTGGGACCTATCTTTGTAAACTCTGATAATTTGAATGATAAATCCTTTTTAAACGACTCAGTTTGAGATCGTTTTCTACTATTATGACTGTTGTGCCGTCGAGTAACACCCAGTTTGAATTCCGTTGCATCATTGAATTGGGGGTGTTACAGATTGGTACCAGAGCCATGGTTATAGAGAAACGGGTCTAATCGAGACCTAAACTATAACCACTTTTCCACAAAAAAAAAAAAAAAAAAAAAAAAAAAAAAAAAAACATTTTATAGCCTTCCGTTCTCCATGCCTTCCATCCTCAAGACGATTATTAACTTAATAAGCATGTTATGCTACATGAACATATTAGTATATTTATATATACACTCTTGTCATATATTGAGCATTTCCCCGTAAGTATTAGAATTGTTTTAACATTGTAATTCTTCTCATAGAAATCATGTGCGCACCCACTTCTCCCGATTATGTGCCCACTCTACCTAATAACTTCCAAGTCTTACCACCCTCACCTGAGTTCGGATTTAACTTCGTAAATGCCTTCACTTTTGATAACGAAGAAGAACCTTTCGAAGATTTAACCGACGAAGAAGAGGAGGAACCAATGCCAACTAATTTTACGTCGAATACTTCTAATTATTTTGAACAAAATTGGGTTGAGTCAGACTCCGAGGAAGATGATGAATATGAATATGTACTAGCGTCATTTTCACCACCACCGTCACCTCCATTTTATATCCCTACATATGATGAGTTGGATCACTCATTATGGATCGTATCACGACCATCACTGATTCAACAAGAAAGTCAGCATGGACACTATAGCCTCTCAAACTTCATCGACACGTTCCTACATGACACACTAAACCAAGAAGTTGCCAACCAATCAGAGCTACTAGGACTTTCTAACCCGCAATAGACTAGTGTGATAATACTAGTTATCTTTTGTACTACTAAACTGAATAGACTCAGTTAGTAAACTCTGTAGAATCCATGTAATAGCTAGCAATAGTTGTAAAACGTTGTAATTACTAAACTGAAAGTATCAGTTAGTAGATTTTGAAGAAACTTGTAATAGGTTTCGATTTTGTAATCAATCAACGTTTTATGAATAGAACTCTTGCTTTAAGTTATAACGTGTCATAAACCTTCAACGTTATTATTCTATCATTTCCCATCAAAAATCATGCTTATTTCACAACTCTCTACTTACGACGTATCTTTTATATAATAGGATCATGGCACCAACGAAGAAAACACCCCCAGCAATAACTCATGCTGCCATTCGCAAACTCGTTAAAGACATTGTAACTTATTACCATGGTCTTTCCTAATTCCCAGACATTGTGTGATACAATGGTCTCTATTATTTCTTAGACATTATGAAGTTCCACAATGGTCTAAATTACTTCCAAGACATTGTGAATTGCACAATGGTTTCTCCTATTTCTCAAACATTGTTATACAATGGTCCCTAAGTTACGTGAAATGTATAAGCTCCCTAAGTTTAGAAAAGCCTTGGCTAGAGGCAAGAGTTAGAAAACATGAGTTGGCGTTTTCCCAAAGTGGGTGCTTTAAAATTTAGATCTCTCTAATCCCAAAACTCGTTTCGAGTGTTCTCAATTAAGCACATAACATATACATACCTGATTTGAAAGATCTACATTTGTCGGGTAAGGGGAAAGCCGACTTTCAAAATCCGTCCGAAACCAAACAGACGCCTAGCGCGTCACCCGCGCGTTGACGCGCGGGCAGCGCGCCAGGAGCAGACTTTGGCTCCGGATGGTTTTGGCTACCGTTTGTTATTTTATGTGTTTCGAAGGTTTATTTGTCATCATCAAAACATTAGGAGATCTTGATCAGGTTGCCTCAAAATCCCATAGTTCATGATCAAAGGGTCATAATGAAAGTTTAAAGCAAAAGTTCCATTTAGCAGGTTCACATCACCTGTTTAAAAAGGTTCGTAGTACAATTCAATAAAAAGGTTTATAACAAAGGTTCATTTAGAAAAAAATCTTCCAAAACACGGCTTTTAATAAAAGAAATCTTTGATGAAGGTTTTCTTTAATTATTCTTTAAAAGTAGTCTTTACGAATTTATATAAAATCCCATATAAAAGTGGTCTTAAATCATATTAGAAATGTCGTTAAAAAATAGTTTCTCCCTTAAATGTTTCCATGTCATAATTAAGAAAAGAATTTCACCTCCCGTTAAAATATCCCAAAAGAACATCCAAAGTCTCACAAGGGTTCAAAGGTTGAGGTCACAAAAGGTTATCGAACGGATCATGTCAACATCACACCATAAGAGTCCAAACAATAACAATAGGATCACAATACCAATGAAACACATCAACCACAGAGCCAAAGTACAAAGGGGTCACAACATTGACCAAACGAAATCATAATACGATAACGAATCAAGGACAAAGTTAAGGAGAGAGAAAGTGTGCATTCTTGCTGAAAGAATGCGGAATATCTGTACCTTCGCCGAAACACACAAAACCAAGATCAAAACAAAGGAGAAAGATCACTCCTGCTTCACCGGACCTAGAAGGAAGTGAAAACGGATCATGAAGAGTTCAAATTTACTTAAGTTGCCTATTTTGGTTATCTTTCCATATTTAGCAACTTTCTATTTTAAGTAACTTTTCATATTTAGTAAGTTTCCATTTTAGGTAGTTCAAACATTTTAGAAGACTTTCTATTTTTAGTAAGTTTTCTTATTTAGAAGGTTTCCAATTGTAGAGGTTTCCATAAATAGAACTTTCAAAAAATAGCAGGTTTTCCAAAATTAGCAAGTTTCCAATTATAGACATATTCAATATGATTAGCTTTATCATTTTATCAAGTTTTCATACTTATATATGTTAAGGATTTCATATAATACAAGTTTTCCATAATTAGGGTTTCTTATTAAACACTTTCATAAGTAGGGTTTAAAAATGTCAAATACACAAGCTAAGGGTTACAAATGAAAATATACATATTATAAGACATATACAAAAGTCACATAAGCCAAATATGCCAATTTTACACTTTATACCCCTTAGTTACAAAAGTTACAAATTAATCCATTAATTATCCAATTTACCATATTTAAACCGTTAACTAACATAATTAACACATAAGCATCACAACTATACAAAAATTACAAAATCAGCCCCTCATAAATAATTCAGGTCGTGGCATGCATAAAATCCCATTTTTACATATTTAGTCCCTCTAGTTATAATATTTGCAAATTAAACCTTTAATTATCTAATTAACATATAAACCATATAATTAACCAAATAAACACATAAGTCATACACTTTACACAAATGACATAAACAGCCCCTACACTTTATTTCAGCCAAAACATGCATACTTTATCATATTTACATTATTAGCCCTTATAGTTATCATATTCATAATATAAACCTTTTTAATTATCAATTTAACATATAAACCACATAACTAATCAAATAAACATATAAGTCCACATGTTATCACAAAATGACAATTCTAGCCCCTTTATTTTAATTAGGCCGAGATATACAAAATGAAAAAAAACAACCCTTAAGTTTTCTATTAACAAAATTAACCTTTAACTTATAAACAAATATCACAATTCATCCAAAAATCATAACAAACACATAATCATATCACCAATCATCATTATCATCATTTTAATTCATAAAAACATTAAGAATACTAATTTCATCATTAAACCATTCGAACCACAATAACATACCAAACCATTTATCTTTTAATTCAACAATTAACAAACTAATCACATAATCATTATTATAACATCATCATGTAATCATTACTTCATCATTAAAAACATTAAACATCACAAAAAAAATAGAAACAAAAACCCTAACCATAAATTCGTACCCCCTTTTTCTTATTTATTTTATTTCATTTTCGTTTTCTATAAAAACCCGATTATCAAAATAAATTCACAAACCAAGTTTCTGAGTTCGAAAATCATAGAATCCATTTTATTAGAGTTATATAATCAACATAGGACCTGTACAAAATACGTTTGATGCTCACAAAATTAATTTCCAGCCGAATGTAATTTATTTCCATTTTTAGGGTTTTAATTAGGTTTTAATTAGGTTTTAATCCACACGATTTTTATGGAGTGCATGACTATTTTTCCCATGTCTCATATTGTTTATAGGACGAAAAAAAAAATACCTTGTTTAAGAATTAACGAAGGAAAAGAGCAGAAAGAATTTATTATGCCCGATTAGAATAATTGGACCAAGAAAATGCTCCACGACTCCACAGCCCCCAACACTATTTTTCCTGGATTCCTTGCTTCTAAATACGTCCAAAAAAAATAACAAAGGTTTCCCAGAAGTTGTTGTAGTCGTTTGGTGATTTTTGAGAGAGTTTAGGGATTTATTTTAGGCGACTAGAAAATATGATAAGAGATAAACCGGATTATGGAGAGGTATATTAGGATAATTAGGATTGTATAGAAGGAAATAACCATAAATTTCGTGATATGATGGGATTGACAATCAAATTCTAGCCGAGATTTGTGTTATCTAATTAATATAATCGGTTTTGTAATTAAGGAAATAAATCAAATATTTTGTGATAATTTCTTAGGTTATTGTTGATACAAAAGTTGGGCGTTCCTGGTTTGGATGCTTGTTGTCCGTATCAATTAGAACTTGATGCTTGAGACTTGCGCACTAAGAAAGCAAAGAAACACCGTTAGGCTTACCGTGGGATTGTCTCCCACGATTATCCTCCGGCGTGAGAGTAAGTAATCGGTTTTAGGGTTTAGTAAAGAGTTAGGGTTTATAGATCGTCCCTTTAATGAGGGCAGGGGTGCCCTTTATATACACACGAAACCCTAGTAGGTTTCGTGTTCCCTACTCCTCGGCGTATTCCGCCTATATTGGTTATCCAATATATATCCCATAAATAGGGGATATCTTATATCAAAACCATAAATAAACTCGGGTTTGGGCTTTTGTGAGCCCAAACCGTTATCATGGTGGCCCACTCGTGATGGGTTTAAGTGTTGGCCGGGTTCGTGACCCGAATACGGACTATACGTCATCATGTCCCCCCAGTCTAGTATGCGCAGGGTGAAACCCGCGGATGCTAGACTATTAGCCGTAGCCAAAACATTTAAAGATGCGTAGCGGGAAAGCTTTACGTGTCTCCCGCCCAAAATTCGAACAATGTATCTAGTCCACATAAGTCCAAACAACTTCCTTGGGAATCGTGGGAAAGTGCATATGACGTGTTATTCTTCTCGTTTTTTATCCATACGATAATAACAAGTGGGGGACATGTGTCGTTTATCCAAGAGGGTATGTAACCCTATATAAATTACCGCCTCCATTTCATTGTTATTGTCACAGTTAAAAGTTGCATTTCCACCATTGTTAAACCTTCAATCCTCCATTAAAAAATTTTCCTCCTTTTTAGGTAACAGCGCGTGCGCTTTCTAATTCGATAGATTTATAGTCATGGTTCGCCAATTATCCCACTTTTCATCCAGACTATCCAAGGACGAACTTCGTCAGTTTGCCTCGGATTATTATATCCCGTTCGCTCTGCATCCGGTAGTTCCGGAGGCAGACGCGACTATATTAGACTTCCCTGAAGGGAAGGTGGGGGTGTACACGCGCTTTTTTGAGTTTGCAAACCAGCATGTGCCCCTGTCCATATTCTTGTGTGATATATTAAACTATTATCACCTCCATATCTCACAACTGAATTGCATAGGCGCCGCAAAGATAACAAACTTTGAAGTAAATTGTCGCTTATTAGCGATTGACCCAACAATCCAATTGTTCCGCGCGTTTTATCATTCAACGTGGCAAAATGGATGGGTTACCTTTTCCAAGTGCTCAGGAGAACTGCAGTGCTACTCGGAAAAGCTAGATGCATTGAGGGTTTGGAGGGAAATTTTTTTCTGGATTGACAGTGTGTTGTTCCCCTGGAATTTCGACTTCTATACCCAAGAGACGTTGCCAAAGGATGATCGCCCATCTCCCGGGGCGTATAACACTGGTGATGCGGAAACGATAAACACTAATCGTATCCCAATCAGGGCGTATCCGGAAGAGTTTCTGGTGCACATGGGCATTAGTCGCAACTACTTCGGGCGTCCTGACCAAGTGCCAACCTTCTTTGATGAGACCGGCCGGGGTGGGTGTTTTTTCTTCTCTTTTATTGTTATAAGTGCTCTTCTCTTCATACACTTATCCAACTTGTTTTGTTTGTCTTTTATTGCGCAGAGATGGACCTCTTCTGTGTTGTACAGTTGAAGAAGCCTACAGAGGTGAGAATAGGTGTGCGCTATCTGAGAGAGGGTGAGGAACCCGTGCTGGAGGCCACGGCAGGGCGCACGATGGAGCTCGTTTTGGAGGAACCTGAGAATGCTTCGTCAACAGCGATAGACGCGACACATGTGCGCAGTGTTCCGCCTCCCGTTGAACAATCCCCCTCTGTGCAGCTAGTGAGTACGGACTCATCGGAGAGCGTGGGGATTACCAAAGTAGAGAGTGAATCGGAGGAGGCTGGCGCTGAGTTGAAACGCAAGAGGGCTACTGGTGCTGATGGCGCAAGCTCGTCTAGGAGGAAGCGCCGCGTAATCTTCGACGGGCGCACCTCCTCAGAAGAGGATGTGTCGCCAAAGGATAAATCTGCGACCCCTCCCGTAAAGTGAGTGATGTGACTTGTATTCTTTTCTTTATCTTGACGTTTTCAATTCGTAGTCTTTATAACCTTGAATATTTTGCATGCAGTGCTGAAGCTACTGGACCGCAGATTCCAGCGAGTCCTTCGCCTTTTGCAGATTCACCTAGCCCAAAGACGGATCCGCGGTCGTATGTGTCCACTGACCAGCTCATAGAAGATCTAGGCTCGGCTGCTGCGCATCAGGCTAGGCTGGTTTCCCAGCTGAGGGCGCGTTATACTGGTGAGAACAGCAGCATGGCCCAAAAGGATGAAGAGATTACGCAACTTAGGGCGCAATTGGCTGACGCTATGGCTGAGGTTTTGTCAACCAATACATATGCCCAAAAACTTGTTGACGAAAAGATGTCGCTCATGGCCCAAGTCAACCAAGGGCGCGCTGAGTTTGATAAGTACAAGACCAAATGTATGTGGGCCATGAAGTACTTAGAGCAGTGGAAGGAGCATCACTGCGCTCAGGTAGATGGGCTTCGCGCAGATGTGGAGGGGCACTTGGCTAAGCAGGAGGATAAGCTGCACAAACTGAGTATTGAGTTTGACGAGGAGCTGTACCCACATCTGGTATCTTCTGTTGCTGAGCGCAGGTAGCGTTTTGATTCATTCGCTCCTTTTTTATTGCTCAAAGTTACTTTTGAAAATAAGTTATAATACCTTTGGTAATTTTACTCGCAGGTGGTTAATTAGCCATGGCCTGCGCCTAGCTTTGCTGGGCGTCCTTGAGTCCTCAGAAGTGACGGACACCTTCGGGGAGGTTGTGGAACGTGCCTTAGCGCGTGGCAAGGCTGAAGCCATTGAGGAGCTCTGTGAGAAGAAGCTGCTGGAGATGTCTACGGCTGAAGTGTCAGGCTATAATGCCGATACCTATGGGCAGCTTGTCGCTGCTATGCAGAGGATGAAGCAGTTGGAACTTCCTCATATTGCTCGGCTGGAGCGTGACCAGGATTACCCCATAAATGTAATTATGGCGGGGTTAACCTTGGCTAGACATCTTGCAGACGGCGCTGAGGCCAAACCGGATTTCCATCTGAAGCCGGACGTGTCGCAGCTGCAGTTACCCATCTTTGCCCAACCTCGCGACATCTTGAATCCTCTTGCTGTGGCTAAAGAGATCCCTCTACAGGAGTCTTTGAATGCCCACGTTACGAGGCTTGAGAAGAAGAAATGTGCAAAAGGGAAGGCCATCCTTTGTGGTGTTGGCGCAGCGCATCTCCCAAGATCTGATGGTGTGCCCGTTAGTGTGCCAACGGTGTCACCAAAGGATGTCGGGGCGTTGAGGATGCTGGAGGAATCGAAGAGTGTTGCAGAGCATCGTGGTTCATTAGGACTTAAACGCTCTTATAGCATTTAGGCTTTTATTTCCTTTTTGTAAATAGGTTAACGTTTTTGTTGCACATGTGCCTGTTAACCTTATTTGTATAAACTTAGTTTATAATAGAACGTGATTGTTTATAATGTTTGCACTTAGTTGTTTTGTCTTCGCGTAGAAGATATCAATAATATGTTTAAGACTCAGACTGTTCTATAAACATATTACGATTTACAGTAATCCGTAATTACTTATAACATAGTCGTATATAAAGCGCATAACTTAATGTATACGCTAATATGTGTGAAGTTCACAAATGTATGTGCTGGTATGGGGCGTGCCACAAATACCATATAAAGGAGTTAAGAGTCTTAATTCCTGTATTGTTAAACGCGCACAGTGTGCGATGTTGCGCACCCATCGTGGAATGCACAATCGAACTTACTCCAATGTCTTGTGAATAAGGTGTTTAACAAGGATACGTGATCCAATGTTGATAGGTTTGCAACCCTCTTACTCAACGAGTTATTTAGTAGGTTTACTCATCCTTTTACCATCGTGGGTTTTAATAAGTGCATGCACGCCATGTAGGCACAGCCTTGTAGGCAGAATGTAATATAACAACCATATTGAAACATAAAAAATATTGCAACAATAAAGTGAATTGTGTCGCGGAATTAGCTAGAAACCGCGACGTTTTATTAATACTTGCAAGTTTTTGAAAAAAAAGAAAGACATGTCTAAACAAAATATGAATACACGGATATTTATTGGGCACTTACTAAAGTGCAAAGGTCTCCGTGCGCAGGGCCGTAGCCTTTCCTAAAGATAGCATCTCTTGAGATTAAAAATGTTCCATGTGCGCTGTAGCTCATGGCCATCCATATTACGCAGTTTGTACGCGCCCTTTCCTAGTGCTTCAGTGACCTCATAGGGTCCTTCCCACAGCTTTCCTGTATCTTCTGCATGGCTCGCATCATTAGCGCGATAAACAAAGTCTCCCGGCTTGAATGAGGTGCTTCGAACTTTAGCATCGTAGTATCCCTTCATCTTTGACTTGGCTTTTGCTTCACGTATCGCTGCGCGTTCACGCCTTTCTTCTAGCAGGTCCAAGTCTATATGCCGCTCGTCGTCATTGGTTGCAATGTTAACTTCCGCGGTGCGGATAGTCGGCATTCCAATTTCGGCGGGTATGACAGCTTCTGTCCCATACACAAGAGAGAAGGGAGTGTCTCCGTTGCTAACCTTGATTGTTGTACGGTGTGCCCACAAAACATGTGATAATTCGTCCACCCATCTTCCTTTGTGTCGGTCTAAACGTGCTTTGATTCCTTCGCCCAGACTACGATTTGCGCGCTCAACCAAACCATTGGTTTGTGGATGTTTGACTGATGCAAAATGCTGTTTAATGTTTAGTTGCGCGCACCAGTCCTTGAACGGATTATCACAGAATTGTTTTCCATTATCCGAGATGATTTCCCCAGGTAATCCAAAGCGACATACGATATTGTCCCAAACGAACCGTTTTACTTGGTTACCTGTGATTGTCGCTACTGCCTTTGCCTCTATCCACTTGGTGAAGTAATCTATGGCCACAATAAGAAACTTTAATCCACCTGACGCAACGGGGAATGGGCCCGCGATGTCGATACCCCACTTATAGAAAGGCCATGGTGATGTAATAGGTGTTAGCTCTTGTTGTGGTTGACGCGGAATGGGCCTATGGACTTGACAGTCGTGGCATTTTTTATGGCATCACGCGCATCCCAATGCATAGTTGGCCAGTAATATCCTAATCTTAAGGCTCTTGCTACAACAGACCATGGTCCTGAATGTATACTGCATGAACCGGCGTGGATCTCTCGGAGTACGTAATCTGCCTGAAGAGGTCCAACGCACCGTAGCCATGGTTGCAAAAATGAGCGCCGATATAAGACACCATCCCGAAGTTCAAACCGCTGCGCTGTGCGCCGTGTCCTTCGAGCGTCTTTCTGATCATAAGGCAGTATGCCCTTGCTGATAAATTTGATGATGGGAGTCATCCATGTAGGCTCCTGCTCCTCTATCACCGTAGATACTTCCATCTCCGTTATGGATTTGTTCTTTAAGATTTCCACCAATACTTGTTTTGATAGATGCGCAAATCTTGTAGATGCAATCTTACTTAGTGCGTCTGCTTTTTTGTTTTCCCCTCTAGGGATTTGTTTAATGGTAAATCTGTCAAAACCCTGGATCAGCGATTTGGTCTTCTCAAGGTATTGAACCATGTTATCCTCCTTAGCTACATATTCGCCCAGCAAGTGATTGGCTACTAATCGTGAATCCACATTTGCTTCTAGGTTGCGTACACCCATTCGAGTTGCAATGCGTAATCCAGCAATTAGCGCTTCATATTCTGCCTCGTTGTTCGTGGCTGTGAATTCAAAACGCAGTGCGTAAGTGAATTCCATTCCTTCTGGGTTGGTAAGGATAAGGCCCGCGCCCGACCCATCTACACATGAAGATCCATCCGTGAATAGAATCCATGGTTCCTGTAATTCCTTCTCATTCTGTGTAGATGTAGCATCAGCCTCTGGTTTTTCAATAATGAAGTCTGCTAATACCTGCCCCTTGACCGCGGTGCGTGGTCGATATGAGATATTATGCTCTCCTAGTAGTACACTCCATTTTTGTAAGCGTCCTGATGCGTCGGGTTTGGAGATAACTTGCTTGATGGGTTGGTCTGTGATCACCGTTATGGGGTGCACTTGGAAGTATCTGCGTAGCCTTTTAGCGGCGAATACCAATGCCAGAACCAATTTTTCCATTGGACTATAGTTAATCTCCGTGATGCGTGGTTTTGTGACCTTACAACAGGTTTTACCTCTCAAGGGATCTCAAGAGGCTTACAACCCCACCAGGCAGTGTACCTGACCGATGTAGTATAGTGTAGTGGTAAGTACGGGGGATTGATCATTCTCTCACAGGGAATAGTGTTCGTTAGGTGTGAAAAACTACTCTAATAGATCTAGGGATGAGGGATGATTATTTTTGTATTTTTATAGGTTTTATGAAAGCAGGTAAAATCTCGGGTTTGAAGGAGTGGGCGGAATTAATTGCTAATCAACTAACCCAAATAACTACAATGCAACAATCAACAACACATCAACAACCAATAATTAATAGTTAGGTTTCATTAGATCTAAGCAAACACAAGAATAGTTTAGCCAAGCATGTTAAATAAAAGACAAGAACAAGATAGAATCACACAATACATAGACATATTGAATGATTAAACAAATACTTATCTTCAATTGAACATGGGAGATCCAAGGGTATGGAACCCTTAAAATTACAGCCAAAATCGTCTAGGGTTTTGTTCCCAAAAAGTTGCACACAATGAATGAAAAATTTGAGAATATATATAGAAAATTGGGGCTGACGGCGTCACGTTGTAGGGCTTGACGCCGTCACCTCGCCGTGCTAGGGTTTCTCGGATGGCCACCTTGACGCCGTCTCCCTTTGCAAGCATTCTGGCTTATCAAGACTTGACGCCGTCAGGTTCAAGCTGACGCCGTCAAGTGGTACTTCCAGCAGATTTTTGGCACTTTGTCGAATTCTTCACTTTTATGCTCCAAAAACGTCCAAAATGCTTCCTTTTCCAGATTTCTTCTCAAAAGTACCTAAAATGACAAAATGAACGATTTAAGGTAATGATTGATCAAATAAATACGAATTCAGGCTTAAATGACCCCCCAAAAGCGTTACATTTTTCGCCTCATCATATACCCTTACACTTGAGATTTGCTTGTCCTCAAGAAAATGCGCTTTTATTCTAATCAAAATACAAGTTAGGGGTCATTTAACGCGAATATAAAAGTAATTACAACAAATAGTCGTTCCCCTTTAATCATAATAAGCACGGAGATTGCACACTAGCACCTCACAAGTAGTGTTTAGATACTCACATCTCTCAGGTGTCATAAATATAAATATCTCATAAATGAAAATGAATAATATCACTCACTACCTGTCATAGCAAATAGATTACCATAGGCTTGGGAAAGGATCAAAAACCTTCTCCACTAGGCATAAGCACCTAAGATAAACTATCAAAGAGGGCTTTACAAATGGGTTGTAATGAGGTGTAGGGATATGATAAACACGGATTTGTTGGATAAAGAAAGTTTTGCTGGTGGCGAGTTAAAGATCTTGATTAATCACATGTACAATATGGCGTTGCTAAGCCAAGACTAGACTCGACTAAGCTAATGAAAAACAACCAAAAACATAAATAAACATAAAATGAAACGGGATGGTAGTCCGTATGTTTTTTCTACTTTTCTTTTTCTCATTTTTTTTTTTGTATTTTTGTTGATTTTTTTTTTTTTTATTTTTTTGCATACACTCTTACCCTACCATCCAAAATAATACATCATAGGGGCCTTGGGTCTCCCCTTACACTTGAACTTTTACATACTTTACAATTAACTATTCTAATGACTCGAATTAAGATAATCGAAACACTTGGAGTACTTTTTGATTATTTAGCACATATGGGGGTAATAATGTTGTTCTTCCCCAATACTCCATTACACTAGTACTTTACCCATGAGTCCCAATCGTCCCAAAACAATATGTACAAGGATATGACTCGACTTAGCAACCATGTAATCAATTAGATAATTAACAAAGGGTTTAAACAAATGTTGTCACAATAATGCACTAAAGGTGAGCGCATAAAAGGTAGGCTAAGGCGATTTGGGTGTACATTTAAGTGGGGTGTAACAAATTCTTCCTTTAAGTAACCGGAATGCGCTATTCAGAATTGCTTCCTTTCGGTCTTCCAATCACCTAAAGTTAGAAACGAAAAGACAGGCTCTGGAGGGTATACTAGGGGTATCGTGTACCAAAAATGGATACAACGCAACGGTGTGGGAGAATTACTTGACCAATGTAGTCAAAGTAATTATAACAAAAACACAGGTGTAAAACAATGGGTTAATCCTAATGCCTCTTATCATGTAGTAAATCTAACTACACGAATGTAGTCTCACTTGTGAACTCGGAATGGTCCTAACGCAAGTTCTAGAATCTAAGTGCTACCGGTACTCACATCATAGCAT
The DNA here is from genome assembly GCA_021014915.2 of Artemisia tridentata subsp. tridentata. Classification (NCBI taxonomy): domain Eukaryota; kingdom Viridiplantae; phylum Streptophyta; class Magnoliopsida; order Asterales; family Asteraceae; genus Artemisia; species Artemisia tridentata. The sequence goes on from CP139503.1 coordinate 376,710,542, forward strand.
AAATGCTTTTCCTACCAATTCTAGGGGAGAACCTCACATATTTGGGGTGGAAATTTTTTTTAGTGGTACGGTTTTGTGCTAGTCATGTAACTCCTATCCATGAGACGCTCATTAAGATCAAAGTTTCACTCCTAAATGTTGTAAAAAATTTTAAATTGGCACTAAAATTGCCCTAACAGGTATTTCTCTCAGTTTTATTACACATCTACCATTGAACAAGACAAAAATCAAGCGTAATTGTATTATCTAAGGATTCGTAATTTACCCCCCCCCCCCCCTTACACTTAAGATGAACATTGTCCCCAATGTTCAAATATGAAGATGTAAAAGTAAATAAGGTAAAGAATAAGATCAAATACTCCCCTGATTCGCTCGGTGGATAGTGTGGTAACATGGTTAGATCTTCCTTCAAGAGAATGTAGAAGCTCCAAGATAATAGCAATGCCAAAAGCTTGATTCCATTAACACCTTCTTGTCCAAAATAACCTGTTAAACCTGAGAAGACAAACAAGAAAACCTGCATAACATCGGCGGGATAAATCTATATATATAAGGATATAATGCTTGTGGAATGAATATTTTGCAGATTCCTGGAGTTTATAAGTTAGAGATTTAATAAAAACTTTTATGATTCCGGAATAAAGACAAAACTTTCAAAAATTCCAGAAAATAGTGCCTGACGCCGTCAGCCTGGGGCTTGACGCCGTCAGCTATGATCTGACAGATTTTTCATTTTAAGTTTCTAGAAAAATTTCTGGAAAAAATCAATCCTTACTTCCTGTAAATCCTGCAAAATATCATTATGACTCGATACAAGCATTTGACTCTAACAAATACTAATATGTATGTCAATTTAACATTGTTATGATTCATGTTCATTTGTTCTTTTAAACCGATTTAGAATTCCCTTACACTTATCTTTTGCAAAATACCTTTATATGTAGTTAAGACGAAGTTAAAAACAAAATAAAGCATTTTCACAATTTAATTTGAAGCATGAATCAATAACAAGAAAAATAAACAAACATACGGAAACAAATAAATTCAAACAAACAAACAAACAAAACAAAGCATGGGTTGCCTCCCAAGAAGCGATTTTCTTTATTAACGAGTCTTGTAGCTAGACTCAAAGTCCTTCTACCCTACGTTTTTCCGTTATGTTTCTCAATTGCCCCTCTAATCATTTTAACAATTTCCCAATCGATTTTGTATTTAGGTCCGAGTTTCAAGCAATCCTTATAATAGAGGCTTCTCTTGCTCCAAACATAGTCCATGCCTTTCTCTTTATCATCATCATTGATGTCCTCAATTGCACCAATGTTATCTTTATCAAAATGCGGCACAAAACGATACTCTTTTACCCAATAAGGCATCCTATATGTAATCCTATCTATGTCATTAGAAAACTGAATCGTGCCTCTTAAGCGATCATACTTTAACTTGGACATCTCAACAAACGGTTTTCCTAACACAACATGAGATAAGCGGCAATCAACAACACCTGCCAAATCTTCTAAGATATTGAAGTTAGTGACGAAGGTGAAGTTCCCAATAAGGATATGGATGTCCTTAACCCTCCCAACGAAGTTACAAACTCCGCCGGGGTACTTGGGGGTCTTTCCTAGGCTCAAGTGGCGTGTACATGATGTGGCTATAAAGGTTCGAGGACATCACGTTGACTGGCGATTCACAGTCAATGTAAGCATGCTCAATATGTTGGTATCCAATCATACATGGTATCTTGACATTCCCAGGATTACCCCTCTTAATCTTTGGGTCAATCTTAGCAAAAGGTGGTCGAGGGTTATCAACTAGGTTGTTGTAGTAAGCAATCTCCTCCTTAGTGGGGTATAAATTAAAATAATCATCCAACCTAGGATCTATCTCACCTTCCTCAAGTCTCTCAACTAACTCATCAACCGTAAGATTATTAAATTCTAGGTAATTATCTGAGTGTAACACCCCAACCCGAAAAGGGTAAAGATGTCACGCAAATGGTTTCATATCAGATATAACAAAGCATACATTCAAAAGTAATACAAAATTTCTCAAGGGTTACAAAGGAATTACTGAAAATTACAAGGTTACAAAAGCGGATACAAATACAATAACTTCTAATCATTTCTAGGCCAAAATAATTGTCAAGTCTTCTAGGTCCAACAGTCTCTTCACTCATACCCATCTTCCATCTAAAAACCTGCCGCACACGAAAAGAAAACGTGCGGCTGAGCTTACAAAGCCCAGTGAACAGATATATAATAAACGGAAACGAAAGTAAACGGAAATAATTCAGATGTAGCATAATGAACGAGATATACATAAGATACAAGAGTAAAGATTTAGGATAGTCATCCACCACGAGCCCAGAAACAGATCATATCATATCATAACAGTGTAACCATAAATCTTCATAATCATATAGAGGGGAGACCTCTCAGATAGTCAGATAATATGAGGGGTGTCCTCATTCTTCAAATGGAGTAGCTAGCTCCCAGATATATGTGAAAGGCGTGTATTGCACACAGCACCAGTCACCAGACAAGTCATATCATATCAGATTAAATCCACTAAACAGATCAGATCTAGGATTGCAATCCATACGCCCCCCAGAAACATATATAATCATAATCAAAGTAATGCGCATATCATAATCAGAATGGGGACGGTGTGAGGAATCACTCACCCACACATGAGTCATGCCAGTGGTGCATCACAGACACGGCCAGGTTACCTTCCTGGCTAGGTAACAGAAAAGTGGCTCGGGTATCAAACTAAGAGTCAAAGGTCAAAGGTCAAAGGTTCATATCATAATCAAGGTGTCACATCAGAAGGTTCAATATCAGAAGTTCATAATCAGACCAGTCAAAGTATCAGAAGGTCAAGTATCAGAAGTTCAAATATCAGAAGGTCAAATATCCCAGGTCAATATCCAAAAAGGGTCAATGTATCCGATGGTCAAATCTTTAAAAGGTTCAATATCCAAAGTACTTTTCAAAAGGTTTTCTCTTAAGGTTCATTTAAAAACAATCCTTCAAAAATAGTTTTCATAAATGGTCTTTCAAATAGTTTTCATAAAACGAACTTCAAAATAGTTTTCTTAAAGTCAATATATCATGCTTGAAAAACCCTTCCAAAATACTTTACTTAAAACATCCCCATCTCATATCAAAAGGTCTTCATATCATAGGTTCAAAATCAGAGATCAACGGTCGAAGCAAAGGTGTCATAGCAAGGGATCGTAACAGAGTATCGAATCAGAGATTTAACAGATCAGAAAAGAATCATAGGAAACCTTATAGAGAAGGTCAGAATATCTGTACCTTATACTGCCAACGAAACCATAACATAAGAATAGGAAGGCACTCCTTCTTCAGCGAATCTACACGAATTAATAATCGGCTTAATTTTTGATAACTTATTTTAAATCAGATTACTTGTTTTAGTCGGCTTTCCATTTTTAGTAACTTTCCTTTTATAGCAGCTTTCCAAAAATAGTAACTTTCCAAAAAAAATAGTAAGTTTTCCGATTTAATGACTTTTAGGGTTAAAAATGTCAATTTAATAACTTTATGGCTTAATATTATATGTTAAGGTTCAATATGCTAACTCTTAATAATTTAGGGTTAGAAGTGCCAATCTAATCATTTTTGGCTTACATAGCACGTGATCTAGCCATCAACATGCAATATTTAATTCTATTCTTCACGTACCTCCTTTCATTTGATATATCTATTATTGAATTCATGCTTAATCAATTTTGGTGTCGTTTAAATATATAAAGTATAGCTTCGGTTGAAAGGAAAAGGAGACCTTCACAGCGTATTTTTAACAATCTTTCTTATAGTGGCTTGCATGAAGCACAACCTTTTCATGCGTATTTAATTGCCACCCTATTTCATGTTAACGAGAATAAAGAGCGGCAAACTAAGACCATATTAGAGTAATGTGCAAACTGTACTGTAAGATAAATTAACTATCAATAAATTATGTGTTATGTAAATGTCACTTTATAATCATGTTAATACTTGTTTTCATATCATATAGATAGTAAACATGACTACAATTACGTAAGTCATATTTACACAGAACCTTTCTTTATTTGTGAAACCCGAAATGTTTAAGTGGTCGATAAGTTTTGCATGACATGAAAACATCTAACTCTCGATATAAAATGCATAGGTGATCGTATATTATGAGTTGCCATCCGTGTTTTATGTGACATGCATGTTTATGTTCGTATATTCCTTTTTGATGAAGCAAATATAAGATTTCATGTCTTATACGTATATGTAATATACTTGACTCGTATGTCGGATTAAAACACAGAAACAATTATAAGAGGAGTACCTCAGGGCGATCAAACGAACGAAACGATGGACGCAAGAACCCGAAACCAGAAATTTTATTCAAACGTAGCCAAGACCTTCGAATATAAAACCACACGAACAAAACCAAACGAATAGCCCCGCGATCCAGCCAAATAGAATTTATCAACGATCACCCCTTATCCACTTTCGTTCCTTCTTTATACCACTTGATCTTCGTGAGAGAGAACAACCGATTTTATAAAGTTTTAAGGGTGTTGCGTGTGAAGTTAGAATGTGACATATATACGGTTCTTTAAATGAGAGATGAAGGAAAATATAGGCTGTCGAATAGACTGTGAGGGTTTGTGATAATCTCGGTACAATTATGAGAAGAGAATATGGGAGCTTGTAATGAAAAGGAGGCGTGCAGCGTATTCTCAGTCCAAGGCAAGGCGTGCAGAAACTAAAATAAAGAGTATGGGTTGTGATATGGGTAAATAAGTATTATAATAGGAAAAGTGCCTAAATTAAGAGAGCAAATCAAGGGCCCATCACTTTCTAATTTACCAACATATTCGGTCTTATCTAAAATTTCCAACCGTGTAAAATTTTATCTAGTGGACTTTGAAAACGTGATGTTAATTTGGAAGGCATAATAATGTGGCTACTTTAATATTACTTGGGTTTATGATTTATTATTTGCATATTTGATCATAACATGTAATTTAATGTAGTTTATTCATATTATAGCTCTTAAGTTAAGTTAAAAAAAAATGCAAAAATGAAATATTAATTTCAAACTTTAGGTTATAGGTTCATATTGTGTGATCTCGAGTCATAACACATTATATAACTCAAATTTTAATTTATAACTTATTTCATAAATTCTTAAAATTTTCAATTTAGAGGGTATTTTTGTCATTTCAGACTATATTGGTTTTGAGGTTTTACAACTCTTCCCCTCTTAAAATGAAATTTTCGTCCTCGAAAATTGAAGTCGCAAAGTTAAACGAAGTCGTAGCAAGTCGCAAAAGATCGTCGGAAACATTCTCACGCCCGAGGAGGTTCTTCCAAAAGATCTTCAGACCAAATAGTTTCTCATGGCTCAATCAAAACAATGTGGGTTCAAATTTCTCAGAAGAAGACAAATTAGGTTGATGTCGATCAAAAGGTCCATGCAACATAGAATGGATGATAGGTGAATCTTCTGGAAAGCTCATTTGGAATACAAACAAGATTTCAAATCAAATTAACTGTATCAAAAGTAGAGAGCTCTTCAAAGAGTTTAAGAATCATGACTGAGGTCAACAGAATGCAAAACGAGAATTCCAACTCATCCGGACATCTAATGAGCAAAGGCAGAGTATACGCATAACGATGAAAGCAGATTAAACGCATAGGCGGAATGAACCTAAAGTCTCACTAATCACGGATAATCCAACGGAGATCAAATTCTAAACTTCCTAGGTACTTCCCAAGATATCCTATGCCCACAACAAGTGCACGTTATATGATATAAGTATTATCACGTTGGCCAGACGTCATAATACTGGCATCATATAAATATGCCCTCATAATGGTCATACTTTACCTCAAGTCGTAATCAAAACCACCTATCTTAATCCACCTAGTACTTCTACAGTCTCAAGGTCAACAAAATCGAATGCCATAGTCAAGGGGAAAAACAAAATTATTCGCAAGAGTATCAAAATCTCAGATTGCCTAGCAAAAGTGAGGCACGCCGTCACAAGCATCGTATCTTCCACAATTCGCCAAAATCTCTCAAAACAAAGCCATCATCGAACATATGAAAAATGAACGCGGAACTGAAATGCTTCAGGGAACTTAAATCATAAGAGGATCTTATTACTATATAACGAAACTTAAGAGGGTCAACGGAACTGGAAATTAGTTGCCAAGAACTTCGGCCTTCATAGATTCAATTCTTCCACACATAAAGGGTCTGTTTCAGAAATCCACTCATTCAACACATCCAATCTCTTCAAGTCCGGTTAATCTGTCTTCGTCTGTCCATCAATTGAGAAGTGAAACCAAAATCGGGAACTTGTGTCTGGTTCGTCGAGCCTCCTGCAGTTCTTCTTGTAATGTGATGGAGTGTTGTGGATTTCTGGCACGATCTTTCAGTCTCTCCATCATACAGTCTGCTTCCGCTCTCAATTCATCTTAGTACAACTAGACGAATAGGGAAGTGAGACTGCATGTCTTCGTCAGCTCCAGGTTCGCCGTCTTGACTAGACTTCTTCTTCTGCATCGCCAACACTTCTGTCTTGTAGGGAACGTCTTCTCTCTTCAGGGTAGCCACTGTTGTTGTCAATTCCAGGTTATGCAGTGAAGTAATGCTTCTAGTTGTCTCAATAAGTATCTATCTCCCAGAATGCACAAATGATCGTCAAATTCCTATCAAGGTGCCAAAATATGATTTTCATGCTCTTCCTCGTTTCTGAACGTACCATTAAGTCATACAATGACCATTTGCCCAAGTACTTGCGAGAAAACATCATTTATCAAATTCACGAAACAGTCAGAGCTTCAGCTAATACCATTAGCGTCACTAACCGTCATAGTAGTCGTTTACGAATATGGAAGGAGATTTCAAGAATAAAATCAATTCATCAGAGAGAAAACTTCGCGCTCTGAATTTAAACAAAACACATAGTCGTTCCAGGGTGGAGGAATATTGGCTCCTAACAGTAATACGGTTCAGCTTCCATACATATTTCCAGTACCATCCTTCTTTATCGCGAACGAAACTAAAGCATGCCCAGAAGATACACTTAAGTAAACTCACTTCCTGGTCTTCGGTTGCTGCTCTTCCCGGTTGCTCTAGTCAATTGGTATGATCCGAAAGACATCTTCGTTTAGTGACTAGAATCTCTCGGTATCATGTCAAATCCTGCTTCACGCTCCGATGGAAAAATTTTGGTGGTTCTACCAGGAATCATACTCAGAAATGCAGGGTGCCAAATAACGTTCAATACAAGGTTCATGCTCAGACGACTCAAAGTGCCAAATAGCTTCCAAGATAAGGTTCATTCATTGGTGTACGAAATGGTTTCTAAGAAGACTTTATAACCGCGAAAGTAACACACGAGTCTCCAGAGTAATAGCGAACGTTTAACGATCGGTAATCATGGTAGGGAGTTCAAAAATTATTGTAAACGTTAAAAGGTGAGATATAGGAGAGTAGTTGTCAATATTCGACTGATCACTCAACAAGTTCCTTATCAGAATAAAATCGAAGTTAACTATCCAAAGACAGACAGTTCGCAAATCAAGCTTTATCATTCAAAAGTGAGGTGGAAAACATTTTTATACTCGTGGTTACACACCACAAGGCTTCTTATAAGGACAGAGATGGGTGAAACGAAATCAAATAGTGTCGGAAGATTCATAGATACTTATCAAAAGCAAAAGACAATCAAAACATATCCAGTACGTTATCGCCATGGAGGTCCTCAGAGTGCCCGAAGAGGCGTCAAATGATTAACGAAAGGATCAGAGTGCAACGTGGGTCTTTATCAAAATGATTAACAAAAGAAATCTGAAGATAAGGACCAAATAGTGTCAGGCAATTATTATGAAATTTCTCAATGCCTTCCAAATTTAATCAGGTTCAAATCTTAGGTGGTGCAAAGCATAAGCTTTCGATTTCCAAAAGTGATATCAACAGGCTCTAACCAAAAACAAAGCACGAATCAGAGTGATGCGGAAGCAATGATACTTAAACACATGCCTTATAGTCTACCCATTCCTCACTGGTCAAGACTTAGGTTCCTATGGGAAATCCTAAAGCAATTTTCAAAGGTTGACTTACGAGCGCCTACAGGGAAAACTTAGTGGTCCTAACTTACACAGGCCAAGGGTAAATGTATTACGAATCGCAACCTGTCTCTGATACCATAATTGTAACACCCCAACCCGAAAAGGGTAAAGATGTCACGCAAATGGTTTCATATCAGATATAACAAAGCATACATTCAAAAGTAATACAAAGATTCTCAAGGGTTACAAAGGAATTACTGAAAATTACAAGGTTACAAAAGCGAATACAAATTCTAACAATACAATAACTTCTAATCATTTCTAGGCCAAAATAATTGTCAAGTCTTCTAGGTCCAACAGTCTCTTCACTCATACCCATCTTCCATCTAAAAACCTGCCGCACACGAAAAGAAAACGTGCGGCTGAGCTTACAAAGCCCAGTGAACAGATATATAATAAACGGAAACGAAAGTAAACGGAAATAATTCAGATGTAGCATAATGAACGAGATATACATAAGATACAAGAGTAAAGGTTTAGGATAGTCATCCACCACGAGCCCAGAAACAGATCATATCATATCATAACAGTGTAACCATAAATCTTCATAATCATATAGAGGGGAGACCTCTCAGATAATCAGATAATATGAGGGGTGTCCTCATTCTTCAAATGGAGTAGCTAGCTCCCAGATATATGTGAAAGGCGTGTATTGCACACAGCACCAGTCACCAGACAAGTCATATCATATCAGATTAAATCCACTAAACAGATCAGATCTAGGATTGCAATCCATACGCCCCCCAGAAACATATATAATCATAATCAAAGTAATGCGCATATCATAATCAGAATGGGGACGGTGTGAGGAATCACTCACCCACACATGAGTCATGCCAGTGGTGCATCACAGACACGGCCAGGTTACCTTCCTGGCTAGGTAACAGAAAAGTGGCTCGGGTATCAAACTAAGAGTCAAAGGTCAAAGGTCAAAGGTTCATATCATAATCAAGGTGTCACATCAGAAGGTTCAATATCAGAAGTTCATAATCAGACCAGTCAAAGTATCAGAAGGTCAAGTATCAGAAGTTCAAATATCAGAAGGTCAAATATCCCAGGTCAATATCCAAAAAGGGTCAATGTATCCGATGGTCAAATCTTTAAAAGGTTCAATATCCAAAGTACTTTTCAAAAGGTTTTCTCTTAAGGTTCATTTAAAAACAATCCTTCAAAAATAGTTTTCATAAATGGTCTTTCAAATAGTTTTCATAAAACGAACTTCAAAATAGTTTTCTTAAAGTCAATATATCATGCTTGAAAAACCCTTCCAAAATACTTTACTTAAAACATCCCCATCTCATATCAAAAGGTCTTCATATCATAGGTTCAAAATCAGAGATCAACGGTCGAAGCAAAGGTATCATAGCAAGGGATCGTAACAGAGTATCAAATCAGAGATTTAACAGATCAGAAAAGAATCATAGGAAACCTTATAGAGAAGGTCAGAATATCTGTACCTTATACTGCCAACGAAACCATAACATAAGAATAGGAAGGCACTCCTTCTTCAGCGAATCTACACGAATTAATAATCGGCTTAATTTTTGATAACTTATTTTAAATCAGATTACTTGTTTTAGTCGGCTTTCCATTTTTAGTAACTTTCCTTTTATAGCAGCTTTCCAAAAATAGTAACTTTCCAAAAAAAATAGTAAGTTTTCCGATTTAATGACTTTTAGGGTTAAAAATGTCAATTTAATAACTTTATGGCTTAATATTATATGTTAAGGTTCAATATGCTAACTCTTAATAATTTAGGGTTAGAAGTGCCAATCTAATCATTTTTGGCTTACATAGCACGTGATCTAGCCATCAACATGCAATATTTAATTCTATTCTTCACGTACCTCCTTTCATTTGATATATCTATTATTGAATTCATGCTTAATCAATTTTGGTGTCGTTTAAATATATAAAGTATAGCTTCGGTTGAAAGGAAAAGGAGACCTTCACAGCGTATTTTTAACAATCTTTCTTATAGTGGCTTGCATGAAGCACAACCTTTTCATGCGTATTTAATTGCCACCCTATTTCATGTTAACGAGAATAAAGAGCGGCAAACTAAGACCATATTAGAGTAATGTGCAAACTGTACTGTAAGATAAATTAACTATCAATAAATTATGTGTTATGTAAATGTCACTTTATAATCATGTTAATACTTGTTTTCATATCATATAGATAGTAAACATGACTACAATTACGTAAGTCATATTTACACAGAACCTTTCTTTATTTGTGAAACCCGAAATGTTTAAGTGGTCGATAAGTTTTGCATGACATGAAAACATCTAACTCTCGATATAAAATGCATAGGTGATCGTATATTATGAGTTGCCATCCGTGTTTTATGTGACATGCATGTTTATGTTCGTATATTCCTTTTTGATGAAGCAAATATAAGATTTCATGTCTTATACGTATATGTAATATACTTGACTCGTATGTCGGATTAAAACACAGAAACAATTATAAGAGGAGTACCTCAGGGCGATCAAACGAACGAAACGATGGACGCAAGAACCCGAAACCAGAAATTTTATTCAAACGTAGCCAAGACCTTCGAATATAAAACCACACGAACAAAACCAAACGAATAGCCCCGCGATCCAGCCAAATAGAATTTATCAACGATCACCCCTTATCCACTTTCGTTCCTTCTTTATACCACTTGATCTTCGTGAGAGAGAACAACCGATTTTATAAAGTTTTAAGGGTGTTGCGTGTGAAGTTAGAATGTGACATATATACGGTTCTTTAAATGAGAGATGAAGGAAAATATAGGCTGTCGAATAGACTGTGAGGGTTTGTGATAATCTCGGTACAATTATGAGAAGAGAATATGGGAGCTTGTAATGAAAAGGAGGCGTGCAGCGTATTCTCAGTCCAAGGCAAGGCGTGCAGAAACTAAAATAAAGAGTATGGGTTGTGATATGGGTAAATAAGTATTATAATAGGAAAAGTGCCTAAATTAAGAGAGCAAATCAAGGGCCCATCACTTTCTAATTTACCAACATATTCGGTCTTATCTAAAATTTCCAACCGTGTAAAATTTTATCTAGTGGACTTTGAAAACGTGATGTTAATTTGGAAGGCATAATAATGTGGCTACTTTAATATTACTTGGGTTTATGATTTATTATTTGCATATTTGATCATAACATGTAATTTAATGTAGTTTATTCATATTATAGCTCTTAAGTTAAGTTAAAAAAAAAAAATGCAAAAATGAAATATTAATTTCAAACTTTAGGTTATAGGTTCATATTGTGTGATCTCGAGTCATAACACATTATATAACTCAAATTTTAATTTATAACTTATTTCATAAATTCTTAAAATTTTCAATTTAGAGGGTATTTTTGTCATTTCAGACTATATTGGTTTTGAGGTTTTACCGTAAGATTATTAAATTCTAGGTAATTATCTGAGTATACGGCAGTGGCAAGGTCATTGAGGGCATAATCAAGCTCGATATCAATCATCCTATTGAGCTCTCTAAGCTCACTAATCTCATTCTCAATTTGGCTGCGCAACAAAGCCACTTCGTCGGGTGTAAGGGATGGATTCGCGTCTTCCATAATGGCAAACGGAATAGTCAATGAAAACTTACTACGAACAAATGCACAAAGAAAAAGATAGACTAAAGAAAACCTAGAAAAATAAAAATAAAAATCCCACTAGAAAGGAATCTAGTGAGTAGACCTAATAAAATAAAATTTTCAAACCTAAACAATAACTATTCCCCGGCAGCGGCGCCAAAAACTTGATGCGTGGTTTTGTGACCTTACAACAGGTTTTACCTCTCAAGGGATCTCAAGAGGCTTACAACCCCACCAGGCAGTGTACCTGACCGATGTAGTATAGTGTAGTGGTAAGTACGGGGGATTGATCGTTCTCTCACAGGGAATAGTGTTCGTTAGGTTTGAAAAACTACTCTAATAGATCTAGGGATGAGGGATGATTATTTTTGTATTTTTATAGGTTTTATGAAAGCAGGTAAAATCTTGGGTTTGAAGGAGTGGGCGGAATTAGTTGCTAATCAACTAACCCAAATAACTATAATGCAATAAAATAAAATAACAAATAAAGTAAAGGTTGTGGAACTTATATGGAGACAAACGTGTTTACTTAGATTTCCTTACTCCCTAACTATCTTTTACTGGTTAATTGATGTGTGTATTAATTGCGTGGATGAAGGGTGTATTTCTTAAATCATGGGGTGGCGTACATATCTCCCCAATCCTATGAGCTCTTATCTCCTCCTACAACGATGTGCATCCACACATAATCATAGGGATTGTAAACAGTGGCTCATGTATTAAATACTACCTTAATAACCTAGCACGCGTCAGTTACATGTTTCCTAAGACGTCTAGCAGGTTACATATAGAGGTTAGCTAGTTTTCTTAGGCCTAACATCGATGAAACAATCATCCCAACAATCAACAACACATCAACAACCAATAATTAATAGTTAGGTTTCATTAGATCTAAGCAAACACAAGAATAGTTTAGCCAAGCATGTTAAATAAAAGACAAGAGCAAGATAGAATCACACAATACATAGACATATTGAATGATTAAACAATTACTTATCTTCAATTGAACATGGGAGATCCAAGGGTATGGAACCCTTAAAATTACAGCCAAAATCGTCTAGGGTTTTGTTCCCAAAAAGTTGCACACAATGAATGAAAAACTTGAGAATATATATAGAAAATTGGGGCTGACGGCGTCACGTTGTAGGGCATGACGCCATCACCTCGCCGTGCTAGGGTTTCTCGGATGGCCACCTTGACGCCGTCTCCCTTTGCAAGCGTTCTGGCTTATCAAGACTTGACGCCGTCAGGTTCAAGCTGACGCCGTCAAGTGGTACTTCCGGCAGATTTTTGGCACTTTGTCGAATTCTTCACTTTTATGCTCCAAAAACGCCCAAAATGCTTCCTTTTCCAGATTTCTTCTCAAAAGTACCTAAAATGACAAAAGGAACGATTTAGGGTAATAATTGATCAATTAAATACGAATTCGGGCTTAAATGACCCCCAAAAAGCGTTACATTTTTCGCCTCATCACTCCGTCTTTTTGAGTGCTTTGCTTACAAAATATTTTGGTGTTTGTACAGAGTTCCTATCTGTTAGCAACACTGCGCTGATTGCTCCCTGAGTCGCAGACAAGTACACAATCAACTCTTCCCCTTGTTGGGGTGCGACTAGCGTGGGAAGTGTTGCTATGTTCTGCTTAAGCTGCATGAATGCTTCTTCTGCGTCTGCAGTCCAGCGAAAGTCTCCCTTTTTTGTACACTTCTTGAGTGTTTTAAAGAGGGGGAGTGACTTATCTGCTGATTTGGACAGGAATCTGTTCAATCCGGCTAATTTTCCATTAAGGGATTGAACTTCTTTTAATGTGCGCAGTGAAGGAAGTTCAATGACGGCCTTTGTTTTTTCTGGACATGGCTTGATTCCATCAGTCTCTATCAGATATCCTAAAAACATGCCTTTTGTGGCGCCAAAAGTACACTTATTAGGATTTAACTTCATATTGATCTTCCTTAGTGTTTTGAATGTTTCTTCAATGTCGCGCACTAATTCATCTTCAGTATGGCTTTTTATGATGAGATCGTCAACATAAACTTCTAAGTTGCGGCCCACCTGCTTTTCAAATGCATTATCTACCAATCGTTGGTAGGTGGCGCCCGCATTTTTTAAGCCAAAGGGCATTTTTGTATAACAATAGACGCCCTGGCTTGTATGGAAAGCTGTTTTTTCCTCATCTCCTTCGGCCATTTGGATTTGGTGGTATCCTTTATAAGCGTCTAAGAAACACTTAAAGGGATACCCGCACAAAGATTCTACTTTCCAGTCTATCTCAGGTAGTGGGTAGCAGTCTTGTGGACATGCTTTATTGAGGTCTGTAAAATCTACACACATCCGCCAACTGCCATCACTCTTTTTAACCATTACTGGGTTAGAGAGCCAATCATGGTAGTAGACTTCTCGCATGATTCCTGCGTCCACAAGCTTGTGTACCTCCTCTAGAATGTCTTTTGCCCGCTCTGGAGCCTGGCCGCGCTTTTTCTGCCTTACCGATGAGTATCCTTGTCGGATGTTTAGCCTGTGTTCTGTTATAGAGCGTGGCACACCTGTCATGTGTTTTGGTTCCCATGCGAAGATATCTAGGTTCTTTTGCAAGAGTGCGCACACAGCGGTTCTTCCTTTGTTAGATAGTGATCCCCCAATTGACACGTCTTGATCTGGGTAATCAGGATGAACTGCGACCCTTAGATTTGAAACTTTGACTGCGCGCTGTTCTGGAGTATGTGTTGTTTCACATGTGACCGCGTTACACTCTGTGAGTGGTACCGGGACATTGTAGAGGGTGACGATGCCGCCTTCCACTGGGAACTTGAGCATCCCATGTGCTGTGGATGGTACCGCGCGCATAGCTGATATTCCTGGTCTTCCAATAATGCCATTATATTGTGAAGGAGATTTGATCACCATGAAACTTATCCAGGCAGCTGTAGAGTGCTCCTTATTACCAATGGAAATTAGCAATCGTATTTTCCCCATGGGCCATATTTTTTCTCCTGTGAAGCCCGTTAATGGCGTCGTGGCCGGGCTTAACTGACTCTGTATCTCGGGTCGCATTTTTCTGAAGCAATGCTCGTACATTATATCTGCAGATGCTCCTCCATCAACATACATGCGGTGGATATCGTGACCCCCCGCATTTATCTCGATGATGAGTGGTTCCGCTACTGCGTTGTCCGCAGTCAGGGTTGGGAAAGAAATTTCACTCCCGTAGGAAATTTTTTGGCTCACCTTCTATTTGGTCTTTCGTTTCCATGATTGTATCATATAGATAGTGTTAGCCTTTTCCTTTGGTGCTTCTTTTTTGCTGTCAATTTTTTGATTGTCTTTCCCATCCTTTATGTTCTTCACCAGGTGGTCCAATCTTCCTTCTTTTACTAACTTTTCAATTAGTTGGCGCAACTGAACGCACTCATTGGTAGTATGACCCCTCTGTCCATGGTATTCGCAATACCCGCTCCCTGTACGCTTACCCTCTGGTGTGCGAATCGGCGGGGGCCTTGGGAAGTTCGCGCCTTCCGTTGCGAATATCTCTTTTGGAGTTTTCGTTAACGGAGTATACCTATCATTTTCTCGTCCGCTTCCCTGGCTGCGGTAGCTTCTATTACGGTTGTTACTCTGGTCATTAGATTGCCTCCTAGGTTGTTCCTGTGACCTATAATTTAAGTAACCCTTCTTGCTATCCGCGGCGGCGGCTTCTCCTTGGATGAAAGATCTTGTGCGCTTCATAAGTTCATCAAAGGTTTGGGGAACTTTGTCGTTCAACCTTTTGATGAGTTCTGGGTTATTGATTCCGTTCATGAATCTTGAGATTTTTAGTATTTTGGGGCACGCCTTGACATGTATGCATTCGTCTTTATAGCGCTCCATAAAAGCGCTTGTAGACTCCCCTTAACGCTGTTTTACTCTAGCGAGTTCAACAGGATTTTTGGCGCACTTTTTTCTCTGTGTAAAATTCAAGCGGAACGCTTTCCTCAACTCTTCGAACCCATCGATGCTTCTGATGCGTGTGGATTGTTACCTTGCAACAGGTTTTACTTCTCAAGGGATCTTGAGAAGCTTGCAATCCCCACCAGGCAGTGTACCTGACCGATGTAGTATAGTAGTGGCAAGTACCGGGGGATTGATCGTTCTCTGCGGGAATAGTGTCGTTAGGAATGAAAAACTACTCTAATAGGTCTAGGGATGAGGGATGATTATTTTTGTATTTTTATAGGTTTTATGAAAGCAGGTAAAATCTCGGGTTTGAAGGAGTGGGCGGAATTAGTTGCTAGTCAACTAACCCAAATAACTACTAATGCAATAAAATAAAATAGCAAATAAAGGTAAAGGTTGTAGAACTTATAAGGAGACAAAAGTGTTTACTTAGATTTTCTTACTCCCTAACTACCTCTTACTGATTAATTGATGTGTGTATTGATTGCGTGGATGAAGGGTGTATTCCTTAAATCATGGGGTGGCATACATATCTCCCCAATCCTATGAGCTCTTATCTCCCCCTACAACTATGTGCATCCACACATAACCATAGGGATTGTAAACAGTGGCTCATGTATTAAATACTACCTTAATAACTTAGCACGCGTCAGTTACATGTTTCCTAAGACGTCTAGCAGGTTACATATAGAGGTTAGCTAGTTTTCTTAGGCCTAACATCGATGAAACAATCATCCCAACCATCAACAACACATCAACAATCAGTAATTAATAGTTAGGTTTTATTAGATCTAAGCAAACACAAAGAAGATTAGCCTAGCATGTTAATTAAAAGACAAGAGAAACATAGAATCACACAATACATAGACATATTGAATGATAAAAGGATTACTTATCTTCAATTGAACATGGAAGATCCAAGGGTTTGGAACCCTTAAAAGAACAGCCAAAATCGTCTAGGGTTTTGCTCCCAAAAGTTACACACTAAGTTCCACGTTTATGAATGAAAAATAAAAGAGTATATATAGATTTTACATTCTGACGGCGTCAGGTTATAGCTTCTGACGCCGTCAGCTCTCCGTGTCTAGGGTTCTCGGATCACGTAGATCTACCTCTGACGCCGTCACCCTTTAAATATCTCTGGGCCGTCTCTCTTTACCATTACACCTGACGGCCTACTTCTCCTAACACCTGACGCCGTCAGGTGTTAATTCATGATTTCCTTTGTAGGGCGTCTGGTTAAGTAGAATTCCACTCCTTGGTCATGATCTCTGACGGCGTCACCTTGTGACTCTGACGCCGTCAGGAAGGATTTCCAGCTTCCTTTTGAGACTTTGTCGTTTTCATCACTTTATGCTCCAAAAACGTCCAAAATAGCATGTTTTCCAGAATTCTTCTCAAAAGTACCTAAAATGACAAAAGGAACGATTTGAGGCAATATTTGATCAAATAAACACAGATTAGGGCTTAAATGACCCCCGAAAAGCGTAACACTTTTCGCCTCATCAGCTTCTACGTGGAAGCTTACTGAACCAGTTCCGCACATTCCCGACTAATGTTGAGTTAAACAAGTGGCACCACACAGGTTGTGGCCAATTTTCGATAGTAGCTGCTGATTCGAAAATTTTTAGGTGGTCATCTGGATCACCTGTTCCATCATAAGTTTTTACATTAGCGGGCATGCGTGTTCTCTTATTTTCTGAGAAATCGCTGATGCGCCGGGTGAACGCATCAACCTTATGGCGGCGCCAGGGACGGGACATATCCTCGTCCTCCTGATCGCGGTGTTTCTCCCTGGACTTCCAGTGTCCTGTTTCTTCATCCTCGTTGTCCGAGGAATCACTTGAGGACGGGCTTATTCCTTTTCGGCGCTTATGCCAACTATCCTCGGAATCTGTGGTTGCTCTTCTACGGCGCTTGTGCCGACTGTCATTAGAATCCGAGTTTGAAGGGCTTTCACTTGGGGAATATCTTGGCCCAAGCCTGTCATGGACTCTGTGCCTTCCAAGCCTAGCGTGGGCATTGGTACGCCATCCATCCTCTTCGCGCTCATCCAGGTATTCTGAGTCAGTTGCTTCATCATCTACAACCTTCCTTCCAATTCTGGTAAACACTGGATGTCGGCAACTGTCCTTCCCGCGCCTCTCTTTTCGATAGCGCTGCGGGGATGCCTCACGCTCCGGGTCGAAGTTGAGCCTAGCTTGCAGACTCTGACTCGACCTTCTTTTTGTTTCCTCTTGCATAAGAGTAGCCAAGGCCTCATAATTCTGAGATACAAAGGCACTTGGCTCTAGCTCAGACGCAACTCCTTCTAACATGAAAGTACCTGTCTCCAAATTAGGACCCTTGTTCCTGTCAGGCGCGCGTGGCGGCTCAGTGGGGTCTGTTTCGGGCACCGTTTGGTGGGGAGTAGTAAAAGGGGTGCGCGGCGTCTCCTCCACGCTAGTGATCGTAGTAGTAGCCTGGACAGTCCCAGTGGGCGGTCCTATTGCCGTGACTACGGGCGCAATGGTTGTTCCAGTGGTTTGTCTAGGGGTTGAATCACTTTGCTGTTTCTTCCCCTGTATGTTACTGTGTGATTTCTTCACCAGCGGAGTCTGCTGGTTTGGGTTTCTGTGCTTTGTCATTCTAGCACTTTGGTAAAATTCTTAGTGTAGGGTCCCACGGATGGCGCCACTTGTTGATACAAAAGTTGGGCGTTCCTGGTTTGGATGCTTGTTCCCGTATCAATTAGAACTTGATGCTTGAGACTTGCGCACTAAGAAAGCAAAGAAACACCGTTAGGCTTACCGTGAGATTGTCTCCCACGATTATCCTCCGGCGTGAGAGTAAGTAATCGGTTTTAGGGTTTAGTAAAGAGTTAGGGTTTATAGATCGTACCTTTAATGAGAACAGGGGTGCCCTTTATATACACACGAAACCCTAGTAGGTTTCGTGTTCCCTACTCCTCGGCGTATTCCGCCTATATTGGTTATCCAATATATATCCCATAAATAGGGGATATCTTATATCAAAACCATAAATAAACTCGGGTTTGGGCTTTCATGAGCCCAAACCGTTATCATGGTGGCCCACGCGTGATGGGTTTAAGTGTTGGCCGGGTTCGTGACCCGAATATGGACTATACGTCATCAGTTATAAATAGTGATTAGGTAATTAACTATTTGATTTCTAATAAATATAAACTTAGGATATAATTTTTAATATTAAGTTATGAACAAAATTTAAAATAATAATGGAACCTTTAACATGTTATGAGATTTTTAAATCTATGGGTATTTTGGTAATTTAAGCACGTTATGAGAATGTGGGTTTTACAGTGTCTCTCAATTATACGTAGTATATATATAAATACCCGTATTTCATATGTGGATGGCTAAGGTTGCTAGTTTTATCTTTAATACGTTTAAAAATAATCATGTAATTTTATAATATAAGATTTATTAGGGATTAATGCAGTCTAAGTGGTTAACATAAGTTAAAGTACAATTTCTTTGGTAAAATTGATAAATACTCCCTCCGTCCCAAAATTTAAGTCCGGTTTGACTTTTTGACTCGAACTTTGACCTTAAATATTTTTGTTTGTATTATATAACACTTGATGAAAATTATACCAAATGAAAATACAACTAAAACACAATCTATTTATATATTTTGCATCAAGTATTATGTAATACAAACAAAAATATTCAAGGTCAAAGTTCGAGTCAAAAAGTCAAACCGGACTTAAATTTTGGGACGGAGGTAGTATTATTACTACAAAGGTTTTAACTTTTAATAATGTGACAAAATCTTTTTGTTAGTTAGCCTCACAAAAAGTATGCAAAATAATCTTGTTATACTGTAGATATCTATTTCATATGTTCTTATATGTTACTATGTTAGTGTTTTATTTTCACTTTGCTTATATTTGTATAGAACTCGGCCTCTAATCCTCTATCAAACAACATAAAATCCACAACCGCCCTCTGACCCCACGAACCCTAGCCTTCTGCAAGACAACAACAACCACCCTTATCACTACTTGATGCGCTTTTGAAAACCATACGACAATATCACTGACCACCACCATTTTACAGTATACAACTATTCATTTTGTTAATTTATTACGGAGTAATTTCATGTAGATTCGCTTTATATACATGTTATACATTGTGCTTTTGCCTAGGAAGTATCTTCATATAAATGGTATACATTGTGATTTTACAAGGGTATTACAGAGTGCTATTAAGTATGTACTTCACCAATTTGTAATGCATGTAATTATGCACTTAATTATGTTAAGTTGTTTCCAGTTGTAAAGTTGTTGCTGAAATATTAATTACATAATGATAAACTAATTATAAGTCCTGTACGCACGGAGTTTACACATGAATTAAATTTATTTTAAAATTTCAATTTAATATACACAAGAATTTGCCCGTGTTTAATGTTTTGTAATTGTGAATATAAGTACAACTAATAATTATGCACGAGTGTTTACATAAACTTTTTTATTATGTATTAATATCGATTAATATTTTGTAAAGATTTTTGTTGGATGAAAGATTTAACTTTATTTAACTGACATGGGTGTTAAGGTTGATGTTGTTGTTTAAATTTAAGATAACATGTTGTGCACAATATGCGAGTTTAATAGCACATAATGACCATTGATGGAAGTTAAAATTATAGACTTTTTTACATTTCCTGTGTTTGGCCGTATTTAATTTTCAAACTCGTGTATGTATGAGTTAAACGTTTAAAAAGGAAATAGTAAAAAAAAAAATATTTTTTAATAATATATGACAACATTGAATGACACATTTGATGTGTAATTTAAATAATATTTAAGGGTATTTATTTACTTGTGCTTAATTTTCAACAATTCAACAATAACTTTAATGCTTTATATGTAGTATAGATATAAATATAGAATTTGATCAAGTTGTATTAACTTATGACCCGTTTGGTTTGTTGGTGGGTTTAGGATTTGGATTTGGATTTAGATTTGAATTAGGATTAGGATTAGGATTTGAATTCGGTTTTGATGTAAGAAAGAGAAAAAATTTTATAAATTAAAATATTTAAAAATGAAATTAATATAATCTTAAATATAGTATTATTTTTAAATTTTGTGAAACTTAAAAAAATATATAAAACAAGATATGATTGGCTAGGAGAAGTTACACGCATGACATATTTAAATTTCACCTCATAAAACCAAAGAATTTGTCAGTAAACCATGGGTCCTTAGCATCTTTCACCAAAACCCTTAAAAAAAGGTATGAAACACCGTTTGTAACCCAAAAACTCGAACCAATCAAATTTTATTTCTTTAATACCATAAATTCAATCCAAACACCACATACCAAACGGCACCTTAACTCTTGTATTCATGATCACTATTCAATGTAATACAATATAAAAATGAGAAGGTTAATTTGAAGCCATTTGGGTTCATTTCGTTATGGTATAGAAATGGAGGAATGTATTTCAGGGTGTGTTTGGTTTATGGGTTTTGTTGTGGGTCCAAGGGATGCTAGTAAAAAATGAATGTTTGGTTCATTTTAGTAGGCCTTTGGCATTGGACTCGTAACTTAATATTTCGCATGTATAAATCCAGGATAAAATGGCAGGATTACAAAAGCACTCTCTATTTTTTTGTCCTTTTTTTTTACATAGGTGGGCCATGTACTTATCTCCACCACATAATATATAGATTTGCAATTCTTTTTATATGTAGTAAATGTAATATTAAATCTTATATCAATTTATACAACAAATAATAATTAAATTTATCATATATTTTACTTTATTATTTACATCAATTCAAACCCAAATCCAAATCAAAATCCTAATCCTAATCCTAATCCTAATTATAATCCTAAACCCACTTACAACCAAACAGGCCCTCATTTTCTTATACGAAGAGAAATGCTAGTTAGTGGGTTTGATTTACAGAAATGGGTATGAAACACATAAAATTAGACATAATCTAAACCTATTAAAAGTGATTGATTCATAAAATCCATACCCAATTCTGATACTGAAAATGATTCCATCAACAAACCAAACACCCCTTACTAGGAACTGTGGATAAGATACTTTTTATGCTAATTGCAAGCAAGTGACGGTCTCTTGAGTGGTTGGGGGTTGGGATTCTCCATCGAAGACACAAGTTTAATCCTACCATTGTAGGGACGGAGTCAGAATTTTAAGTTACCGGGGGGGGGGGGGGGGGACTGAACTTAATGTAAAAACAACAATGAAAATATCGTTCAATGATGTATCTATGTTTTTTTTCTTTCAAAACATGATTTAACCTAATACTATAATGACTAAGGGTGCGTTTGGTTTGTAAGTGAGATTGGATTTGGATTTAGATTTGGGATTGTGATTGGTTTGAAAGAAAAAGATGAGAGAGAAAATTAATTATTATTTTAAAAATGGGGAAATCATTGCTGCTGCAAACAACATATAACCTATCTACTGTAAGGCTTACAAGAAGGGACTAATTGTGCAAATCAGAAAATGATGAAGGGTATAAGTGCATAAAAATATAAGTTTCCAAAATTTTTTTTGCATGACAGCAGATAGATTATATGCTGTTTACAGCAGCAATAATTTCCCCTTTAAAAATATATATATTTTATAAGTTAGTTTAATTGATGTATATTATTTTTTAATAAAAAATAGATATGAAACAAAGGATCGTTTTCATCGGGTGGCTAAAAATTTGTTTCAAAGTCAAAAAAGATAACTTATTTGTCTTTATATGCAAAACCTTCTCAAAACCCACCAAATAACAGTGAATTGAGATTTGGGCTTCGGCGCGCGTGAATCTAAAGTGAAGTTACCAAACAAATTATTTTAACCATCTTTCATCCATACCTTCTCAAACCCACATATCAAACATGCACTAAGAATATATTAAATATGGGAAAGCATAGTTTGATAAGTAAATTCATTTTAGTATTGTATTTGATTGTTCAAGTTATTCGGTTTTGAACTTTAATCATCATATCTATATGATTAAGGGAGGCTGATTGCAAAAGTTATTAAGAAACTAGCTATTGTACCGAATAACTAATTAATGAATAAAGTGAGTTAATTCGGGGTGACTCAGCATTCACTAGTCACCCAACTAGCTCCGCCCCTGCCTAACAGGTTGCAACTATTAGGCCAACCCGTAAGTTATATGGTTTCCGTATTTCGGAGTAGACGGCGTTGAAATAAAATTGCCACATTTTTTACGGAACGGATGCACACTATCTAGAGTTACAAAAAATATGTGTAAATTAACCAAAATAAGGATATGTTTGACAACAAGTGTTTTGAAGCAACTAACGTTTAGCGTTTTGTACATAATACTTGTTTGAAAACAAGAAACTAGCATTTTTTATTTTTCTCAACGCTACTTCTACTAGAATTTACTAGCAACTAGTGTTTACACTTAGTATTTATAATACAACTATTTTACCAAAAACATTTAGTCAAAACAACTGTTCCTGTTATTGATTACCTCTACTTCTTGATACTACTAATAAACTATTATAAATATGGGCTTATGGGCTTATATGTGATATCTATTCATCATATCTTATTAGGGTTTGTATCTTATAAATACACCCTTAATGTAACCTCTTGGATTACAACTTTATAAGAATTCTCTCCTCTCATTCTTGTGTTCTTATTCTTTATTCTTGTTCATTACATTTACAATACGTTATCAGCACGAAAGTCTCGAAAAAGGTAAAAATAAATAAGCCAATAGTGACGGTTGAACCGTTGAACGAACCAAGTTATGATTGATTTTTTTTTTTTCTTTTGTTGAAGTTCACCATTAGATCTACGTGTAAGTAAATTTCTATCATTTTATAATATTTATTACTTGCATGATATGTTAATTTGTACTCCGTATAAGTATATGGTTAGATATTATTTATTGAATTTTGTTATCATGTGTTTGCGAAAGGAACTAGAAGAAGCAGTTTATTTCTTATTACTATTTTTTTTTAAAGTAATTTAATTTGATGATACTAGAATAATGTATTTATTTACTTATGATACTAGTTATAAGACCCGCGCACGCGCGGGTTTCATATTAAGTGTATTTCTAAGAATTGATATTTAACTAATTAATATATTTTTTTCAAATTGTTAATCCAAACACTATGGCAGTCATCATATTGCGATGTTCCATGGTGATCCCGGCGGTAGTTAGGTGATTTCGGTGGGTGGTTAGGAGAGAGAAAATAGATCTAGGTTTTTTTATGAGAAAGAAAGTGATGTATTAAATGAGACGGGTAAAATTACTAATGTGCCATTGTTTGTAATTTTTGGCTTCCATATTAACCATTTGATTGAAGGTGAATGGATGGATGAGATATTCCTATTTGTTTTTTAGATACTACAATAATGTGAGAGATCTCACCTCCAACATAAATTATGGGAATAAACATAGATATGATGATTTGGGGTTAGGTTGTTGGTGATTGTCGTGTGTTTTTTCTTTGTTGTATAGGGCACATCGAGCAAGAAATTGGGGAAGTCACAAAAACGAATTTATAACTTTATTTGGCAAATATGGGAATAAACATAGATATGATGATTTTGAGGCACTGAAGTTTCAAAAATTACATCCGCCTTTTTTTAACTTTTTTTTATTTTGATTTTTGATACATATAGCTTTTATGTGTTTTTCTTATCATGAGTACACAAAAACGAATTTATAACTTTATTTGGCAAATCGGGAAATATATAAGCTTTCGTATCTAATATTTTTTAAAAATAAAAATAATATTAATGTACTCTGCTTTGCCCCATTACTAACCACAATGTCGTCGGTTGCGTAAAAAATATCGTTCTCCTCTACATTAAGAAATGAACAAAAATATATTTAGAGTTATACATCTATAAACATCCTTTGATTGAGTTTGGTCAAATTAATAATAAAACATTGTTCTTTGACCTTCTAAATATTCCATAATTCTAAGTTTTTTTTAACTATTGATTTATAAGCAATTTTTTTACCAGTTGACTTTTCTTTAAGATAAAGATATGTTGTCGCAAATCTGCCACTACCAATTCCTTTAACTTTTATGTAGTCATCTTCAATTTGATTTTCTTCTATGTCCAACATTGAGTCTTTTCTTATAGAACCTTTTTTTCACTTAGACACAACATGCTACCTTCATTGACTTCTTTTTCATACGCTGATCTACACTTACTTGTGGGTCCATGGTTGTGTTAATTTCAGAACTCGATTCTGGAAGAGCTGCAGTCCTCCACCCCTTAAAGCTGCATATCTGTAGCTGATCCAACAATTAAGTTAGTTTAAAAATAAATTTCAGTAGAATATACTGTAAACAAACAACATACAATAGCCAGAATTAGTATAAAAATTTTAATAATTCTGAGTAACAATTGTGGTTAATTGATTGAAAGTTTTTACATATTGGTGAACATAATTATCAATCGAAAAACAAAGAGACAAACCCAAAATTTAGTTACGATGACCAAAAGCCCTAAATCAATAGATACAACAATAGGTAGAAGATAACCAAAACAACATAAAGCATATTATCACATACAAAACCCAACTAAATCAATAAAATCATATTATCACATATATAACATTATAACCCAAACAACATAAGAACACATATTTTTTCAGTTTTCCATCCTTTCCCTTTCCTTTCCCTTAAAAATAAAACTCGAGAACACAGTGTAAAGATTCATACCTGTAACAACAGATTGCCAACTTGATTAGCATGCCATTCAAAACAGTTCAGGATGTCAAAAACCAAAACTGAAAAAGTCTCGTGTATGCATATTTACTATATAAATAACAAAATTAAAAGAAGCGACAAATATGATTTGACTAACGAACATATAAGCAGTCGCAATTAACAAAATCATTGTTTTTTCATAATAAATGTATCAGCAAAAACTATATAACTGTAGCAACTTTAGCATCCTTCCTTCATATCCTTCACAAACAACTGAGTGATATTGAAGCTAATGAATTAAGTTTTTAAACATTTAAACCCAAGTTAAATCCTATCCAATGAACAGAAGTGGAAGAATCTGAATCACTGAGCACAAAAATCATATAACAGTACAACAAAAATTGGAAACAAAGCTGCTTTCATACTTTTTGCTCAAAATTCATCTGAAAAGAGGAATGCCACTTTAACCATTGCAGAGTTCAAGGGATTCAAAAGTACCAAGTAGCATGACAATTGCAATATCAAGATTATGACTATACTATGTAAATCTGCAAAAAACATCAATCTAAACCCCCGAACCCAATATATATTTGCAAACTTTACACATAAATCAACAATTAAAATCTAAACATATGATTAATTATGGATATCATAATCAATAATTAAGTAAATAACATACCTTGGATCCATGGCTTTAAGTAGTTTCATCCAAACATCAGAAACTGCTCATTTGCTCTAACTATAAGGCTAGAACCCAATATATATTTGCAAACTTTACACATAAATCAACAATTAAAATCTAAACATATGATTAATTATGGATATCATAATCAATAATTAAGTAAATAACATACCTTGGATCCATGGCTTTAAGTAGTTTCATCCAAACATCAGAAACTGCTCATTTGCTCTAACTATAAGGCTAGAACCCAATATATATTTGCAAACTTTACACATAAATCAACAATTAAAATCTAAACATATGATTAATTATGGATATCATAATCAATAATTAAGTAAATAACATACCTTGGATCCATGGCTTTAAGTAGTTTCATCCAAACATCATAAACTGCTCATTTGCTCTAACTATAAGGCTATAAGCTACCTATGTACATATTTTCATGAGTTGAAAGTATGGCTTGATTATCATGTTGACATGTTCTATAAATATCATATAACACCTTAATGTTTATAAAGGTGTGCTTCAACGATGATCAAAATTGTGCACTTCAACGATATGATCAAGCTAAGAGTCATTTCTCACTCCTCTCATCTTACCACCTCTACCTATGCGGCTACTTCTTAATGCACGCGGTCATTGGTTTTTTTAAAGTTATGTATCATAACAACTAATATCTACAAAATTAAGATCAAGCACACACCTAAAACTGAATCACGACTAAAAAAATGACAACCATCATAAATAGATAATAGACAACTTAAAAGATGTTCAAAGCTAAAACTTTAGTAAATCTAATCCACTATCGGTCCTAATAGGGATCTTAATCAAAGAGGCACTTACATTACTTTTTTATTTTTATATCAGGCAAACACTTTACATATGTATAAGTACCAAAACAACAATCTTTGTTACTGTAATGAAACTAATTACAAACTAACTGTCATCATACACATCTAACTTCACAAATAGAGTATATATACCTCGATGAATTTGAAGAACTCGTGTGACCAAGTGCATAAGTTGATATGCTTTCAAAACCATGAGAAACTTCTCACGCTATCAATGCCATCAGAATTAGCCACCTACATAAATGAACACAAAGGGTTAAGAATTCAATTGTTTATCGATATACAGTTAGAGATAGTTCGAAGTCCATCTAATAATCATCATTTGTAAAACTATGCCTATGCACACGTTACATTATAGAAAAGAAAATAAACTATTTCTTACCATGTGTTGAGCATACATTCTGCTGACAGTTGCCCTACATGGAATCGGCTCGTCTATGCAAAACTTGGTCCTGGTTGCGAGAAATCAAATGACGGTTATGGTTGGTGTCTTCATGCCGAATAAGAACGTTCTGTCTCCAATTCTTTGAACCCCATAGTCACTTGTTTCTGCAATACTGAGAGTCGGGCCGAAAAGAGGAGTGTAGACTTGACCATATGATCGTAATGGTTTATCGTCTTCCCCATATATGTGGATGTTAGGTTCACCATCGGCACCAATGGGATTTTTAGATATAAGCAAATAATAATCTGAATGATGCATTACCCTTCCTTTTTCATGGTTTATCCTTCTCATAAAAAGATATACAGTTGAATATTTTCCATCTTCACTCATTTAATCAGTGACGGATTTGAGGCCAGAAAGTCATAACATACTTATAACAGTTTAGTTACTAAATGGTTATATAATATTCATGAAAACATGTGGTATAGAAATTTATAATCTTTACTGTTATATACTAAAAATGTCAGTTTCGGCTGAAAGAAAAAAATAACCGGCCCGCCCTTGACCTGGCCTAAACAGGCCCGTCAGTCTTAGAAAGCCCGATGAGAACTCACGAAAGCCCGGCAGAGGTTTGAAAAGAGACGTTAGAGCGGACCAAAAAAAGCCTGAGCTAAGGCCCTTCCCAACAATTCAAAAATAATATTTGTTTGTATTTTATGAGCCAATATAGGTAGGTTTAACCCTTACAGTAAGTTTTGACCAATATGACCCGTTTTATTTTCAGTTAAGCTTCATTCGTTGGACATAAGAAACACCACATGTTACCAAAAACCATTTAAACTAAACCCCGATATCTTTTTAACTTTGAAAGATAAAACATACCAGAATCCACCATTAAACAACAATAGTTGAAGAAACCTACTCACTGTACAAACTCACAGGACGGCCACACAGGACGAACTCACTGAACGATTTCACACTCTTTACTGAACCAACATGCTGAAACTAATACTCATATTTTGTCTCATGGCACTAAATTAAGATGCGACTAAAAATTCACAAATATGGAACTCAACTGAAATAAACCATCCACTATTAAGCAATTATTAGAAAAACTAATGTATAAAAAGTTTAGGCTATGTTCAAATTTTTATTAACTATTTCCATTTTGTAGGTAAATCGAAAGAATTAATATTTAATAAAAAAAAAACTATTCCCAGCCTCAATTGTAGGTGCATTTATACACCAAAGTGGGTATTGCATAGCAAAGAATTACAACCAATCAGACCTAAGGCATCTTCTAATAAAAAAATCAAATTTGTTAATCTACGAACATAAGAAAGCCTGTGTGCAGACACTCACCTTCTCACCTTCACCATTTGAAGTTTTAAGAACATAGGTTTCCCGTCCGAGAACCATCATTGACAGCCTCGAGTGCACAAACATTCATCAAACACCTTAAGAACAAAAAAGAGGATTAACGTTTCAAGAGTGATTAGAAACCAAGCAAACTGATTGAAAAAACCATTGTATACGAAACAAATAGGATAAATTCATTTAAAAGCAGGTCAAACCAAGATGTAAATGTAAACTTAGATACTATGTTGGCATTGAACACACTTCAAACCGTAAAAGAAATATATGTGGCTTTGTATGTTGCCATTGTGTACCTGATTTATAGATTAACAGCCACGGAATTGTTTACATATAATCATGCTTTTACTTGCTGAATATATGTGGCTTTCGACATTCATGAACATATAGTAATGATTAACTTTGTAGTTTGCTTTATTCTAAGGCATGCTTCGTCATTTATAATTTTATATAAGACAAATAGTTTACTTACCTCATGTTCCTTCATCCTCGCCACGAACAAAAAAGTTAATAATCATTTGGAGAAGAGTTCCATGATGCTCAATGATAATCCTCAAAAATGATTCATCTTTATAATGCCATACCTAATGTAAAAAAAATAAAAAATAAAATAAGCCTACACCTAACTGAACAAAATAAAGAACCAATAAAAGATGCTCTATTGTCTATACAACATATTGAAACTCACAAATTTGTATCATACTAAACTTACTTATGACAACTACTTCTATAACCGTAAACATGTTAGAAACACACGAAACTCGACCAATCTACTAATCCATATATCATCGTTATTAATTTGTTCAATTTGTAGTTTAAGCATCAATTACCTTAACGGCTTAACACGAATATGGAGCAGAAACTCAAATAAATCATCCTACACATTTGAGACCCTCCTCGTCACCTCCTTCACGAACTGTTTATTGCTCTTGCGTATATGGTTATAGTTTAATTTATGGGGTTATATTTGGTCGTAAGTCTCGGTGATGATCAATGCCAAATTACGTCAGAATCCTATCCCAATTCTAATTACATATTCTTATTAAACCGTAATACAATCAAAGAATTGTCGTTTCTATGACACCAATATATTAACGTATGTTACCACTTAACACCCGTTCCCGAAACTCATAACAGTGTATTAAGGCTTAAACACAAAACTAAACTCATAAACAAAAGCACATGTACAAAATTTATACATAAATCAACAATTAGAGCCATGAGGAATTAAAAAAATAATTAAATCAGCAAATAAACCCCTAAAACTCATAAAATTAAAGACAAAACTAAACATGTATATACCTGTGAAAATTAAATAACCAATTCGAAACCACCAATCCTCTTATGCTTCTGATCTTTATTAATCAAATTAGAGCTTCAATCAAACCCTAGTTTTTTCCTCCAAAAGTGAAACAAAATTATCATCGTAAAAAAATTAGATACTAAAAGCCCTAAATTAATTTTAGACAAGATCAAAAAATTAGATATTCAATCATACAGTTTTTGTTCTTCCGATTATGAAGATTGATCTATAGGGTTTGAATCGGCACATTGGGGTTGAAAGAAAATCTGTATTGAATGTGTGGCTCGATGGTTTTGTTGGTGTAAATTTTAATTTTAACCCCTTAATGTTTTGTAAATTACTCCGCCTGTTTTAAGTTTTAATTTTTTATATTTTTGACACATATATTTTTTTACACAATTTACCAAACAAACGAATTCTAATTATTAAGAAACGAATTAGGATTATTTATTTTGCTAAATCAAGTAATATTTATTTTTTTTATTAAATATCTCTAAAATAAAGATAAAAATAATTATTCAATTATTACTTAATAAGGAATGATTTGATTTTTTTGAAATGAAAAAGTCCCCACTAGGGGTTTTGTTTTATTATATAAAAGATAAGAAGAAGATATGATATTGCATAAATAGCATCTATGAGTTATCAAAACCAATATATCCAATTGTTTATTCGAGAGATATTGTTTTTATATACAGTGTATATATATATATGAACAGTACGTCATATATAATCTATATTATTACTTTTCATTCCAAAATATAGATTACATGTGTATATAGTATATATGTTGACAACTTTTCATATATAAAAGTCATTTACAGTTAGTTGGTGCATGACAAAGTAAAACTCTATTGTGATTTACAAGAACAACAAATGTTCTATTGTGATCACATAATGAGAATTATGTTATATTCTGTTGTTAATTTTTCAAACTCTCATTGTAATTTAGAAAAACAATAGATGTTTTATCGTGACTATAAAGAGAGAATCAAAACAACATAGTCATCATGTTACGGTTGAAAAAAAATAATTAGAACCTCAAGTTCTAATATGATTCTTTCACGAATCAATATCATAACCTCAAGTTATGATTATATTTATTCATAATAAAACCTCAAGTTTTATTACAATGAATAAATTAAAAATACAATAATCTCAAGTCATTGTATCTCTTTTAATGAACCTCAAGTTCAGTTATTATTCTCTCAAGAGAATCAAAATATCATAACCTCACGTTATGTTAAAAAAAAAAAAAAAAAAAAAAAAAAAAAAAAAAAAAAAAAACCTCACGTTATGTTAAAAAAGTATGAACCTCAAGTTCTACTACGACGAACATAATCAAAATACAATAACCTCAAGTTATTGTTTTCATGTTCAATCATAATTCTCAAAAAGAAAAATAAATTAGAACCTCATGTTCTAATATGGTTTGATCAATTGGATCAACATAACCTCATGTTATGCTAGAAAAAAAAGATAGAACCTCAAGTTCTACTATGATCTCATATAAAATAAAAAAATAAAAAAAACTCATGTTCTAATTTGATTCAATTAATAGAATCAATAACATAACATCATGTTATGTTAGAAGAAGAAAAAAATATATAAAACCTCAAGTTTTATTATGATTCCCTCAAGAGAATCAAATAACACAATCTCGTGTTATCATATCTGTTACTAAATTAAAAATATGTGTGCATATTAATGAATTTTGGATATTTCTAGATATGTGAAAATATATGCTTATTATAAGTTGATGTAATTGTTAGCATCAATATCAAAAGTCAGTACATACGTCTTTTAATTAGAAAAATAATCTTAGTAACCAATGTTGATTAAATTGTATTAATTACATACATGCATGATCACAGTATGAGTATGATTATGATTCTTTGTTGCAAAGTATCTTTGCATCTCCTCATATGCTCTTTGATAGCCCTTGTACTTTGGCATGTTATTGATTGATTGTATACACTAACAATCTTTGTTTAGAAAACTGCTTTGATATATATTACGGCTCACAATTCAATAAAGGGAGCAATTGGTTCGGTCAATTCAGTTTTTATTCAAGGTAAATCTTGAACCCATGTTAAATACTAGTATTATGTATATGCTTGTTTGAGTGTTAAAATAAAAAATAAATAAACTGACGTGAATTGTTAATTAATGATTCATAGTATTTGTTAAATAAAAATTCACTATGATTCTATGAGCATTAATTTACTAATACTTACTTGTGCGTAAATTTCTTTTGTAAATGATCATGTTAGTAATTATTTTAATCCTTTATTCAAGATATTGATTCTTCTTCATACAATGTTATTTGGCTCGTATAAATTGTCTGCACCTATGTAATTTGAGAATGAATGATGCTTGCTATACTAAGTGATTTGATACTATGTATGTCTCGATCTTAAGTTTGGTTAATAATTTAAAATCCCAACTAAAGGGATAAGTAGACTAGTTTGATTCTTTTAGACTTTAAGGTTTATATGTTGCCGGTCATATAAATTTGAACTTCATATCAGTGCATGTGATTTATGGTCAATTAAAATTTGTTGCAATTTTGGACTTTTGTTCTTAATATTTGTGTGGTTTTGATGTTAAGATCTATTTTAACTGTAAAATTTTTTAGGAGAACTTCGTCTTCTTCATGAGGACCTTAAAAGGGAATACTTAGCTTAACGATGAAAGATTCGTTAAATTATGGTAAGATCTCAAAGATACATTACCACACAAAAGCAAGTAATATTCCCAAAAAATCTCGCTATGATTGTATGCACCTCAAGCTGCATTAAAAAAAAGCATAAGCGAGTTCGGTCTCACAATTTCAGTGTTAGATCTGAATTAAAAAGAAAATATATAACGGTGAAAGATCCGTTAAATGTATGTCACAATCTAAAAGAATGATTTGACCATCATAAGCAAGAGATTCTTGCAAATGCGAGCACATTTTTTCGCAATATTAAGTAGTACATCTGAATGATGAAAAGAAAAAATGCGATACGATAGTTAATGCCTCGAATATACTCATATCGAGAACGATGCTTTGATATAAAAGAAATGGGCATGTTTGAACAAACACGATAAAACCCGTTCACTAAATTTGCTCCATTCACTCAACTGAATGTGACTGAATAACGATGATCATGTAGATATCGTGATTATGGACGTGGTGAATAGAAATTATTGTCCTGGTCGAGATAGTATGACAATGACAAACCACTACTAGTGGCGAAAATACAATAAGAAAGGAGCAAACAAAAATGCTATTTATGCAAAAATGCAATGTGATGTATGCAATATACAAGTGTGTCAAAGATATTACACACTATATTCATAGATTTAAGAATCTATGCTAGCACATTTTGCTCCGTAAAAGAAATATAAAATTGTCATGTGGAACGAAGTTAAATATTAAGGATGCATTATATTCTTTTGTATCTTCCTCGACATGCATTATATAAAGATTAGTAAAAGCTAATCATAGCCATAACATAAGTTTATGAGCTATAATTATAATATTTTTGGCATGACCGGTTACACAATCCCGAGTCATTAATGATGCGAAAATATAAAAGAATAAGATTCTTTAATATAAATGGTATTATCTCTCAAAAGAAGTTGATTATTAATCTATCAACTAGAATGGGGACTCAATTCCTCAATTTTCTGGAAAGAAAACAAATGGATATATGTAGGCATAAAAATCCATTGTATGAACCATTTAGAGTTTAAAATCGATGCATCGTCTAAATGGTCATCAAATTGCAACCTTAAGTTTGCATGATTAATAGCTCAAAATGAGCCTAACATTCCAGAGTAAGTATTTCATCATAAATATTCGATGAATTACTTAAAATCTTCAATGACATTGAGAGAAATTTTTTGTTGTTGTATGGGGCTATATTATAATATACACAACAAACAAAATTAGCATCATGCCAATATTTTATTATAAATCCTCCCATTTATAATTGGTTTTGGTTATAAACCAAACATATCCCATTTCAGTTTTTCTGTGTGCAAATTACTCCACCTAAATGCACATATATGGGATATAAAAGATGGATAATTCCTTCAGGAGGAGAGAGGTAGCTGCAAATTCAGAATGAATTATCATATTCTATTGATCATCGAAAGAAATTTTATGAATTGATTATTAAAATGGATAATCTAATAGCCATAAATAAACATTGGCTAAAAACAAAATTTCAGCTACTCATGCTCTGATTATAAGTTGTCCCTCAAGGACACTATTTTATTATGGCATGCCTCAAGCATGGTAGACAGATCGATTCAAAATAAAATTCTCGATAAAAAATATGGAGCATGAAAACAAGATGGTTGTTCGAGGTATAAAAGACCCCATGATAGTCTCATAAAGAGTCACTAGACATGAAGGTTCCAAAGAACCTCAAATAGCTAATGAGATCTCAATAAATTATATCATGTCTAAAGTTATATGGAATCGAACATAAACGACGTCGATAAATTTGTCTACATACAATATATTGCTTGCTATTATGCATGATAAAGATCAAATATCAATTAATATCCAAATGTGCGCTCAACGAAATGATTGGCCAACATAAAAGGACTTAGTATCTTGCAAATACTA
Source organism: Artemisia tridentata subsp. tridentata (assembly GCA_021014915.2). NCBI lineage: Eukaryota > Viridiplantae > Streptophyta > Magnoliopsida > Asterales > Asteraceae > Artemisia > Artemisia tridentata. The sequence continues at coordinate 376,745,153 of CP139503.1, forward strand.
AAAGTCTGGAAACGTGAAGTTCGTACACATCAATGTGTAAAATCTATTGGATATAAATCGGTTTTTTGTGCTAAACCGAAATAAGAACTCTAAAGTTATGTTTTTTAGGACATGAGTTGTGAATAAATAAATTCACAAAAACACAAAGTTGATTATTAAAAGACATTGTCTCGAGGTGGATGTAAATATCTTATTGATATTTTACGAGACAATCAATATTGAAGTATTTAATTCGCTCTAAATGAGGAATGATCTGTAATGTCTCAAGCATGGCTTATAGTTTCAACTTCTAGATACGATTAATAAAGTTCTCAATAGCTTTATTTGATAAAGTTGAATGAATCCGTATATGGATCAAAATGATTTTGGATGCATATTATATAAATTGTTTTTGCACATGTCTCAAAGAAATAATTGGTCCTCAAGTACCATACATAAGTACAATTGAGGTTTGGATGCCAATTTTGTAATTAATATGCATCACACGAGTGTATTTTTCTCTTTTAATATTTGTACATGCATTGTATACTTTACAACCAATTGATTTGATATTGGGTTGGAAGCTACACAAATATTTTGTCATTTTTGCAGGACTTATTCGTAACATCATCAATTTGATGGACTTCATTGTAAAGTTGTTGAAAATAAAAGTATACGAGAAACTCGTTTAGAAGATTAGCATGCGATGCTTGAAATATATACATTAAATTGAGGAGGAGCATTAAACGTACTGCACTCTTTTCCTTCATCAAGTTTTTGTATCCCATTGGGTTTTTCTTGATAAGGTTTTTGATGAGGCAGTTTATGAAGTATAATGAACGATGAATATCCAAGGAGGAGTATTATAAATATGGGCTTGTGGGCTGATAGGTGATGTCTATTCATCATATCTTATTAGGTTTGTATCTTATAAATACACCCTTAATGTAACCTCTTGAATTACAACTTAATAAGAATTCTCTCCTCTCATTCTTGTGTTTTTATTCTTTATTCTTGTTCATTACATTTACAATACAAAGTAAATCTTGGTGAGTGAATCATACAAGTAACGCAAATTAAAGAACTGTCTAAAAAGGGCTGCTTTAGTTGTTTGTGGTTCATATGTAAAGTTGGAAAGTTTTTTAGCCGAAAATATAATAAATGCATAGTTCAGTGGCTACCTAGAACTCAAGACTTGCCAAAATATCTTACGTGACTTACCAAAATATCTGTATCAATCATTCATTATTTTTGATGAGTTGGACAACTGATATCAGTTAAATTTGAGTTCACATTCATGGATTGGTAGATGTAAATTACTAAATTATGCATAGCTTATATATGGATATAAGATATTACGCTACCCATACATTATATTTTGGTTAGTTCTTCCAGTATGTGATGTACCCATCATCATTTCCACTTATCGCTAAAGAAATTTTACTACAAATCAAACTGATGTTTGTGCAGGATTCGTTTTCATTTCCTAGTACAATTAGCAAGCAAAAGGTTAAATGCACCACCAGCCATGGTGTTGGTAAAACAAACGCAAAAAGCACAAGATATAGCCATATAGGTATTAGAATGATATATTAAACATAAATCTTTCAACCGAGTTACAAATATACCTAAAAGAGCGATCCATTTAACATAAAAAGATATGTAATATGTTGCATATATAAGTTAACACGCCAGATGTTTCCAAGGGAGGACTAGTTCCGGTGTGTCCTACCAAATAAGATTCTCCATAACCACCAAGTCTTTAATCTTAACGTTTGAAGTATTAAATCCTATTCAAAGAGAACATTGTATATATACTCTTACAATCCTGAACCAGGAAATGATGCTACTCTTTTTTATTTTTTAGAAAGGCGGATATGATGCTACTCTTGGGACCATCATATGTTGAGTATTAGCCTGTCATGTTTAAAGATAACTGATCAAATTAGTATTCTACATAGGGGAACTCAAAGGGTGAAAATACAAAGGTTTTCAAGCAGCAACAAAAATACAATCCATATGCGTAAATAAGCCACACAAGCAATCATCAATTGTCATATCACTTTTCTGTTGCTGATTCGAACTTTCAGATAATGCTTAATTTCTAAAACTGGTAACCTTTTGCTAAGTTTCAAGGCTAATTATATACTCGCGCATCAACTAAGTTTGTTGAAGAGCTGAAGTTTTAAAAGTTGCTCGTAATTTTACAAAAAGACCCGTACTAACAATTCACAAACACTGCCCAACTATTAAATTTGTAAAATTGCAAGTTGACAGTACCACAATTTAGCTAAAGAATGCACACGCTTAGAATACCTGTGAGTTTGCATAGGTCAGACTCTGTGGATACGAAATTTGATGACCAACCTGTAGAAATAAGAAAGGATGCTGATTAGATAACCTCAGATTCAGCCATTCAGGTTAGATACATAAGGCATGTTTGGATTTGGATTATGAAAGTTATATTGAATTATAAAAAGAGAAATCTGCCTTCAATATGTAGTTCAAAGAAACTGTTTATGGATGATGAGATATTCATTTTGATACTAGCTCAAATAAATGTTTTGAGACTTTTACTCACATTCAATCAAAGTCTAGTTTTCTTTTCTCTGTCCTTTTTGGTTATCAATCAAATATTGATTCCCTTGATAACCAGAAAACATTGAAGTGTCTATTTTTTGCAATTTCAAACAGCAGAAGCACATCCAAACACTGTCGTATATATTTCATATTCTAACAACTGATCGTTCTGTTTTGATTATTCAATATCATACAAACTCGTTCAAAACGCATATCCAAACGCCTCCATAATCAGACTGAACCCTATTGTTTTGTTTATAAATAACTAAGTGGGTTAAGCTAAGTTCACCTGTGCATTATTATGACTAGGTTGTACCCCATCTTTCCTTGAAGATCCTTCATTTCCCTTTCCAGATCCCTTGGCGTCACCCTTTTAAAAGGAGACACATAATTCAATTACAGTTAGAGCAAACATTAACTGAGTAATATATATGGTTGACATAAAGATAATCAATGTAACTTCACTGACCTCCATCTGCCCCCGCAATTCAATCACGAGCACACATAGATGCATTAAATCAAGTCATCAGTTAAATAATTATACAAAGAGCTATCAGTAGCATTTATGCTAATAACGACTCATATAACCACAAATTCAAAAGAGTACCTCTCTGTATCTACCCAAATACGACTTGAGTGGCTCAATATAATCTTCAAACCCCAAAGTAGCCATTGCCCATAGGAGATCATCACCATTGACAGTTTTCCTCTTTTCCCTTTGACACTTATCACTTGCCCTGCAGCCAGGTCACCCAATCAAACAAAAACTAACAGCAGACAAGTGTTCGAGCAGATATATAAACATGGCAATATCCCGCATCCAACAAACAACATACTGATGAAGCCCCCAACACAGACAGCAATTTTTTTATTTGGCAACATTTGAATGCTAATACAGTAATACTTTTATCTTTACCAATAGTATCTTCAGTTTTAAATAATGAGTTTCCTGTATTTCACTTAATGAATCACGCGCAGTCAAATACCATACTTCTTCCTTTCTTAAAACAAGGGTTACTTAACTGGATGACTAATCTATTTTCACTTACTTTTGCCAATTCGAGTACTCTATTAATTACATGTAACACAGTCATCGAACATTGAAACATGCCACTTTAGTAACCAACAATGATGAAGTAACTTTTACCGTATAACAGGAATAACCCACAACCGCAAGCAAATAACCATGTTGGCTAGACTAAAAGCTAAATTAGAAAACTGAAAGAGTCGATTGACCCCACAATTATCAATGCTAACATGTCTAAAAGTTGGTCCAAACAAATTAACATAAACTGTCCAAGAACATACAGCATACTAATACAAAAGGACAATCAAATTAAAGCAACATAAACACAAACACAAAAATACAAAGATAAAAAACAATCAAAACCCACACAACACATGTTTGAAACATAACCATAATCATAAATGATACGTACTCGCTAGTTATAAAGCTGATAAACTCCGAAACACACTCTTGAACAGTCTCTTTAGCATCCTTAGAAATTTTACCATTAGCTGGTACACCTTTCTTCATAATTCGACTTATAATCGCTATCGGTAAAAACTTGTCTTGTTCTCGAACATTCGAAGACCTCGGACTCTGATCACCACCACTTTCATGGCTACCACCACCTGGACTTGCTGGATCCTCAGCCATCAACACACCAAAACCTTAAAAACCCACAAATTTAACATCAAGAAAAAAACAACCCATTTTAGCTAACATAACAACAAACATAACCCAAAAAGGATTTTTTAAAAGAGATAATTCCCAAACTAGGCCAAAAGTTTTGGCCTATTTCAAGAGAAAGCCAAAACCAAGTTCTATTTCCCATTTTATCCACGCTCGACCGCTCGACTGCTCGACCCCATAAACCTTGTGACACGTGTCATTCCTTTATTGACACGTGTCATTCTTTTATTTTTTTATTAATAAAAATTTGGCCCACAATTGACCAAGAAATTTGGCAACATTAGCCCCTTAACCAAACAAGCGTTTGCAAAATTAGTCCTTTTATTAACGGCCATTTTATTTTAGTCCATTAACCAAACAAGCGTTTGCAAAGTTAGTCATTTTACTAACGGTCGTTTTATTTCAGTCCATTAACCAAACAAGCGTTTGCAAAGTTAGTCCTTTTACTAACGGCTGTTTTATTTTAGTCCATTAACCAAACAAGCGTTTGCAAAGTTAGTCCTTTTCATTTTTGGTCCTTGCGATTATTATTATTATTCAAAAAAATTCAAAAGAATTTATAAAAATTCCAAAAAACTTATAAAAATTCGAAAAAAATTATAAAATTTCGAAAAGTTTCGAAAAAAATTATAAAAAATCGAAAAAGATTTAAAAATTGGAAAAAACTTATAAAATTTTGAAAAATTTATAAAAATTCGAAAAAATTTTAAAAATTCGAAAAATTTATAAAAATTAGAAAAAGTTTTAAAAATTCGAAAAAAATAAAAAAAAATAGAAAATTTATATAAATTCGAAAAAATGTATAAAAATAGGAAAAATTTATAAAAATTCGAAAAATTCGAAAAAATTTAAAAAAATTCGAAATTTTTTTAAAAATTCAAAAAATTTGGAAAAATTTATAAAAATTCGAAAAAATTTTAAAAATTCAAAATTTTTTTAAAAATTAGAAAAAATTTATAAAAATTCGAAAAAATTTATATAAATTCGAAAAAAAATTATAAAAATTCGAAAAATTTATAGAAGTTCGAAAAAGTTTTAAAAATTCGAATAAATTTTAAAAATTCGAAAAAACTTATTAAAATTCGAAAAATTTTTAAAAATTCATAAATTTTTTAAAAATTAGAAAAAATTTATAAAAATTCAAAAAATTCGAAAAAATTTATTTAAATTCGAAAATTTTTAAAAAATTCGAAAAAACTTATAAAAATACGAAAAAGTTCTAAAAATTCGAAAAAACTATTAAAAATTCAAAATTTTTTAAAAATTAGAAAAAATTTATAAAATTCCAAAAATTTTTAAAAATTCAAAAAATTTGGAAAAATCCTAAAAATGTTGAAAAATTCGAAAAATCTAATAAAAATTCGAAAAAATTTTAAAAATTCGAAAAAAATTCAAAAAATTCGAAAAACTTAAAAAAATTCAAAAAAAATTATAAAAATTCAAAAAATTTATAAAAGTTCGAAAAAGTTTTAAAAATTCGAAAAAATTTTTAAAATTCGAAAAAACTTATAAAAAATTCGAAAAACTTATAAAAATTCATAAATTTTTTAAAAATTAGAAAAAAGTTATAAAAATTCAGGTTTTTTCGAAAAAATTTATTTAAATTCGAAAATTTTTAAAAATTTCGAAAAAACTTATAAAAATACGAAAAAATTCTAAAAATTCGAAAAAACTATTAAAAATTCAAAATTTTAAAAAAATTTATGAATTTTTATAAAAATTCGAAAAAATTTATAAAAATTCGAAAAATTTATAAAAATTCGAAAATTTTTTAAAAATTAGAAAAAATTTATAAAAATTCGAAAAAATATAAATAAATTCGAAAAAATTTTAAAAATTCAAAAAACCCGAAAAATTTAAAAAAATTTCGAAAAATTAGAAAAAATTAATAAAAATTCGATTTTTTTTTTAAAATTAGAAAAAAATTATAAAAATACGAAAAAATCTATAAAAATTCGAAAAATTAGAAAAAATTTATATAAATTCGAAAAATTTATAAAAATTCGAATTTTTTTTAAAATTAGAAAAAATTGAGCAGTTGAGCAGCGGTGGTCGAGCGGTTGAGCAGTTGAGTAGCGGTGGTCGTGGTCGAGCGCTCGACCACCGCTGCTCAACTGCTCAACCGCTCGACCACCGCTGCTCAACTGCTCAAATGCTCAATAATTTTTGAATTCGAAAAGAATTCGAAATGTGGTGGTCGAGCGGTTGAGCAGTTGAGCAACGGTGGTCGAGCGCTTGACCACCGCTGCTCAACTGCTCAATTTTTTCTAATTTTAAAAAAAATTCGAATTTTTATAAATTTTTCGAATTTATATAAATTTTTTCTAATTTTTTGAAATTTTATAATTTTTTTCTAATTTTTATAAATTTTACGAATTTTTATAAATTTTTTCTAATTTTTTGAATTTTTATAAATTTTTTTTAATTTTTATAAGGTTTTTCGAATTTTAAAAAATTTTCGAATTTTTATAATTTTTTTTCTAATTTTTTAAAAAAATTCAAATTTTTATAAATTTTTCTATTATTTCTAATTTTTAAAATTTTTTCGAAGTTTTATAAATTTTTCAAAATTTTATAAGTTTTTTCGAATTTATAGGAATTTTTCGAATTTATGTGAATTTTTTGAATTTTTTAAAAATTTTCGAATTTATAAATTTTTTTTCCAATTTTTCGAATTTTTATAAATTTTTTCTAATTTTTAAAAAAATTTTGAATTTTTATAAATTTTTCGTATTTTTATAATTTTTTTTGTATTTAAATTTTTTTTTGATTTTTTTTTTAAATTTTTCGAAATTTTCGTATTTTTAAATTTTTTTTGAATTTATTTGAATTTTTTCGAATTTTTTGAGTTTTTATAAATTTTTTGATTTTTTATAATTTTTTTCGAATTTTTATAAATTTTTCGAATTTTTATAAGTTTTTTCGAATTTTTCAACATATTTCGGATTTTTCCAAATTTTTTGAATTTTTAAATTTTTTTTGAATTTTTATAAATTTTTTCTAATTTTTAAAACATTTTGAATTTTTAATAGTTTTTTCGAATTTTTAGAATTATTTCCTATTTTTATAAGTTTTTTCGAATTTTTTAAAAATTTTCGAATTTAAATAAATTTTTTCGAATTTTTTGAATTTTTTCTAATTTTTAAAAAATTTATGAATTTTTATAAATTTTTCAAATTTTAATAAGTTTTTTAAAATTTTTAAAATTTTTTCGAATTTTTAAAACTTTTTCGAACTTTTATAAATTTTTCAAATTTTTATAATTTTTTTTCGAATTCAAAATTTTTTTTGAATTTCTTTAAGTTTTTCGAATTTTTTGAATTTTTAAATTTTTTTCGAATTTATATAAATTTTTTTGAATTTTTATAAATTTTTTCTAATTTTTAAAAAAATTTTGAATTTTTAAAATTTTTTCGAATTTTTATAAATTTTTCGAATTTTTATAAGTTTTTTCGAATTTTTCAACATTTTTCGGATTTTTCCAAATTTTTTGAATTTTTAAAAAAAATTTCGAATTTTTATTATTTTTTTCTAATTTTTCGAAATTTTCGAATTTTTAAAATTTTTTCCTATTTTTATACATTTTTTCGAATTTTTATAAATTTTCGATTTTTTTTTAATTTTTTCGAATTTATAAAACTTTTTCTAATTTTTATAAATTTTTCGAATTTTTATAAATTTTTCAAAATTTTATAAGTTTTTTCGAATTTTTAAATCTTTTTCGATTTTTTATAAATTTTTTCGAAACTTTTCGAAATTTTATAATTTTTTTCGAATTTTTATAAGTTTTTTGGAATTTTTATAAATTCTTTAGAATTTTTTTGAATAATAATAATAATCGCAAGGACCAAAAGTGAAAAGGACTAACTTTGCAAACGCTTGTTTGGTTAATGGACTAAAATAAAACAGCCGTTAGTAAAAGGACTAACTTTGCAAACGCTTGTTTGGTTAATGGACTGAAATAAAACGACCGTTAGTAAAAGGACTAACTTTGCAAACGCTTGTTTGGTTAATGGACTAAAATAAAATGGCCGTTAATAAAAGGACTAACTTTGCAAACGCTTGTTTGGTTAAGGGGCTAATGTTGCCAAATTTCTTGGTCAATTGTGGGCCAAATTTTTATTAATAAAAAAATAAAAGAATGACACGTGTCAATAAAGGAATGACACGTGTCGCAAGGTTTATGGGGTCGAGCAGTCGAGCGGTCGAGCGTGGACAAAATGGGAAATAGAACTTTGTTTTGGCTTCCTCTTGAAATAGGCCAAAACTTTTGGCCTAGTTTGGGAATTATCTCTTTTTAAAATGATCATCTAAAATGATCATCAAAAATGCTTTCTTTTTTTTGTGTTAAAAAATAACCCACAAATTTTAAATCAAGAAAAAAATGACCCATTTTAGCTAACATAATAATAAGCATAACCCACAAAGGATTTGTTATATTGATCTTTATAAATAGTTTTTTTTGTAGATTATGTATATTTACGTGTGTGTAAATAGTGGTATAAAAATTTGTGTGTGTTTATGGGGACTTACTGATTGGAGAGATTGAAATTTTGTAAAATTTGGCGGGTGTACGAGGAAGAAGATCGGACGATGAAGATGCGAAGGTTTGTGTTTTATCGACACCGTTGGTTGGTTCGGTACATTTCTGTACTTTAACAGTTTAACATGACAGCTATTGTACCATGCCACTAGGCTATCTCATAATAGTTATGTTTAGACCCTCAAGCAATGTATGCTTTTCATATCGGTCTTTATATTTTAGGTAACTGTAATTTACTCGAAACTAAATGGTTTGTTCGTTAAGTTCCAATATTAGGAGTTACGAGTTAGGAGGTGCATTATGCATGCACGCGTGAAATACCACCAAGAAAAAACAGAGTCAAGAGGTAGCGGCGTCACGAATCCAAGAGGCAATGCCTCGGAGTTCCCCTCCTAAATCCCAACATAGTTAACGGGAGTCGAGGGGCCAACGCCCCTATTGGGGACAGTTCAAGTCGTAATATGTTGTTCTAATGTTTGTGTTAACATTAGTATTCTTTTGTTTGCTTGCTCATTTTAATCTTTGACACATATGTGTATGTATCATTTTGAATAAGCTTAATCTTTTTTATTAGGGTTAATGACATGTAATAGCAACGTACTTTCTCATTTGTTTCATAATCAGATACGAACCCAAAAAATTACCATAATCACCATCCAACTCTTTGCTCCGTTAGTCCTTTTGGCATGTAATAGAATCGTACTTTCTCATTTGTTTCATTATCATACATTTTGACTAACGACCGTTTGTAATTAACTAAAAAATATGTTTTCTTACGTTTTCATATGTTTTTATCCGTTTTCACACGTTTTCTTATGTTTTCATACGTTTTTTGTTTGTTTGTACCATTAGTCCTTTTGACTAACGACCGTTTGTAAGTAACTCAAAAATATGTTTTTCTTACACATTTTCATACGTTTTTATATGTTTTCAAGCGTTTTTGTTCGTTTTTAAATATATTTTTGAGTTAATTACAAACGATCGTTAGTCAAAAGGACTAATGGTGAAAACAAAAACGTAAAGAAAACGGACGAAAACGTATAAAAACGGATAGAAACGTATGAAAACGTAAGAAAAACATATTTTTGGGTTAATTAAAAACGGTCGTTAGTTAAAAGGACTAACGGTGCAAACAAAAACGTATGATAATGAAACAAAATTAGAAAGTTGGATGGGTATTGTGGTATTTTTTGAGGTTCATATCTGATAATAAAACAAATAGAAAAATATGTTGCTATTACATGCAGTTAACCCTTCTTATTAAAATGTTAGGTATCAAGTTGACAACCATTTGTGGCCGAGGGTCACTTCCCTAATTGGTGATAAAAGACAAAATTGCGGCACTAACTAATTCTAATAGACTTGAACTTGCATGTATTTGACACGTGAGCTTATTTAGTTGGGTAAGTGTCAAGAATGTCGACCACTAGAAGAAATGTTGGGTGGTAACTAATTTCTCAGCATATGTAAAGGTGGGATATTTTTCGGTATTAAACTTTTTCTTAATCACATATTTTGAATATAAACGATGAAAAGTATGTTCTTCAAATGAGAGTTGTTACGCATACTCTCTAGTCACCTTTTAATCTCGCTAACCTACTTTTTACTCTCTATTAACAATGTAAAACAATTTTTATCAGTTTATGTTTTATATTTTTTGTTATTTATCAGGTTATTTTCTACATTTCTTGTCAAAATTTATATTTTCTGTTTCGTACTTCCTGTTTCGTGGTTTTATAATAAACACAAAATTATAAAATAAAAAAATAAGAGGTATTTCAATCATTTTAGAGGTACTAATAACCTATCTTTTTTCAAATAAGTATATCATATTTTTCTATCTAGTTTCTAGTTGTTCATAAATCATAACTTCATATACATACATTGATATAATTGTTGGCGACAAATGTTTAGGTCACACAATCATTTCTCGTTAATGAATGAAAAGACCCATTCGGCCATCAAGGCAACAGGCAACCAAAAACCTCCATATCTAAAACCACATTCTAACAAAATGAACTATAACCGTAAAGAAAAGAAATGACATTTCCCATCAACTAACCTATAAAAAATCATCAAAAAGTGATGAGAAATAGACTAACGAGCCGAGGGTTTAGTAGACGCGTGAAACGACACATAAGGATCAACCCCCGTATCAAGTGAACCCATATTCAAAGAAGAATGAAAAGAATTCCTCGAAATTTCTTCAGAACTACCTCCAACGACACCCCTTTCAATCATTATCGCATCTTGTATTTCCTTGATAACTTCAGACATTGATGGTCTCGAGTTTGCGTGAGGTTGAACACACATCAAAGCTTTTTCTGCTAACTTCCACATTGATTGGATATCATATTCATCTCCTAAAGATGGATCAATGATCCCTTGAATGTCCCCATTCTCTATATGAAGCCTCGCCTGCATAAAACATTAACATTATAAGGTCACTGACTCACGAGTTAGAGACTCATAGACGAAGAGACAATGTGGCCGGTCCCAACAAAACTTACCCATTGAACAATGTTGCGACAATTCATACCAAAACTTTCATTGGAAATTGCTTCTTTACCGGAGATAAGCTCAAGAAGGATGACCCCAAAACTATAGATATCGCTTTTTTCTGTCAAATGATTTGAGATATAATATCTACAAATCACAAGTAATACAAAGCATTAGGCGAAAAAAAAGCAAAATAGTTTTTGAAATGAGAGAATATGTGAACAATGACGTACTCAGGATCAAGATAGCCAACAGTGCCTCTAACTATGCTTGATACATGTGAAATCCCGTCAACTGCAAGTTTTGAGAGGCCAAAATCCGAAACTTTGGCTTTCATGTTTTTATCAAGAAGTATGTTGTTCGATTTTAAGTCTCTATGGATAATGGAAGGGATACAACCAGTATGAAGGTACTCGATTCCTAAAACAAGCAAACGTAGCTTTAAAATATATTTCAAGTAATTTTGGTTATTGATCCTAGCATACAAACCTTTGGCAGCATCGTCAGCAATCTCAAGGCGCTCGAGCCATTTCATTTTTCGTTCCTTTGCTAAAGGTCCTATTTTTAAAAGAACCATGTGTTTATCAAGACAACAAGATTCAAACTTTAGCCAAATAAAATCAGGAACGTACCGTATAGATGTTCTTTGAGTGTTCCATTGTGCATAAACTCATAAACAAGGATATCCTTCTCTCCTTCTTGACAAAATCCATAGAATTTTACCAAGTTTCTATGATGTATTCTTGACAGAAGACTCACCTTTTTAAAATTAAACAAACAATCAAATTAATTGCCTTTCACGATTAAAGTACACATATGTAGATAGATTAATTTACCTCATTTGCAAATTCCTTCTTTCCCTGTTGAATATTGCTATTTCCAAGAAGCTTGACCGCAATTTCTTTTCCATCACTCAATTTACCGTAGAATACAGTGCCAAAGCCTCCTGATCCAATTTTCTTCTCGAAATTCTTGGTTGCAAATATAATTTCAGATAGTGTGAAGCATTGGGCACCATCTGATGTTGCATTGCTCTTAGAAGTAACATGGAAACTGGCTTCAGGCTCTACAAAGAATAATAAAATTAATAAGTATTTGATACCAAGTGATAACGCACTAATTGAATTATTGCATTAAGAGAACGTACCTTGCTTGTGATCTTTCTTCCGTTTGCAAAGGAGTAAGAACGAGATTATGAATCCTATAAGTAATGCAGCAGCCCCAACGGCTAATCCTAATATAATGTATATATTCTGTCTTCTTCCACTGCTTTCTTTATGAAGATTTTCGTTTCCAGTGTAGCTGATTAAACCAGAAAAAATGGATATATACAGTAATCGATAACCTCGAAATTGATAATTTCATTTGATATTTGGGAGATGAAAAAAAAACTGACTTAAAGATTATGTTCTTATTCAGAAGACCTGATGGCACATGTCCGGATAACAAGTTATTCTGCAGATACCTGCAAAGATTATGTTGTCAAAAAAACATTGTAAATTGTTCGACTTTCTAAAGTCAAATCAAACAGGAGAAAATATGAGCATGTTTGACTCTTTAAAGTCAAATGGTGACTTTTATCTAAAAGATGGATATTTTCCTATATAAAATCATTAGTACTTACAATCTGCTTAAATTAGGAAGGTTTGCTAAGGAGGAGGGTACATGACCACTCAGCTGATTGTTTTCGAGGTGTCTGCAAAAGAACAAGTTAATATTAGCCTATAAAGCGGTATATCAGATGTGGTAACAAATGTTGAATAGTGATAGTGAACAATCTATTTTACATGATCCTTAAGTTCGGGCATCCGCTAAAATCAGGGATTAAACTGGTAAATGCATTCCCATCCAGCCACCTATTACAAAGAGGCCGTAATTTAGATGCTAGTAAAAAAAATCCTTAACATAACACTAGATCAAGAAATCAAATTTTAACATAGTACGACTATGATATAAAGCAAGAGTATTTTTTTGACATTTGACAAATAGTTGAAGACAATGATTCTTATGTGTTTTGAAACTTACAACTCTTCCAAGCTGCTAAACTTGGTCAAATCTGAAGGGATGCTTCCTGTTATGTTCTTACTTGACAATTTGCTGCACAAAAATTCTTAATATTTTTAGTTTTCATTAGCATTCTTTGGTTTAACTAATGAAAAAAGACTAAGATAACAATTAACCAACCCCAAAAGACAGTGAGAAAACAATTACACTGAGATAATCTTCGGTTGAGGGTCTGAATTACACTCCAACCATGACCAAGGAACTGGCAAGCATGGATCACCGCCTTCTTGTGCCCAATCTAGAGACTTGTGAGCCGATACTAAGCTAGCAGCCACAGCCCCTGAAAACAAAATGGCAAGCATGCCCCTTTATCATTACTTTTCCATTAGTACTTTCACAAAAGATGGGAGAGTAGAATAGTCCATGCTTACCATCAAAAGAGCCATCAGTTATTTCGAGATATTTACTGATCTCAATCGCATTTAGAAGAGGGCCCTCGGTAGAATCAGATGTTTTCGCAAACTTAAATGACAAAACAAAAGGAAGTGTTATGTTATAATATCCCGGCTCATAAACACGGTATTTGCCCTGAGCATTTTCTTGGATGTTGACAATAGATTTACTTAATTCCGGTGCTCCAGGGAGGACTAGCTTGAATTTTCGGGTTTTGTTAGGATTTAAATCTTCAATTTCAGCAAAGTAAGTGTAAGCCCAACCATTGCCTGGGAATCCATCCAAGTTTAAACGATATGTTAAAGCTCCATTTTGGCTGACAACGGCTGTCTGCATCACTTTTTGAGGTGGTAATTCGTCCTTCCCATTAGCGATCGGTAATTTGGTTGAAATTTTCTTGGTTCCAATGGCGACATCGACAAGGTAATTTGCTTTTTTCACCGAATCAGATTCCCATATTCTATCAAATGGATCATCTGGATATCTGAAACGAAAACAGAACAACGGTATAAGCATCTAGAATTACACTATTCTACTTCCAAAATAAGTTATGTCTGCAACTGATGAATCCATATCACTTAAGAAAAAAAATGTCCATATTGGTTATAAAGTCGATAATCACATTGTTTGACCCTCAAAAGTCAAACTGACTTATGTTAGACATTTGATGAATCCATATTAAATTTTGACAAAAAAAAAGGTACTTGGTTTGACCCTTAAAGTCAACATATGACATAATTCATACCTAACTGGGTCTTCATTTTCAGCACCAAAATTGATTCTAGCCGAGACGCTTAGAAAGAATTGTTCCTCATATGGTGTAAGGTAGACTGAACCATTGAATTGTCGAAGCTCGAGTGTGGAAATGAATGGGAGCCCGGTTGTTGAATTTGATAAGCACACACTGACCGTAGGATCAGATGCCAAAAAGATGAGTTCTTGAGACTCAATAGTATTAGCATATGATATGACAATAGTTGCCCAATGAGTGGGCCCCATTGAGATATCAAACTTTGGGTATACGTTGTTGTTATCAAAGTTGCCGTATAAGAATGTCGCCCTTATAAGGTATCTAGTTCTGGTTTGCACATTTAGTGAGTAACAATACTTGCGATCATCTGCAGGGAAATATCTGAGTGTTTGATATTGCCGTCTGGTCTCATTTTCTGTGGATATTTTACTAGTATTTCCGTATATGATATGATCACCCGGAGTCCATTCTATCCCGAGCTTGTCTGTGTGATCCTTTTCACCTCCACAATCTATACTTACAAAACCTGTTAAAATAGATAATAACTCGTGAGTAGTTGAGTACTAATCACATCTAAATTTCTTGTAACTGAGTCGCACAATCATATCAATGTTAGATGGCCAAAACAAGTGCCAGAAGAGAAAAATATATATACGAGTACTATAGTTACACATACAAGTTTTACACCCTACTGAGACCTACGATTACCAATTTATCCTTCATTCCTCGTCAACCATTTTGCGACTCCCGTTCAATTATCCTAATACACCTATGCTTGAATAATGCAAGTAATCTATATACTAACCAACCACTCAACCAGTTTGACTCTTAACCTCTTAGGTTTGACCTAATCTCTATTGAGATTGACCATATGCAAGGTACTAATTTTGACTTTAATTACTCAACTAAAGGTCAACAATTTTTATTTCTCTATTAACACTACAAATGAATATACTGGCTTCTATGTGATACTCTCACTATCCCAACATTCACAAAGAACAACAAATGAATATGCATAGTCTCATGTATAAAATTCCTCATTTAAGTTTAACAAAATAAAACACCCAAAAGAAAGCTTCTAAAAAGTGTTCACTAAAAAGGGGGAACAATAAACTTTAAGAATCAATAAAACATGAAAACTTTAATAAAAGGTAAAAATAAACAAGTAAGAATAGAAGAAACAAACTAGATATTCATCTGAAAAAAAAGACATAAACTCAATGCGTCAACATGCATAAGCATAATAATCAAAAGATAAAAAAGAAGAACCTGGCATCTGGGCAAAGGTGAACTCCATGCAATGGTGAAGAATAACATATAAAAACATTAGATGATAGAACCCCATTTTGGTTTCTGCTAAAATATAGGAGTTGAAAAGGGTTTAACAGAATATTCAAGTAACTGAGAAAATGACTGCGTTGTGAATCAAATATAAAAAAAAGTTCTTCCCCTCTTATTAATGAAAAAGGAACTTAATAATTTAGAGGGAAAAAAACAAAACAAAAAAGATGGTTTTTGAGTGAAGAGTATGATTATGTAACGAAAAGCTGTGTGTTTCAGAGGCCCATCATCAATTCAACTAGAAACATGCGGGGCCTACACGAATTTCAAGCACTCAGTTGGAGACTTGGAGTTTGGACTTAACTCACTTATCTTTAATATTTTTTATTCTTATCAAAATCATTCTGTTCAAGTATTTTAAAATTTGAGTTTTTTTTAGTTTTCTTAAAAAGCTGATTTAGATTTTTATTTTTTAAAAAGCTGATTTAGAATGAATTTTTGTTTATTAAAGGGCAAATGGCACAAAAAGGTACCAAACTTATGGTCCATTTCCAATCAAGTTACTCTTCCTTTTTTTTTTGCATAAAAAGGTACCCAACAAATTTTTTTGGCGGATTTGGGTTTTTTACTAACGTTCGTTAACTCACTTCGTTAGTAAATTACATATTTGGTCCTCGAATTCGTATAATCATTTCATGCAACATCCAAAAAAATTTTTGAAAAAAAAAATTTAAAAATAAATATCGAAAAAATATTTTCTTAAAATATTTAAAAAATAAAATTCTTTTCGAAATTTTTTTTTCAAAAACTTTTTTTTTTCAATTTTTTTTTTTCAAAATTTATTTTTTGATTTTTTTTTCTATAAGCTTTTTTCGAAATTTTTTTTTCTAAATTTTTTTTCGAAAAAAAAATTTTGAAAAATAAAATTTAAAAATTATTATCGAAAAAAAAATTTCTTAAAATATTTAAAAAATAAAATTCTTTTCGAATTTTTTTTTTCAAAAACTTTTTTTGAAAAAAAAAAATTTTGAAATTTTTTTTCTACGACTTTCTTTTCAAAATTTGGAAAAAAAATTAATTTTAAAAAAAAAAGTCTTTAAAAAAAAATTCAAAATTAAAAAAAAAAAAAAAAAATTTCAAACATTTTTTTTTCGAAAATTTTTTGCTGTGAATTTTTTTCCGAAATTTGAAAATAAAAGTTTTTGAAAAAAAAAATTAGAAAAGAATTTTATTTTTTAAATATTTTAAGAAAATATTTTTTCGATAATTTTTTTTTAAATTTTTTTTCGAAAACTTTTTTGGATGTTGCATGAAATGATTATACGAATTCGAGGACCAAACATGTAAAAAAAAATCGAAATTTTTTTTGGATGTTGCATGAAATGATTATACGAATTCGAGGACCAAACATGTAATTTACTAACGAACTGAGTTAACGAACATTAGTAAAAAACCCAAATCCGCCAAAAAAATTTGTTGGGTACCTTTTTATGCAAGAAAAAAAGAAGAGAACCTTGATTAGAAATGCACCCTAAGTTTGATACCTTTTTGTGCCATTTGCCCTTTATTAAAATAAGATCATTGATTTACATGTTTAATTGTATCACTAAACTTACATTTAAGTAGCAATTCATGAAGTAACATTTAGGAGCATCGACCATTTAGAGTTGTTTTACACATTATGATTACACCTACAGTTACTTTATTGCTCACAGCTACTACTTACTGATACTGCTAGTGCTACCGCTACTTTTGCCAAACACACATTAAATAGTTTATGATTTGTCTAACAAGTGTTTTTAATGTATTGGTTTAAGAGGATGTTTAACTAAGCTTATATGATGGGCTTGTTAGCTTATATGACACACATAAGCTCAAACCAAGTGTTTGGCTAAGCTGATATGAGTGAGCTTATGAGCTTGTATAATTGGATTTTGATAAGCCTCAAAATTGTGGGGTTTTTAAGAAGAGTTAGCCTTATATTACATGCTTCAACACAAATTACCATTTTACCATCTCTCAAACTTGATATAAGGTTCATATTTCTTAACCCATGTCCTTTTTGATGATTAACCAATATAACCTAAACCAAATACTTGAGTCTATCAGCTTATTAAAAATAAGCTAATCCAGACATTCACCATATGTTGATAAGCTTATCACATATGAGCCATAAATTACTTATATAAGATAAGCATAAGCTCAATTTAAGGTTCGCCAAACACCCCCTGAGTTTTTTTTCGCAATTAACACAATATATAAAATTAAATTTCATTCATCTCCTTTTCGTTTCTGCCCATTTTTGTCTCTTATATTCTTTTCTTTCATTTCAAAACTCGAGAACAGAGTCTAAATGAACTTATAAATTGCTTTAATTTAATTTGATTTTTAGTTAAATTAACTTAATTACTCCGTAGTATTTAGTTAAATCAGTGTCATGAAAACACTTGTTAGATAAACCATATTTTAATACAATGTACATGTTGAACAACTTTTATCAACAACTTGTTTGATTCCTTTGTGAAAAACACTAACCCTCGAGTTGTATTGTGTTATATACATTTGGTTAGATTTAACATTGAATCATTATTCTTTAAACAAAATATATTATGTTTCATTTTTCTTTTCTTTTCAAAATGGGGTGAAGATTTTTTAAGAAAAGATCCTCTTATTTTCCTCTCCAATTCTTTTTCTTTTCTTAAAAATAAAGTCAATAACTAAAAAAAAAAAAAAAAAGGGAATTGCATATATATCCCTTCAAAAACTCAAAATTACATATATATCCAACTCAAAATCGTAATTGCATATATATCCTTCAAAACCTTAAAAAATGTCATATGTATCCAATTGATTAAATTATATATTAGTAAAACCTAAAATAAATAATAAATATAGGTTAATTTTAAATTTGACCATTATACCCTTAGGTTTGTTCTCAATCATAAACACCAGTACACCACCATTCTCAATACTCCCTGATGAACAAACTTTAACTGGCTAATAATATGACATATCCAGATCTTCCAATAAAGCATGCTTTATGTTAGTAGGAGAAAATATATCAAAAGGATGGGTGGTGCTGTTGTGATAAGTGCTTAAGGGCTAGAATAGCTGTTAGTTACCATAGTAAGTGACACGTGAGGTGCACATGCCTAGCATAGCTAGTCAGTGAGTTACACATGTACATCTTCACTACTTGTGGCCTAACAGTTTTTCCCGCCAAAATCCTTTTTAAATACCTGTTAACCCTCATTTGTATGTTAGCCAAGTTTAATACAATTTCTCTATTCCTCTGTTCTCTCTCATTGTAACTGATTGTTCAATCAATAACAAATTCAGTTTCCATTACTAATACAGTTTCAGTGATCTATTTCTATTTCTTGATTACTCTGCTGTATTGTATCCCATTAACGAATCTTTATTGATTCCTAGTGGCGCATATCAACTGGTATCAGAGCTCTTTCCTGGCTCAATATCGTCATAATAATCATCAAACAATTCCGTCATATTCTCCGGTCAAGTCCGGCGAAGGTTGTTAGTTTTCCAATCAAGAAATCAAATAAGTCAAGAAGTACTACACGGGTACTCTGACTTCTAATCAATCATGCTGCACTGGTATATTGGTTAGTCGTGTACTATCCGTTCAGAAAGAGGACTACTTGTCAAGTATACATCGCGACTACAAGAGCAGCGCATTAGTGCTTAAATCCCCTGCTTTTGGTTGAATAGTCAGTTTTGTTTGACTTGAGGGTAGCCAAGAAACGGTTATAGTTGTTAGTTATTGCCCAAATGGTGAGTGATAACTAGTTACTGATTCAACAATAATCAAGAAATAGTACACGTGGCAGTTAGTTAGAGATCTTGGAGTAGTTAACAATGGTGGCTGCAACAAGGATTTCTGGTACTGCGAGTGGGTCTGGTAATGGTTCACCCCTGGTTTTTGATGATGAGACCAAGAGGTACATTGCAGACACAATAGCCCAAATGGTGGGTGGGGCTATGACAGCTGTCAACACAAGACTTGACCAAATGGGTGAGCAGATTACTGGGTTAAGTTTACAAAACAGTCAAAATTTGGGAAATGGTCATGGTGGTGGGCAATCACAGCATGCAAGAGTGGCATAGATTGATTTCCCAAGCTTTAATGGTGAGGATGTCAGAGGATGTGTAACAACCTGTAAAATTCCATAGTAATCAGTAAACGTTAATCTAGTATTAACTCGTCGTTACTGTTCACTAAACCATTTTTACGAACAAATTTGAATTTTGTTACGTAATACACGATACATTGGAACGAGCTCACACACGGACCACGAACACCGTTTAAAACTAATTATAAACCAAACGGACTATATCACTATTCTTAGCCCAAAAATTTGGCCTGTTAGTAGTGTTGCAAAAAAAGGTCTACAAGGCCGATTAATCGCCGATTAGGTGCTACAAGGCCACCGACCTTGCCGATTTATGTAACTGGGTCAAGCAAATAGGTCAACGGCGGTCAATGGTGGTCAAACTTGCCGGAAACCTATAAATCTTGCCGGAAGTACCCAAAACTCACTGTAAACTTATTTTGATCACTTATAGTAACTGTTTAAGTCTATTACAAGTTGTTTTTTAGAAAATACCTTACCGGAAATACCTAAAACTCACCGGAAATACACAAAACTTGCCGGAAATAACTAAAATTTGTCAGTAATGCCAATCCGATTAATCACCGATTAATCCCGCCTAGACCGATTACAAGCTACAAGGTAGTCGACCGCCCGACTACCGATTCGCGATTTTTGCAACCTTGCCTGTTACTATTCATGGTCCAACCCAAACTTCACATTTCTTTTATTACTACTCGACTGAAACACTCTAGCTTTGCCTCGATATCTTACAAATTCGACACATAACCTATACATGTTTTTACATGAATCAAATCCTCACACACCATAGAATCAGGATCAATAAATATCATTTCATGATTCGAATATTTAATACGTAAACGAGACTCAAAGCTTATTACTTTCGACACATGTACTAGTTCACTCAAATTTCATCCATATTAACCAAAATCGATCCAAACTATTTTTCCTTTAACCCTTTTTATTATTTTTGGTCGAATATGAGTTTAGAAGCTCATTTCTCACATTATTACTCAATATCACACGTTAAAAATATTTCTTGGAACTTCTATACATATCGAATACATTATATAGAACCCTTGCTCCTTAAACCGAAACATATACGTTCAATATACACAAGTGGCCTAGAAATTATATTCTCTACATCCTATTTCTGCCACGATCTTATTAAATCCCAACTTGATGAATTATAAATACAATACAATCGACATTCATGCACAAATATATATATGTATGATCTATAAACCGAAAACACCATACTCTCCACCCCACTTGAGCTAGTCACTTGAGAACCTAGGCTAGATATATTCTTCCTATCTTATCCTTCACTGCCAAATCGAATATAATCTCAACTATATCCCAACTTGCCTCTAAAATAGTATATAACGAGATGCATGCATGCGTACAAACATATAACCCTCACTAAACTCCTTTATTCACACCTTAGCAAATATCTCATTTTCTCTCCATTTGTTTACTACCAAGAGGCTCCAAGGAAGGGAGCAAGTTCTAGCACCATTTCGAGTTCATTTCCAAGACAAAGAGTCCCTTTCGAAGCCTTGTTAATCGTTCTAGCAAGTTAAGAGTTTTTCTATACGATTTCTAGTCCTTTTACACGCGTAACTCACCACCCTTTGAGGTGTAGTAAGTCTTTACAACTCATTTCTTATTCATTTTTATGGTTTATACATCACCATGCATCGCTACTTATTTATTTCGAACGCATATGATTTCTTTTGATTTATACACTTCTCGTTATTTCATTTTCACGTAAACAATGGTTGCCTCCTATGATGGAAGGCTAGAAACCATGTTTACACCATCACACAACACTCACAAGTTCATTTACATAGCATATCGAACCTTGTTTACAATTTATGTTACATCGCATATACTATAACACATATCTAAGTCATTTTTCTATTTTTGTACAACTCGATTATAGCGACTAGAAATGGTCCAGTAAAAATGAAACCATACACATAACATGTAATTTTTATTACTCGACATGATTCCTCACAAGCTCACCTAATAAGTTCAAGTTATGAGTTTTCTTTTATAAGCTAGTATAAACCCTTTTTAAAGCCACAAGCTTAAGCCACTCGGACTGTGCTTAAACTCTTTTTATATATTCGATTGGGCTAAAAAGCCCAATAAGCAGTTTATGAGCTTATTCGATCAGCTGGTCGTATAAGCTACTTGGTTATGATTTTGTCACCTTAAAACCAACCCAAGACCAGGCCCAACTTGTCCTAAAACCCTACGGATCTAAAAACGTTAATGGGCCTTTAAGTTTGGCTCGTTAAAGCCCATTAACTGAAAAATAAGTACTTATCTATAATAAGCAGTTGGATTTAACTTAAATAAGCTTAATAAGGATACTAAAACTCTCGGATTTCTTTTCACACCTTTTTTTGTGATTTTTGGACTAGTTTTGTAAAGAAATTTCACTATTTGGGTTAAATGTGTAAATTTTATATACTTATATCCAAAACGATCAAAACAGTATAATAAGGGTAGAAAATGAACAAATATTAAACAGTAAGGGTAGAAAATGTAAAAATATTACACCGTTAGGGTAGAAAATGTAAAATCTGTAAAAGACCAAGGGCTGAACAGTAACATTTATTTATATTCATTTCTATTCATGTTTTGCATATTTCAATTGAACATGTGCATTCTCGTTATTCGTTTTAATATATTTAACTTCGTTACGTTTATATATTTATAACGAACTCTTAACGATTTGCTTAACGTATTAATTCAACGACTTTCGAAGAAACGATAATTATGGAATCAATGACATAAAAACAAGATAATATTATATATAATATTATTTTTGAACTTTAAGCGTTTTAAGCATATCAAAACTCACACATCACAAACCAAATCGTTATCCATTACTCGTTTTCACACTCATGATTCGTATTGAGCCAAAACTGTAAAAATCTCAGACTTAATTATTAATTCAGGTCGTGTGTTGGAGCCGTTCCCATAACTTGCTTAATTTCATATTTCATCTTGCCAGTTATACTCAAGGTGAGTCGTAGCCCCAATTTCTATCATTTAATTGTTTATTAAACTCTTTGGGGGAGATACATGCTCAACTATTTTCAATTACTTTTACAAGTACACTAAACTTTCACGGATTTCCGTGAGTCATAGTCCCACTTTTACTCGTTTATTAACTTTATAAACTCTTTGGGGGAGATACATGCTCAACTACTTACTTTTACTTTCACAAGTACTATTTTCTGTATGCTATACCCGATTGATATTGCCTAAGTTACCATTACTATTGCTATTATTACAAGTCCCTCCCATCATGAACCATTAATCACTTGCGAGTGAACGCGAATATAGTGAATAGATCTATTGGCAGTTGACGCCCCATTTGTGTTAGCCGGTTATGTAACACCCTAACCCGATAAGGGTAGAAGTATTACGTTATGGTGACATATCAAAGCAAACACAAGCATATGACTTAAATAATACAAATGAATTTCAAAGGTTACAAAGGGAAAATCTGAAATACAAGGTTACAAATGAGAACAACAATAAATTCTAAGTCTAAAAATGTAATCACTTCTAGTCATCTCTAATCCAGAATAGCTATCAAAGTATAGTCTTCTAAGTCCAAAGTACTCTCCACTCATAACCCAGCTTCCAACTAAAACCTGCCGCATGAAAAGAAAATGCGGCTGAGCTTAAAAAGCCCAGTGAACAGACATATATATAAACAAAACCAAAAGATAAGGAACGAACATATAAAGTATGGTGCATTGGGAAAAGCATGAGGTATAAACAAATGGATATCAAAAGTAAGGAAAGGTCAGTAATCAATCCCGAGCCCGAACACAAATCAAATCAAGTATCATAGTAACCATGGAGTAGCTAACTCCCGAACATGTGAAAGACGTGTATTGCACACAAGCATCAGTCACCGAACATATCATGTAATATCATATTATATCCAATCAAATACTAATCGAACCTAGGATGCATCCATACGCCCCCGAACAATAATATTGGCCATAATAAATATAATGTGCACATATAATAATAAAAATGGGACGGTGTGGAACATCACTCAACCACACTAAAGTCATGCCATTGGTGCATCAATGACACGGCCATGTTACCTTCATGGCTAGGAAACGAACTTGGCTCGGGTATCAAACTGCAGGGTTCAAAGGTCATATTATATTAAAGTTCCTATCAAAGGTTCACAAGTTTATAGCAAAGGATCAAAGTAAAGGTTCATAATCACAGGTTCACAAATCTAAGGGAACATAGCAAAGGCATAGATCAAATAAGAAAGCCATCATAAGAAGGCTCAGATCATAGGCATCATAATAAAACTAATATCAAAAGGATATGTACGAATCATGAGAAACCTTAAGAGATAAGGTCAGAATATCTGTACCTTAGACCGCAAGTGCAAACATAACAGAAACATAAGGATTGGAAGTAACTCCTTCTTCAGCGGATCTACACGAATTCATGATCGTCTTAATAATAACTCATTTTAAATCAGATTACTCATTTTAGTCGGCTTTCCATTTTTAGTAACTTTCCTTTTATAGTAACTTCCAAAAATAGTAAGTTTCCTCTTTAAGTAGTTTAACCATTTTAAGTAACTTTCTATCTTTAGTAGGTTTCCGAATTAGTAAGTTCCCATATATATAGTATCTTAGGGTTACTTTTATTCTAATTAAGGTTTTATCGTACTTAAACATGTAGTAGTCAAATTAAATACTCTATTAGGTTATATAAAGATCGTAGGTAGTTCATTTACTGTATTAAACACTTAATTAAAGATCCATTATGATTAAGTTACACATATTAATGATATAATAGGTTTTAAATGTGCAATTCACCCTTTTAAGAAAACTCAGCTTTTAGTATTAAACATGTATCACATTTCCGGATTTTTTTTTGGTATACTTGTGCATCTCCTGGAGACTTAGCAAAATTACTCCAGGTGGCTATATATGTTAACTACTTTGTGTAATTTTTGTAGAATTTTCCAGGTAGTATAACTATAGAACAAAAATTCATTATCAAAACTGGTCCAGATTCGTTAACAGATTTGAGACTCAAAAAGTAAGCAATTAGGAGACCACGTTTTGCTACTCTAAAAATTCCACCAAAAATTAAAGAGACCAAACACATCCTATATTTAAGCCCTGTCAAATTAGAGATAATAATTCCTTATTGATTTCAAAACAAAAATCATATACCAAGGTTGAAATTCGGATTACTAATTGACAGTTTTGACACTTGAACTTGTAAAATCAGAAAAGACATTTTCCCGACCTCCAAAAATTATAAGGCTTACATATTCAGAAAGCTCTTTTCCAGAACTTGATTTTAGACCCAAGAATCACTCAAAAACACGTTGATATCATCAAGATCCACCCTAATCAATTCGACCCAAATTTCTGGACAGCCTGTAACTCATAAAATCACCACCAAACCCTAACCCTAATTGACCCATGATTAATTCATTAGACCTATATTTAACATCATTAAACATGTTCACAAATCCCACCATGATTACCCACGAAATTCTATCAAAACCTTAACCCTAAATCCGTTATTTCATGTGATGATCTTATGATTTTATGTGACAATCTTATTCGTATACATGTTCATGAATTAGACGATTCATTATTAGATTCTTAGTGACATGTTACACGTTATAGAAGGATCAAAATGAGGAAAAAAAAGAAACAAGATGAAACTCGTTACCCTTGAAGATCAAATCGGAAGAACAAAGCTCAAGAACACTACGCGGATCGACCACCCGCGATCCAGAAACAATAACCACGATCACATCCACGTATTAACACCAAGTAGAATCCACAAACGAACCTCCCTTGCCTTTCTCTTGATTCGAACAGGAAGAACAAAAGGAACAAGAAAGTGGCGGCCGAACTTTTTAGGTTTTTAGGGTTTTTTTTTTTTTTTTTTTTTTTTTTTTGTCGAATGGAATGGGGAGGAGGAGACAAAACCGGTCTTTGTGGTTTTTGAATTGGGCCAAGAGGGCCGAACAAATAGCGGGCTAGGTTTATTAGATCCGTAGTTATTTATTAGTTACGTATCAAAAGAAAAACGGCCCAAAACGGATGTCCGTGTAGTGAAAAACAATCTCTCGAATTTTACTTTATGTTCATGACTATCTTAGAGCTCAGATATGTTCAAAATCTTCCATGGTGGTGTTTTGTTATAATTATTTGGGTTCACGGTTAATACGTTTAATTTCTTTCGGTTTTATAATTAATCGTATCCATAACTTAGGAAAATTTCAAATTAGACGTAAAATTAGGTATTTAAAATTTAGGGTTTTACAACTCTTCCCCTCTAAAAGAAAATTTTCGTCCTCGAAAATTGAAGTGAAACGAAGCGGAAAACACAACGGACAGTGAACGGAAGTGTGAATGACTTGTTTCTCATGACTCTATCTTGTTGATCAAAATAGCTTCGGCTTCCCCAGAAAAGACATACCATACTGAATCTAGATCAAAAGAATAATATACCAAACGTAACAGATGATAATCGTATTCTCCTGAAGAGATACAGGGAATACGTAGGATTTGACGGATATATCGTCTGGGGAATTTGATTAGACAAATCAGATGAGAACGTACCGAATCACAGAAATATAAGGGTGATAAATATGATTAACTCTTCAGATTTTCAAATAGTCTCGTCTTTAATATAACCTTTCAAAGGTATTCTCATAAACAGATAGATCTTGCTTTCTCGGACTCTAACATCTCATATCTTAATTCACAACAGATCATCATGGACAGATTCATCGAATGTGAGACGTATATATAGCAAATCATAGGTGTATTCCTTCATAGTAACAGATCGAATCATACAGACAGAAAACAGATTGTTTGATAACATCAAACGGCAGAAAGCTCTACAACAGGACCTAAGATTCTTATCGGAAGTACAGAGGTCAGCAAACGCGTGTCGAGTATCCAAACGTATCAAATCGTATAACGGTGAAGGCAGATTAAACGTATAGGTAGAATGAACCTAAAGTCTCACTAACGCAGATAATCTCAAACAACTATCAGAAATTCTAAGGCTTCTAAGGCACTCCTCGAAATATCCTATGATCACAATAAGTGCACGTTATATGATGTAAGTATTATCACGTTGGCCAGACGTCATAATACTAGCATCATATAAATATGCCCTCATGATGACCATACTTTATCTCAAGTCGTGAAATAAGCAACTTATTTTAACCACCTAACAGTCCTTCTACCCCCTAGGGTTGGTCCGAATCAATCATCATTACGAATTCGAAATCAGAGAAACATAACGTACAAATAAAGTAATGGAACCTAATAAGTATCATCAAATGAAGCACGTTGTCAAAAGCGTCAGGTCTTCCACAATTCATCAAAATTCTCATATCAAAACCGTCATCCAACATACGCAAAATGAACACAGAACGGAAATACTAACAGAGAACCTGAATCATTCAAAGGATCTTATCATCAGGTAACGGAAGCTTATGGGGGTTAAGCAGAAGTGAATTACGTTATTAATAACTTCATCCTTCACAGAATCAACTCATCCAAACCCAAATGTTTGCTTCGAAATTTGTCCATTCAAATACAAAATTTCAAAATTCCTTCCAAGTCCAAGTAGTCTGTCTACGCTTGGCCATCTGATCCTACGGTGAAAAGGAATTATAAACTTGAGTCTGGTCCCTCAAGCCTTCGGCACCTCTTCTTGAAACTGTGGTGTAGTAACGTGAATCTCTGACATGATCACTGTGCATCCTTCCATCTGCAAATCTGCTTCTGCTATCAATTCATCTTAGTACAACTAAAATGAATAGAAAAGCAAGGCTGCGTGTCTCTGACAGGCCTTATAGCACAGCTCAAAATTCGCCAACTCGATTATATTCTCCTTCTATGTTTGCAACCACGTTTGTCTTGCAAGAAGTGTTATCCAATCTTCAAGGTAACACCGCCCTTGTCATCTCCAGGTTATGTGTTGAATAGTTTGTCTCCTACGGTCTGGTTATCTTGAAACCCGAACTGTAATCTCCACGTGCTGCATGAGGTATAATCGGGTCCCTTCTCAGTTTCTCTCTTCTTTTTATATGCTTCTTCCACGGTGACGCCTGTCGAGGACATTTTCTACTACTCTTCTATAAGGTTTCTAACTCCGATAACGGTCTTCAATCTTGGTCCTTTATGTGGGAAACTCTATCTTCACAGGATACATGGTAGTGTTGTCTACTACGATCTCTGAACGCCGGTCGAATTTTCTCTTCCAGAACAAGGGTCATTATAACTTAATACAAAAATAATCTCTATGTTCCTCTTTCGTCTCTGAACATAACACAATGTCATACTATGACAATTTGTCCAAACACTCGCGAAAACATGATTATATTAGCCAATACAATTGGCATCACTAAAGCTCAGAATGATCATAACGAGTACAACAGCAGCTTCAGGAATCATCTTAGGGAAAACTTTACATACACTTCACGTCACTTTCCTTCTCCTTCACGAATAAAACTGAAATACTTCACGGAGGTTACTCTCGATTAGATAACCCCCTTCTTAAAAGTTCTTATGTGTAACAACCGTGATTTTAGCAGGTTAGTTTGACTAATAGTCTCAACCCATTTAACTTTTGTTTGGTGTGTATTATGTGTTTACGTGTGATATATGTGTGATATATGCGTGGTATATGTGTGATAAGTACGTGTGTTGGCACTAAATCCCTTGGTGTGAGGTTGTCATTATGATTTGAGTAGTATTGACTATGGATAAGTTCGTTTTGACCGCCTTGGTGGCGTAGAAATGACTTGTGTAGTTTTGGTGTTTTGTGATTTTGCGTAACAAGTCTCCGTTCAAGTATTTGAGCGTTAGTAAGTTACGTGGAGGTTGTTTTCATGGGTTATATTTTCAGAGAGTGTGAAATTCTATTTTTGGAAACTTTGGTTTGAAAATGATAATTTTTCGAGTTGTCGTAAAAAGAAGGATTATCGCGTAAGATGTTAGGATTCGGTATAGGTTTTTATAAAATATCAAAAGTACAAGGTTTTAAGTGTAATAATTAAAATTAATAAAAAATAATAAAAATTATATATATGTATATATAAAAATCGGCCAAAGGGTTTTTAGGGGGAAAAAGGAAACAAATTTTAGTCTAAATACACTTACCAATTATAAGGGTGATCTAGAATGATCAATAGGGTAGTATAAATACAAAACCAAAATCCCCTAACCCTCTCTTTTGAGAATTTCGGCCAAACCAAGAGAAGAAGGAGAGAAAATTTTAGGGTTTACTTCTTGAAGTCTAAAAATCAAGATCAAGGTATAATTTTCAATACTTATGTTCAATTAATTATTATAATTCATGTAACAACTTATGATGGATCTAGGGTTTATGTTTAATTCTGTAAATTAATGTTATAAAACATGTTGGGATCAATAATTAGTAATATTATGATGATTGGTGAAGAGATTTGGGTTTAAAACATGTTAGATATTAAGTTAGGGTTTGGACAGATTCATAGTACTGTAAATATTCGATGATATTTAATAGATGGAGATGAGTTAATTGATCATTCTTGAGTCTAAATTGTATTTCAGAGAAAGAGATTTCCAAAAAGTCCGGCCACGATCGATTTCGAGGTCCGGAGGTCAGTCAAACGATTTTTGTAAGAAAAGGTGTCAAAACTGTTAAACCGGGACAGAATTAGGTCATAAGTTTGGTAGTGAATTGTGTATGAAAGAGTGTAATTAGGGTTAGCCCTTCTGGGGAAGTTGATTTCTATGTTCCCTTTGACTTCCACGCGAAGGGTATGCGTTTAAAAGTTGTGAAAATATGATTTGTAGGACAAAACATTTTGGTGTGCGTTCAGATCCGAATCTAGATAGTTTTTATGTTTGATTTTTCAAAGAGTACTTATGTGTGTTTTTAGTGCATGGCCTTCTAGGAGAAGCTTTTATGCTCATGAAAGACCATGGTGAATTTTTGGTGTGAGTTGAAGAGCTTATTTTGTTGTGATTTCATGTGGGTAGAAGTACCCCAAAAATCTGCGTTTTCTGGAAAAGTGTATGCAAGGGATTTAGTGAGTGTGAGTGATTGGTAGTACTTGGTATGGAGTCTAGGTGAACCATAGTGGTTTATAAGACCTTTATACATCCATCATATGTGTGTTACATGGACTATAGCTTTTAGCTTGGTCGCGTGTAATGTGATCTTATTTTATTGTATAGATTTGTGATTGATAATTTGGAAGCTGCAAGGTTGAGGTGAGTTTCATAGTCCCATTTTTACTTTGTTTTAAACCTGGGATGGGAATGATGCTTGTGTTAAATTATGATTTAAGTGACTGTGATTATGCGTCTAATAAATTCATGGACGTGTAAGTGGTTATCGTGTTTATGCTACATGTTATGATATTGCGGTGTGGTGTGATTCTTGGATCGGTGGGCACGTTCCGTCCCAATTTATGTGTGATGTGGTACTTGGATCGGTGGGCACGTTCCGTCCCAATTGATGTTGGATATGGCATTTGGATCGGTGGGCACGTTCCGTTCCGTTAGTTGGTTTTGTGATTACATGCTAGCTTATATGGTAACTATACTTATTGTCCTGCTATGTTTTATAATCACAGCGAACTGGTTGCCTTGAGTGATATTGTGTGTCTTAAACCTATGAACCTCACCAACATTATGTTGACATTTTTAAGCATCATTTTCAGGTGAGCATTCTAAGGATAAGGTAGAAGGAAGTGACTAGACGAGACTTAGTTGCATTTGAGAATGATTTATCTTTATGTTTTGGTTTGAATGTGTTTGATTTTGATTGTGATACTTCTATGTCTTTCAACTAGTACTTTATGTTCTATTGAAGATACCTTTTGGAGATTTGTTTTGGTTATTTTCTTTTGGGGTATTGTTACGACACTTCGTGTCTGTACTTTGCTCTATTTATGTGCATGTAGAAATTCTCTATTTAGACACCATGTGTTGTGATGATATCCATGAAGTTACACTCGCGTTTCCGCCTTGGCGAGGTGTGACAGATTGGTATCAGAGACTTGGTTATAGAGAAGTAGGTGGTTGAACCTAGACTATAACCTAAGAGTCCCTCATATAGATGCATTTAGGGTCTATATATAAGTATGATAATTTATATGATTATTTTTCCTAAATTTACGAGGTGTTTTCTGGCGATTTTTGGATGACTATTTTGTCCCCTATATTTAGTATTGTATACGTCGATTATAGTATGTCACCTCCCTCGCGTAAGAAGTTTCGTTGGGCTATCATTTTGCTACCGGTTGTAAGGGAAGTGGTAGGATGAAGCGGACTAACCGCAGAATCCGAGTTCCCGCTAGCATAAATCTATGCTCGGACAAGGACGGGATGTATATGGAAAACATTGATGGAGAAAGTGGAGAGGTTTGCAACCACGGTGACTGTTGGAGATGAAACCGTTACCAAGTACTCTGGGAAGTGTCCTCACTTCTCATATGAAGGAAAGGTGGTTCTGTCTAAACCTCGTGAGTTGTATGTACTTGTGGATCATGCGGAATTGGAAGAAAGAAACAGGAATGGGTGGTTGAGTAAAGATGAAGGGGAATTAGGATGGAATGACGTGGATTCGGATCTGGAGTTCATAGCAGGTAGGAAGTTTAACCGCTCTGAGTGAGGAGGCAAGTGCGAGAGTGGAGCTTGAGCCATTGTGCGACGTCTTTTGTTTTGTGTCATGTTTTGGAATTCTTATATTGTCTTTTGCCGTCTGGAGCCATGTTGGAGCACGATTACTCCTGAATATTGGATCGGTTTTATCCAAGTGATTTTGATTATAGAGTTAAAGTGGTCATTGGAATTGTTCCATGATCGTTGGAATTGTTCCATGTGAGATGATTGTTTGCATGAAGTGTGGTCATAGGAGGAAGTACACTTGTGAAAGGGAGCATAGATACTTATGGTGGCCAACATAATTATACATGCGTCACAACACAAGTGGACTTGCAAGTATAATAGCATGGATTGTGTTGTGTATTAGGTGCTATGTGGTATATGTGCGTTATCATTGAGATGTGTGGTTTTGGAAGTAAGTATGCGTGTGGAATAGGCCTTATAACTATGGTCGCGAACATAATTATAAGGGTATTACATACGTGGATTTGTGACCATGATTACATTGATTGATGTTTGTTGTTATATGTTGTGGTAGATGTTATGTGATATCATGTTGATGATGGTTGTATGGTTAGAGATGTATTCTCTTAACCGTTTGGGAAATCGTTGTATGTGGGAGTGTGTGGGTGGTAAGATTCCATTCTACCTATCATATGCTAATACCTCGATTATCTGTTGGTACTAATGTTGTGATATTTAAGTTGGTTCGTTTGCTAGACTATTGAATGATGAGCCTAGTGAACTTAGACCTAGTATTGTGATTGAAATAGCTAGTGGTAAGGAGGTAGAGGTTGACAAGATTATTCGTGGGTGTACAATAATGTTAGAGGGTATTTCGTTTATGATTGACTTGATACCTTTTGGACATGGGAATTTTGATGTGGTGATAGGGATGAATTGGTTGTCTAAACATAAGGCCGAGGTTGCATGCCATGAAAAGGTAGTTCGTATTCCTTTAAAGAGTGGTGTTATACTTCGGATACATGGAGAATGCTTAGAGAATGATTTGAAATCCCTTAAGAATGCGAAATCTAAAGAACTTAAGATAGAAGATATCCCTGTAGTGCGTGAATTTCCTGGTGTTTTTCCTGAGGACTTGTCTGGGTTACCTCAAATCCGTCAAGTTGAATTCCGTATTGAATTGGTTCCTGGAGCGGCACCTGTGGCGAAATCCCCATACCGTTTAGCACCCTCTGAGATGAAGGAGTTGTCCGAGCAGTTGCAAGAACTTCAGGATAAGGGGTTTATCCGACCCAGTCACTCTCCGTGGGGAGCACCTGTGTTGTTTGTTAAGAAGAAGGATGGTTCGTTCCGGATGTGTATTGACTATCGGGAATTGAACAAGTTAACAGTTAAGAATCGGTATCCTCTTCCTAGAATCGATGATCTCTTTGACCAACTGCAAGGTTCTCGATTTTTCTCAAAGATAGATCTACGTTCTGGGTATCATCAGCTGAGAGTGTATGAGGAGGATATTCCGAAGACTGCTTTTAGGAATCGTTATGGACACTTTGAGTTCACGGTTATGCCATTTGGGTTGACAAATGCACCCGCGGTATTCATGGATTTGATGAATCGCGTTTGCAAGCCTTACTTGGAAAGATTCGTGATTGTGTTCATAGATGATATTCTAATTTACTCTAAGACGAAGGAGGAGCATGGAGAACATCTGAAGTTGATCCTTGGATTACTGGAGAAGGAGAAGTTGTACGCCAAGTTCTCAAAATGTGAGTTTTGGCTTGAGGAGGTACATTTTCTTGGACATGTGGTAAATAGTGAAGGAATACATGTAGACCCTAGTAAGATAGAAGCGGTCAAGAACTGGAAGGCTCCTACGACGCCGTCTGAAATACGCTCATTCTTAGGATTGGCGGGGTACTACAGAAGATTTATTGCGAATTTTTCGAAAATTGCTAAACCCCTCACTTGGTTGACTCAGAAGAACAAGAAGTATGTTTGGGGAGAAGAACAGGAAATGGCTTTTCAGTCACTAAAGGATAGTTTGTGTAATGCACCTATTCTGACGTTACCTGATGGGCCAGATGATTTTGTTGTGTATTGTGATGCGTCGAATCAAGGATTTGGGTGTGTACTAATGCAGAGGGGTAAGGTGATAGCTTATGCATCCCGACAACTCAAGATCCATGAGAAGAATTACACTACTCATGATTTAGAGCTTAGTGCGGTAGTATTTGCTCTCAAGAATTGGAGGCATTATCTGTATGGCACGAAGAGTGTTGTCTACACAGATCATAAGAGTCTTCAGCATATTTT
The DNA here is from genome assembly GCA_021014915.2 of Artemisia tridentata subsp. tridentata. NCBI lineage: Eukaryota > Viridiplantae > Streptophyta > Magnoliopsida > Asterales > Asteraceae > Artemisia > Artemisia tridentata. The sequence continues at coordinate 376,779,054 of CP139503.1, forward strand.
TACTCAGAAGGAGCTGAATATGCGACAAAGAAGATGGATTGAATTGTTTAGTTATTATGATTGTGAGATTCGCTATCATCCTGGAAAGGCGAATGTGGTAGCTGATGCTTTAAGTAGAAAGGAAAGGATTAAGCCTAAGTGTGTGCGAGCAATGTGCATGACGTTGCAGTCGGGAATTAAGAGTAAGATATTGGCAGCGCAAGAGGAAGCTCTTAAGGATGAGAATGCGACCGCTGAGATGCTGCGTGGATTGGATCAACAAATGGAGAAAAAGGAGGATGGTGGACTGTATTTCTTAGATAGAATATGGGTTCCATTGGTAGGAGATGTAAGGAAGTTGATCATGGATGAGGCTCATAAGACGAGATACTCAATTCATCCAGGATCTGACAAGATGTATTATGATCTTAGAGATGCTTATTGGTGGCCAGGAATGAAGAGGGAAATAGCTGAATATGTTAGTAGATGTCTAACTTGTTTGAAAGTTAAGGCTGAACATCAGAAACCCTATGGGTTGTTACAACAGCCGTCGATTCCTGAGTGGAAATGGTAGAATATAACGATGGATTTTATTACCAAGTTGCCTCGAACAAGTAATGGGCATGACGCGATATGGGTCATAGTGGACAGGCTGACGAAGTCTGCACATTTTCTGGCCATTCGTGAGGATTATAAGATGGAGAAGCTGGCAAGGATTTATATTAATGAGATTGTGGCAAGACATGGTGTACCTGTGTCGATTATCTCTGATCGCGATAGTAGGTTTACCTCGCGGTTCTGGCAATCGTTGCAAAAGGCATTGGATACACGTTTGGATATGAGTACAACTTATCATCCACAGACGGAAGGGCAAAGTGAACGAACAATTCAGACTTTAGAAGATTTACTTAGAGCATGTGCTATCGATTATGGAGGAAGCTGGGATACTCATTTACCTTTAGCGGAGTTTTCCTATAATAACAGCTATCATTCCAGTATTAGGTGTGCACCGTTTGAGATGTTGTATGGAAGGAAGTGTAGATCACCTGTTCTATGGGCAGAGGTTGGGACAAGCCAACTAATTGGTCCTGAACTGGTACAAGAAACTATGGATATGGTCTTTCAGATTAAGGAAAGACTTAAGGCCGCAAGAGATCGCCAATAGAGTTATGCGGATAATCGCCGTAAGCCTTTAGAGTTTAATGTTGGTGATTATGTGATGTTAAAGGTGTCTCCTTGGAAAGGTGTTGTGCGTTTCGGTAAGAAAGGCAAGTTAGCACCTAGGTATGTAGGGCCGTTTGAGATTACGGAAAGGATTGGACCTGTGGCATATCGGTTGAAATTGACTGAGGAGTTAAGTAGTGTGCATGATACGTTTCACGTATCTAATCTGAAGAAATGTTTGGCGGATTCTAGTTTGCATGTGCCATTAGATGAGATTAAGGTTAACAGGACCCTTCATTTTGTTGAGGAACCTGTTGAGATTATGGACCGAGAGGTCAAGAGTATGAAGCGTGGTAAGATAGCGTTGGTGAAGGTACGTTGGAATTCCAAGCGTGGTCCTGAGTTTACTTGGGAGTGTGAGGATCAGATGAGGTCCAAGTACCCGAAGTTGTTTACTGAGAAGGTTGATGAGACGAGCTATTAAATCTCGGGACGCGATTTCCCTAAGTGGGGGATGATGTAACAACCTTGATTTTAGCAGGTTAGTTTGACTAATAGTCTCAACCCATTTAACTTTTTTTTGGTGTGTGTTATGTGTTTACGTGTGATATATGTGTGATATATGCGTGGTATATGTGTGATAAGTACGTGTGTTGGCACTAAATCCCTTGGTGTGAGGTTGTCATTATGATTTGAGTAGTATTGACTATGGATAAGTTCGTTTTGACCGCCTTGGTGGCGTAGAACTGACTTGTGTAGTTTTGGTGTTTTGTGATTTTGCGTAACAAGTATCCGTTCAAGTATTTGAGCGTTAGTAAGTTACGTGGAGGTTGTTTTCATGGGTTATATTTTCAGAGAGTGTGAAATTCTATTTTTGGAAACTTTGGTTTGAAAATGATAATTTTTCGAGTTGTCGTAAAAAGAAGGATTATCGCGTAAGATGTTAGGATTCAGTATAGGTTTTTATAAAATATCAAAAGTACAAGGTTTTAAGTGTAATAATTAAAATTAATAAAAAAAAATAAAAATTATATATATGTATATATAAAAATCGGCCAAAGGGTTTTTAGGGGGAAAAAGGAAACAAATTTTAGTCCAAATACACTTACCAATTATAAGGGTGATCTAGAATGATCAATAGGGTAGTATAAATACAAAACCAAAATCCCCTAACCCTCTCTTTTGAGAATTTCGGCCAAACCAAGAGAAGAAGGAGAGAAAATTTTAGGGTTTACTTCTTGAAGTCTAAAAATCAAGATCAAGGTATAATTTTCAATACTTATGTTCAATTAGTTATTATAGTTCATGTAACAAGTTATGATGGATCTAGGGTTTATGTTTAATTCTGTAAATTAATGTTATAAAACATGTTGGGATCAATAATTAGTAACATTATGATGATTGGTGAAGAGATTTGGATTTAAAACATGTTAGATATTAAGTTAGGGTTTGGACAGATTCATAGTGCTATAAAGATTCGATGATATTTAATAGATGTAGATAAGTTAATTGATGATTCTTGAGTCTAAATTGTAGTTCAGAGAAAGATCTTTCCAAAACGTCCGGCCACGATTGATTTCGAGGTCCGGAGGTCAGTCAAACGATTTTTGTAAGAAAAGGTGTCAAAACTGTTAAACTGGGACAGAATTAGGTCATAAGTTTGGTAGTGAATTGTGTATGAAAAAGTGTAATTAGGGTTAGCCCTTCTGGGGAAGTTGAGTTCTATGTTCCCTTTGACTTCCACGCGAAGGGTATGCGTTTAAAAGTTGTGAAAATATGATTTGTAGGTCAAAACATTTTGGTGTGCGTTCAGATCCGAATCTGGATAGTTTTTATGTTTGATTTTTCAAAGAGTACTTGTGTGTGTTTTTAGTGCATGGCCTTCTGGGAGAAGCTCTTATGCTCATGAAGGACCATGGTGAATTTTTGGTGTGAGTTGAAGAGCTTATTTTGTTGTGATTTCATGTGGGTAGAAGTACCCCAAAAATCTGCGTTTTCTGGAAAAGTGTATGCAAGGGATTTAGTGAGTGTGAGTGATTGGTAGTACTTGGTATGGAGTCTAGGTGAACCATAGTGGTTTATAAGACCTTTAGACATCCCTCATATGTGTGTTACATGGACTATAACTTTTAGCTTGGTCGCGTGTAATGTGATCTTATTTTATTGTATAGATTTGTGATTGATAATTTGGAAGCTGCAAGGTTGAGGTGAGTTTCATAGTCCCATTTTTACTTTGTTTTAAACCTGGGATGGGAATGATGCTTGTGTTAAATTATGATTTAAGTGACTGTGATTATGTGTCTAATAAATGCATGGACGTGTAAGTGGTTATCGTGTTTATGCTACATGTTATGATATTGCGGTGTGGTGTGATTCTTGGATCGGTGGGCACGTTCCGTCCCAATTTATGTGTGATGTGGTACTTGGATCGGTGGGTACGTTCCGTCCCAATTGATGTTGGATATGGCATTTGGATCAGTGGGCACGTTCCGTCCCGTTAGTTGGTTTTGTGATTACATGCTAGCTTATATGGTAACTATACTTATTGTCCTGCTATGTTTTATAATCACAGCGAACTGGTTGCCTTGAGTGATATTGTGTGTCTTAAACCTATGAACCTCACCAACATTATGTTGACGTTTTTAAGCATCATTTTCAGGTGAGCATTCTAAGGCTAAGGTAGAAGGAAGCGACTAGACGAGACTTAGTTGCATTTGAGAACGATTTATCTTTATGTTTTGGTTTGAATGTGTTTGATTTTGATTGTGATACTTCTATGTCTTTCAACTAGTACTTTATGTTCTATTGAAGATACCTTTTGGAGATTTGTTTTGGTTATTTTCTTTTGGGGTATTGTTACGACACTTCGTGTCTGTACTTTGCTCTATTTATGTGCATGTAGAAATTCTCTATTTAGACACCATGTGTTGTGATGATATCCATGAAGTTACACTCGCGTTTCCGCCTTGGCGAGGTGTGACATTATGGTTGTTTCCTCAGTCCTTCAAATCTAACAAGAGGTCATCTGATACGGAGTTTTAAAGGTAGATCAAATCAATCATTGATACGCGGAAATGGATAATGATTACGAATAGTGACACGGTTGAGTTCACAATAGTCGATACGCCGCCGCATACTTCCCTCTTTCTTCTTCATAAACCAACAGGAGCATCCCAAGAGAAACGCTAGGGTGAACAAAATCATATTCCATCTGCTCCTTCAACTTCTATGGCACAAAGGTTTCGTCAACTGAGATCAGTTCAATGTCAATTCTACTTCCCATGTTGGAGGGAATACTAAGAGGTTCATCAGAGAACACCGGAAAATTTTCGTACAACAAAATATTTCCAATGCCAGAGCTTCCCAAGGGTGGATACTAATAGGTGTCAGGAAAAACTTAACAATCAAAAGAGATCGGAGTCTGTACTTCCATAGCAAACATTAATCTTAACAGATTTAAGTGGTTGAGAGCCATCATAACAAAGTAGAATGAAGTAGATTGTTAAAGGTCACATATCGGATACGGTAGTCCATGGTAGCTTTATGAGGGGCCAGCCAATCCATAACCAAAAGACTTAAAAATTAAATATATCAAAAGTAAACGGATTCATATAACGAATACGGTCGTCAACCAGATGGATAGTTCATATATTCAGAGTCAAGTAAAGTGTTTAGATAGATAAACGAACAGTTCAAGGTGTTGGAATTCTGTTTAGCTTCTTAGCATAAGTGGCAGGTAGGATGTGTATCATCAGTAATACGAACATCGTATGGTTGTCAAAAGTGAGGTGTATGGAGTATCAGTTGCCAGCATCATCATGCTCAGTCTATAAATCCATACTGAGATAATATTAACATCATATCCTTCCAAAGGAATTGATTGTCAGATAAAGTTCATCATTCGAAGGGAGGGAAACAAATCTTCCTATATCCGTGGTTAATAATTACCAGAGTTCTCATAGGATTAGTAATGGATTATGCAGAGTCAAGTAGTATCAGGTGATACATTCTATATCCAGCATAAGTAATGAATTTATAGAATGTGTCAAACACATTATGGTTGAATGACCTTCGGGATGGTCGGAGAGGTATCAAATTGTTTATCAAACAAATCGGAGATGGAGATCAGAATCAGGAAGTGAAACTTAAATGGTGTAAGGTATCCATGTAGTTCCCGAGGTATTCCAAACTTACTTAGTTACTAAGCTTAGGTTGCAAAACTTTCTAATCTCCGAATCAAAGTTCTTATAAGACATAGCTAAGGGTATAGGCACGAATCAGAGTGATGCGAAAGCAATGCTACTTACATAGATGTCCTAGTCTACCCATTCCTCACCGGTAATAACTTAAGTTCCTATGGGGAAACCCTAAAGCAAATTCTCAAAGGTTGTCTTATGAGCGCCTACAGTGGAAACTTAATGGTCCAAACTTCACAGGTCAAGGTTTAATGTACTACAATCGCAGCGTGGGCTCTGATACCATAATTGTAACACCCCAACCCGATAAGGGTAGAAGTATTACGTTATGGTGACATATCAAAGCAAACACAAGCATATGACTTAAATAATACAAATGAATTTCAAAGGTTACAAAGGGAAAATCTGAAATACAAGGTTACAAATGAGAACAATAATAAATTCTAAGTCTAAAAATGTTATCACTTCTAGTCATCTCTAATCCAGAATAGCTATCAAAGTATACTCTTCTAAGTCCAAAGTACTCTCCACTCATAACCCAGCTTCCAACTAAAACCTGCCGCATGAAAAGAAAATGCGGCTGAGCTTAAAAAGCCCAGTGAACAGATATATATAAACGAAACCAAAAGATAAGGAACGAACATATAAAGTATGGTGCATTGGGAAAAGAATGAGGTATAAACAAATGGATATCAAAAGTAAGGAAAGGTCAGTAATCAATCATGAGCCCGAACACAAATCAAATCAAGTATCATAGTAACCATGGAGTAGCTAACTCCCGAACATGTGAAAGACGTGTATTGCACACAAGCATCAGTCACCGAACATATCATGTAATATCATATTATATCCAATCAAATACTAATCGAACCTAGGATGCATCTATACGCCCCCGAACAATAATATTGGCCATAATAAATATAATGTGCACATATAATAATAAAAATGGGACGGTGTGGAACATCACTCAACCACACTAAAGTCATGCCATTGGTGCATCAATGACACGGCCATGTTACCTTCATGGCTAGGAAACGAACTTGGCTCGGGTATCAAACTGCAGGGTTCAAAGGTCATATTATATTAAAATTCCTATCAAAGGTTCACAAGTTTATAGCAAAGGATCAAAGTAAAGGTTCATAATCACAGGTTCACAAATCTAAGGGAACATAGCAAAGGCATAGATCAAATAAGAAAGCCATCATAAGAAGGCTCAGATCATAGGCATCATAATCAAACTAATATCAAAAGGATATGTACGAATCATGAGAAACCTTAAGAGATAAGGTCAGAATATCTGTACCTTAGACCGCAAGTGCAAACATAACAAAAACATAAGGATTGGAAGTAACTCCTTCTTCAGCGGATCTACACGAATTCATGATCGTCTTAATAATAACTCATTTTAAATCAGATTACTCATTTTAGTCGGCTTTCCATTTTTAGTAACTTTCCTTTTATAGTAACTTCCAAAAATAGTAAGTTTCCTCTTTAAGTAGTTTAACCATTTTAAGTAACTTTCTATCTTTAGTAGGTTTCCGAATTAGTAAGTTCCCATATATATAGTATCTTAGGGTTACTTTTATTCTAATTAAGGTTTTATCGTACTTAAACATGTAGTAGTCAAATTAAATACTCTATTAGGTTATATAAAGATCGTAGGTAGTTCATTTACTGTATTAAACACTTAATTAAAGATCCATTATGATTAGGTTACACATATTAATGATATAATAGGTTTTAAGTGTGCAATTCACCCTTTTAAGAAAACTCAGCTTTTAGTATTAAACTTGTATCACATTTCCGGATATTTTTTTTGGTATACTTGTGCATCTCCTGGAGCCTTAGAAAAATTACTCCAGTTGGCTATATATGTTAACTACTTTGTGTAATTTTTGTAGAATTTTCCAGGTAGTATAACTATAGAACAAAAATTCATTATCAAAACTGGTCCAGATTCGTTAACAGATTTGAGACTCAAAAAGTAAGCAATTAGGAGACCATGTTGTGCTACTCTAAAAATTCCACCAAAAATCACAGAGACCAAACACATCCTATATTTAAGACTTGTTAAATTAGAGCTAATAATTCCTTACTGATTTCAAAAAAAAATCATATACCAAGGTTGAAATTCGGATTACTAATTGACAGTTTTGACACTTGAACTTGTAAAATCAGAAAAGACATTTTCCCGACCTCCAAAAATTATAAGGCTTACATATTCAGAAAGCTCTTTTCCAGAACCTGATTTTAGACCCAATAATCACTCAAAAACACGTTGATATCATCAAGATCCACCCTAATCAATTCGACCCAAATTTCTGGACAGCCTGTAACTCATAAAATCACCACCAAACCCTAACCCTAATCGACCCATGATTAATTCATTAGACCTATATTTAACATCATTAAACATGATCACAAATCCCACCATGATTACCCACGAAATTCTATCAAAACCTTAACCCTAAATCCGTTATTTCATGTGATGATTTTATGTGACAATCTTATTCGTATACATGTTCATGAATTAGCCGATTCATTATTAGATTCTTGGTGACATGTTACACGTTATAGAAGGATCAAAATGAGGAAACAAAAGAAACAAGATGAAACTCGTTACCCTTGAAGATCAAATCGGAAGAACAAAGCTCAAGAACACTACGCGGATCGACCACCCGCGATCCAGAAACAATAACCACAATCACATCCACGTATGAACACCAAGTAGAATCCGCAAACGAACCTCCCTTGCCTTGCTCTTGATTCGAACAGGAAGAACAAAAGGAACAAGAAAGTGGCGGCCGAACTTTTTAGGTTTTAGGGTTACTTTTTTTTTTTTTTTTTTTTTTTTTTTTTTTTTTTTTTTTGTCGAATGGAATGGGGAGGAGGAGACAAAACCGGTCTTTATGGTTTTTGAATTGGGCCAAGAGGGCCAAACAAATAGTGGGCTAGGTTTATTAGATCCATAGTTATTTATTAGTTGCGTATCAAAAGAAAAACGGCCCAAAACGGATGTCCGTGTAGTGAAAAACAATCTCTCGAATTTTACTTTATGTTCATGACTATCTTAGAGCTCAGATATGTTCAAAATCTTCCATGGTGGTGTTTTGTTATAATTATTTGGGTTCACGGTTAATACGTTTAATTTCTTTCGGTTTTATAATTAATCGTATCCATAACTTAGGAAATTTTCAAATTAGACGTAAAATTAGGTATTTAAAATTTAGGGTTTTACAGGTTAGGCGACCAAATGCACTTTATTTGAGAATTCAAAATAGGAAGACGGCAATCTCCTATAAAGGGCCATAACTCACTCCATTAACTTGGTGTGTTGCATGCCGTTTGTGCGGTACATTGTTAACGTTTGTGTGTCATGAGACTTAGGGCAATATACAGAATTACGAAAGTACCCTAGTCATGATACGGTACTACCATTATTACATTTCGGACGTATAACTTAAACTTGAAACTTGTGTTCAACTGAATAGCATACAAATTATATGTATTTCACCTCACCTTTGACCCGGTTAGGCCAAACAAACAAACTATGGGAGTACAACAACATAACTCACTACTTATTTCATCAATATTTGTATTTATTACAATTATCACTCACACTTGAAATTATTGGAATCAACTGTTTTACTTATAAACTCTATGAACTCACCAACCTTTGTGTTGACACTTTTAGCATGTTTATCTCAGGTCCATAATGAACGAGGATGGCACGGAGGAGCACAGATACAACAAAAGGGCTATAAATTTTACTATCATTCGAACACTTATTTTGTAAATCTTACAACTACTGGGACCTAATTTTGTAAACTCTGATATTCGAATGGTAAATCTTTTAAAACGACTCAAATAGAGATCATTTTCTATTATTATAACTGTTATGCCATGAAGTAACACCCAGTTTGAATTCCGTTGCGTATCACGAAATTGGGGGTGTTACAAGATGGTTGTTTAGATGTGAACAACTCTTCTTGATTGATCAAGTGCCTGACATGGATAAGGTAAACCTTGTTTCTATCCATCTTTATGACAAAGCTTTGTTATGGCATACACAATACACTAGAATTCATGGTGGTTTTGTAGATTGGGAGGTGTATAAACAAGCTATCTTGAGTAGGTTTGGCAATGTTTTTGATGATCCTATGTCTGAACTCAAGAACTTGAAATATGAAACAACTGCTAGAGATTATGAAGATGCTTTTGATAATATTTTGAGTTGAGTGGATATAAGTGAATCTCATGCTATGAGTTTGTTTATGGGTGGGTTGCCAACTGAGATAGCAATGGGTGTTAGGATGTTCAAACCTAAGACACTAGCAGATACTTATTGCTTGACAAATCTGCAAGAAGCTACTTTGAATGCTGTTAAGAAGAAGAATAGGTCTGTTTTTGGGGGTAATAATTCAAGATTTGGTCATGGTGACAATTTTCAGAAACCCTTATTGGCATTACCAAACACCCCTGCCAATACTGCAACTCATAAACCAAACACACCTACTGGAAGTACAAATAGGAGATTGACTCAAAAAGAATATGCAGAGAAAAGAGCCCAAAACTTGTGTTTTTACTGTGATCAAAAGTATGTACCAGGGCATAAGTGTAGTGGACAATTGTACTCTTTAGTGGTCATGCCTGAATTGGATATGTGTGAAAGTGAAATTGTGGAAGAAGAAGAAGAAGAGATGTTTGCTACTGAATTGTTAGAAATATGTAGTCTTTAGTGCAAGCTCATTTCACAAACGAGACTGCTTGCACTAAACGAGACTGAATTGGATGATGCAAGCTCGCCATTTCGGGGAGAATTGAAGTTAACTCCAAGGACACACCCTTTTTGTTTCGACAAAAGGGGGAGAAAGGTGTAAACGGAGAAAGTAATAGGGGAGAAGAGTCGAGAAAGGTGTAAACGAAGAAGGTAATGTAAAAGGTAGTACGGTCACAAGTAACTTTTTTACATTTTACTTTCTATCACGTTTACATATTTTGTCATCATCAAAAAGGGGGAGATTGTTAGTGCAAGCAGTCTCGTTTGTTTTGATTGATGACATACATGTAACTTGATACATAACGTAAAATGTACAAGTTACTTGTAATGTTATTTTGTCTCAACATACATTCAACACCTCTCGAGTCCTCGTATGGTACAACACAGGTTCGTACATGTTTGTTATGTGGCATTATGATCAAACCCTTAACAAACCATCTAGAATGTTTAAATTACGGCTAGGTCATTAAGTATTTTAAAAGGCTAACCATTCTACTTAGAACCTCATTTCACATTTTGCATATACAAGTACTTTTACTTGTACATCATGTTTCCTAAGATTAATAGGATAAGTACACTTTAGGTGTCAAACTAACATGATACATATTGGTAAACATATATTAGTTAAGCTAGTATATACATAGTACATACATATATACATTTACATTATTTACATTTTAAGAATTAAAATGGAAATATGTTCATGACATCATTGCATAATACATCATTTGGATATCTTTAGGATATCTTGTAGATTTAGGAAATATTTTGGAAAGATCTTCAAGCATAATATTAGATTCTGTAAGATCTTGGCAAGATATGGAAAGATTTGTGAAGCTCTTAGCTGTCATGTACCGGCGGAACCAAACAACATAAAGCGCGGAACCCTGGAATTGGTTCTGCCAAATCCGCGGGCTGTTTGAATAGTTTTCCTATAAATAGTAGCCCATTGTTTACCCATTGTTTCAACCCACTAGAACACACATTCCCTCTACCCTTTGCATACATTTAGATCAGTAGCAAACCATGTAGAATCATACATTAATCACCCTTTCCATAATGATCATAATGTTACTAACTTTCATTATGTTGTAAGCATACACTCGTAATGATCCTGTGAAGCAAGCTCAGAGATCGTGAGTCATCATCCATCACTAACATAGCATACTTCATGATCCACCAAGAAGGTTAGGAGATCTTGAAGACATCATCCACCAAATCATTACAACATATGAAGATTCAAGGGCACTTGACATCCTCAATGATTGAAGACTTCTTATTCAAGAAGTTCATGTAGATTCCACATGCATATATGAAGATTCATCACAACAAGTTTAGGGAACTTGTGATCTTCATCCATTGAAGGCTTCCTTTCAATGGAAGTTCATTTAGATTAGTCATTCATATCCATGATACACTTATGTCATGGATCATCATTGTAAACATCATTGCATCACAATCTATTCATACTAGATTAGATGGTTTATGTGTTTGTGCCATGAAACACAAAGTTTCTATGTTGGGCCATAAAACATATCGGGAGTGGTTGTACCCTTGTAAAAGAACTCGACATCTAGCTTAGTGTCGGAAAAAGTATAAGCGACGACGGGAGTGGTTGTACCCTTGTAAAAGAACTCGACATCTAGCTTAGTGTCGGAAATTGTATAGGCGACGTTAGGTTGGTTCTACCTTGAACTAGAACCCGGTATTTAGCTTTGTACCGGAAAAAGTGTAAGCGACGATTGTAAGGTTTTCTCCGCCGAGAAGGGAGCTTGTTGATCTAGTGAAGTAACTCTCGAGTTGGGTACTCGGGGAGTGGAGTAGGGCGGAGAGGAGCTCCGTGACCGAACCACTATAAATCATCGTGTTCGGTTTGCGCTTTCTTTTACTTACCACTTTACTTTTATGTTTGCATTATATGTTTGTTTGTGTTGTGATACTTGTTTATTAGTCATAAACTACAAGTGACATCTTTCATATTAGAACAAGCTTAATCGGGTATTTGATACAACAAGTTTTAAGTTTTTAAAACGGCAACGTATTCACCCCCCCCCTCTACGTTTTCACAATTGGTATCAGATCCTCGTGGCTCTTATTTTCAAAACAAATGGTTTTTAAAATGGAGTACGATCCATGTATCAAATTACCATTGAAGCGGAATATAATATGAAAAATGTTTCGCTAAGTATACTTAGAAATTTTGTTGTTTAATGTTACTTTGTATACAAGCTTGAAGATGTCTTTGGAAAATCAAAAGAAAAGATTTCTCAAAAGAATTAAGTGTCAAATTGTGTGCTTAAAGCAAATTTACGAAAAATACGATTTTGAAAGGAGTGTTTGGTATAACTATTAATTTAGTTGAAAAATCCCTTCGTAAATGATTTGATAAGTCACATAAGTTGAAATGATGATAGAATAGGTAATATTTACTTACGTAAAGGTAACTAATCAAGCTTGGTATACATCGTCATATTTAAACACAAAGTGACGAAAAGTATCTTTCTTTTTATATGTGACTACTTGTTCTAGTTGTTTGCATACATGTTATTTGCTTGTTGAATGTTGTGATTACATTTGTTTGTCTGTGATACATAAGTATCTTGCCATGATATTTATTTGCTTGTTTATCAATTTCTTGTTTATGCACAATAGGACATTTGCTAGATCTTGTGCACTAAGTTGATAAATTGTTTTTGTATTACTTATAGACTTAGATATTCTTCTTTGCATATGTTATATGATTATCTTGCATAATTCACTTAGGAATGAGAATTAAGTAATACTAATTAAGTATCTTGAAAGATGGTCAGATGTTTAAATGTGTCACTACATTTTTAAACATGTAGTATTCTTGTAAAAGGTGTTTGGTATATCTGCTTCTACAATGATGCTTAATGTATTTGTCTTGTCATAGGATAGAAACTTACCTTTGAATGATCATGTGAACTAACCGTGTCATGCAGGACGATAACACTTTGATGTTATCAAATTTTCATGTTTAAGCCACTGTTTGGCTTAACTTCCATATATGGTAAGTTCAAAATTGTCCGTTTGATCTATATGTTACCATGTGTTAGAACCTGTGTTTTTGTTTTCAAACAATCACAACTAATTAACTACATATGATTTAGGATAATTTTCGGGATTTCAACGGGTTTCGGGTACATAGAAATGCCCTCTGTTAAGAAATTTCAATCAGCGGATATGGCGGAACCAAAATTTGGGTTCCGTCTGTTGAAGTTTTTGGCTCCACCTAAAAACAACCAACGGATTCCGCGGAACCAAAAACTGGGCTCCGTCTTAGTTATCGGTTGGTTCCGCCAGACTAACAGTTTGATTTTTAAATTTTCGTTTAAATCCCTCACTCAAAATCACTCACTTTCATCACTAGGATTCTTTTCACTGATGTTCACTCATATTAGGATTAGGACATTTCACTTGCACCTATAGGAAAATCATCTCTAATCATACCTTCAAATTTCATGAAAATACTCCAAGGTACCTTTCTCCATAAAGGAAGGAATCCGGAAATTGGTTCATTGTAACCCGTGGACCACTGAGTATTTGTGATCATTACAAACATTCACTGCATCCTCCTGTACTTTACTCATCCATTAGCTTGATTTGTAAATTAACAATTTCCTAACTAATCCAGACTCACTGTCGGCAAAAATATCATAGATCACAAGTCCAACTTATGACTATAGATATTGTCTTATATCCACATATGTTGCCTTACTTGGTTAACATGTCATCCTTTAAGACAGTTAAGATTTACATCGAGTCATAACTCACACTTAGGTTATAGATGTATCATCAAGTCTTGCTATCCAATCTCAACAAAGTAGGATTGACAACGTAAGTATTTCATCCAAAATATTCAAGTAAATCTGACTTACGATTGTAGTCATTAAAATTCATATCTGAAAGAATCAACACCCAAGTATTTTAACAACGTATGTTAAAACACTTATCCTATCACCTAAGAACACTTGTTCTTTCACTATCATCCCATTACATTCACTTCTGTGATATGTCTCAAGCCCTAAGCTTTAAATCACATCACCCACTAGTTGTACCAACCTAAGAACCACTGGAATTAGTCTTCATCCTTGTTATCTTCAACATCCATGAAACCTAAGTACAACAAACCCCTACAACACCATAATCATCATTGAGTACATTGCTCAAAAATCCCTTTGTCCAAACACTCGTATCTAATCAAATGCACGTTAAACAAACTCAACCTTTATCACCTATAGGATTAGAACCTTCACCATTAAATGAGCATGATGTTCACATTCATTGTCTATAAATTTCCACTAGGTTTAAGTAATACCTCTTTCACAAGTTATCAAAGTATTGGTAATACTTTGTTGTTAAACTTCTACGTAAGTTTCGTTAAACCTTAAATCAACGTTTTAACAACATATGTTAAAATACAATCTCAAAGATAACCTCATGCATTCCAAGTGACAATGAATCTTGAGAAGTATACATAAGAAACTCAAGTGAATTTCTCTTGTAAATTTAGGGTAGGTCTATCCAACTCAAACCTTTGAGTTCATATCTTCATTTAGGTAAATATGATGTTTCGGAAAACATTATGCCTAAGTAATCTTATGTTTAGTTTTCATCTTGTTAAAAGGATAATATATATCCTATGCATCATTTTCTACTTGCAACATGAATGGTTGTGTTACAAGAGATTTCATCACACCTCATTAGGTTAATGATCTTTAACAAACATCATAACCAAACCTTGCTCAAACATTGTGCATATCCAATGTTAAAACTACACATCTTCATAGCATACACAAGATCTATTAAAGTTGGTAACTTTACTAATATTCTTGTTCCAAAGAGATTTCTTGAGAACGTTCTTAACATAGTTCATTATCACACACAAAACACATCTCTTGGTCTTAGACGATCAAATAAACTCAACATAAAATATGTCATCCATTAGATCATGCTATAACCTTAGATTCCAAACACAAGATTAAAATATGTTAACACATATTCTCGTGTAAAACATGACATCTTCATCACCTTAGTTTTAATAGATATAGTTGAGTCTCATTAAGTCATGTATTGGTGAATTATCATCTCTATATACATCAATAGACAAAAATAGGAATTCCTAGCTTTCAGACATGAGAATGACTACTGGAGAACCTATTGCACTAGAAACTCAATTTAACCTAACGGTTAAATTGCTTCCAGCAGAGAAGTTGGGTATGTGGAATCACCCGTAAAAATGGTCGTGTTTAGCCTGAATAGAGCACCGCTAGTAATAGTCTCATATTCATTCTCCAACTTGAAAATTTTGTATTCCTATACTTGCCTAAAGTAAGTAGTAAAAGATAATATTTTATCTTGTCTTAGGAATAATTAATCTAACAAGGAGTAGATGTGATTTTTCTTTAGAATCACTTGCATACATGTGTTGATTACATGTTATTTGTTTGATATGATTAAGTATCTTGACGTTATCATAATAGCTACTTTATTGATAATCAAATGAGTAAACCTTGGAAAGGTTTTGTCTGCATGCTTATATATGTTTCATACTACTAGATGTTAACATGATTTGCATGATACTTGTCATATGATATTTCACAAGATTAACATAGTTCTTGTTAACTCACGATATGTCATTTTTAATACATGGTGTTAGATAGCTCTTGTCTTTAGTTGACATTCATTGAGCTTTCTCGTAGGATAGTCTAAATGATGCATGCTTCCAAAATGTTAGAATTGTTTGCATGAATCTGTCGTCTCACTTCTTTTGTGACTTTGTCACACTATTTGTTTGCCATATGTGCACGTATAATGTGTCTAAGTGCTTTTAGTATGATTAACATTTAGAATTCGTATTCACATAGATCATTGGGTTAATCAATGAGTAAGTATGCTTAAGTGACTAAGCCTAACATCAAAACAATTTCACAATGTAGTATCTCAAACAATGTCATGCTCTCTTGTAATATGATTATTTGTCTTGATGCTATGTGATAACTTTTTGTCTAGTAGTCAATTATTTGTTTATATTAGATGTTATCTTGTGATATTTACATCTTTTGTCATTAAGACTTTTGTCATGTAGGTTGATAACAAATTATTTGTTATTTCACTTTGCTATACCTATTTTTGCATAATTGTAATCCCTTCATTGCTACGTAGATTAGTAATATGTTTATGGAATCCATTCCCTTGCATATAGATTTTGAAGCTAATAGGATTAAGTTTTAGAGGCTTGAAATTTGTGTTTGCGTATCTTTCAATCGACCTCTTTTCAAATCGCATTATTGCTTCCGTTTTCCTAACAACATCTCCATCATCTTTTAGTTATAACAATATACCTCCCATAAGGAAAACCACATGCCTCATCATGCGATCATCTCGCATTGATAGAGAAGAGCTACATGACTTCAAGGATGAAGTTCTTTGTATGCTAACCAACATCCACAAAAACATTACTAAGCTCATCACTTTCATTAACCTGCAACATTCTAAAC